>JAJTUV010000230.1:1372500-1852125 GCA_021653895.1 Mastomys natalensis
GCAACAAATGAAACAAAATTCTAGGACAGAGTTTCCAATTGGGAACTCATGAGAAAGGCACAGTGACATGACAGTCCTGCTTCTGTGTCTAATCAGAAGTGGGATGCCAGTGAAGGCACACCTTAGGACCACAGCCCTTAAAGATGCCCCATCTGGGTTCAGAGCCCAGCTGTTCCTGTGCTTTGTTGATCTGACCCCATTTCTAAACCTTCTAAGTCTCTGTGTCCTCGTAAGAGAACTGGGTTTGATAAATCTCATCTCACAGGGTGCTCAGGAGGTGTAAACATTACAACAAGTTCCAACATGTGTCATGCTCTGACATGTAGTGTGGCTCAAATAGCAGCAGGAGAAGGAATCCATCTGAGAGTCCACAATCCAGCAAAGAGTCCCTTCCCCTCCTCAGAGGCCTAGGCTGTGGCTAGGCCATGGGGGCTCGAGACAGAAGCTGCTCCTTTGTTCTGCTGACTTTCTATAGCCTGAAACAACAGAATTCTTTGTCATATATAGGGTCTGTTGTTCTTTGAAAATTAATGTTTAAATTTTCCCTCTGTTCCTCTGCATTTCCTTTCTGAGTGACTCATCTCAGCAAGGTGATTAGGGGCATGCAGACCACTTCCTATTGCTGTTAGGATTCATGAGAGGAGCAAATCCACAGAGGTCAGAGAAGAACCTTGTGTGGTTGGTTCTGTCCTTCCACCTTTCTGTGGGTTCCACAGTCTAAACTCAGATTGTCAGGCCAGTACATCAAGTGCCCTCACCCACTGAGCCATCTCCCAGGCCCCAGATCTTCCCCCAACCCACTAGCCAATCAAAATCATTTAAATGACCTGATTCATGACATGCATTGATTACATGACCTGAATCATGCAATCACCTCTACAGGACATCGGAGAAAGTTCAAGAGAACAATATTTGTGATACGGTTTTCCATGGTACAAATCTGCTAACCCAAGATGTCTGCCCTTTTTTCTCCTGTTGTCAGTCAGCGCATAAACGCTATCAAGTGTCCTCAAAGCTATACCTGGCAGACTAGGTGATCCCAGAGCCCAAGTTCTGACCTCCTCCTTCTCTGATTGACTATAGCTTCAAATTAAATAGAAGATGAACATGAGAACTTGCATATCACTCTTGCTGGTCTCTTCCATTGTTAAAATGATACCATGAAGAAGAAAGAAAGAAAGAAAGAAAGAAAGAAAGAAAGAAAGAAAGAAAGAAAGAAAGAAAGAAAGAAAGAAAGAGAAGAGAGAGAAGAAGAGAGAGAGAGAGAAAGAAAGAAAGAGAGAGAGAAGAGAAAGAGAGAGAGAAGGAAAGAAAGAAAGAAAAGAAAGAAGAAAAGAATGAAAGAACAACCCTTCTCCAAGAAGCTCTTAATTACCTGCCCCATTCTCAGGGAGGTAAATATGTTCACTGCTTTTTAATTATATTGGCCTTATTGTTTCATAAGAAAATAAAAAACAGACTCAACAGGAGACGGCAAGGAGCGGAGGAAGCCAAACATAACTTGTGCACCTTATTAAAAACAATTAGGGATTGTTTGATGAGGCGGACTCGGCTCCAGATGGCCAGCCTCCATACAGCCATGGCTCAGGGTGCTTCTCATCTTCCCCCAGCCTCTTCCTGAGGCTTGCATCATCACTGTTCTTAAAATACAAGGATGGGATTGTAAAGGATGCTGTTCCCACGTCTGTTGCTTTGCTCTTCTTGGGACAATCCAGTCTCTGCACTAGCATTTTACTGGCTCTGGGTTCTTGGTCCTCTCTGCCAGCATCTTGGTTCTAGCAATCAGACTGTCAAGATTAAAGCCCAGAGACCCATCATCTTTGCTTTCCTAGGATGGCTATGCAAGATGAGCATATCTGCTGAATGGGCCTCGGAGGAAAATCCCTGGTCCGCTTGCTACTTCACGGTATGTGACTCAGGAGGAAGAAACTAAAGATGACAGGGATGTCACACTGGCTGCCTAAACCTAGCCTCCCTTCCTCCCTCCCATCCCACCCCCTTCACTGTGTTCCAACAGGACCTATAATTATGGCTTCCCACACACATGCATGTTGTACATTTCTCTGCCACTGGACCTTTGCTCGTGCAGAATTATCTTGTCCCTACTTCATTCTAGTGGCTCAGATGGTCACTATTCACCACATAACTGTCAGCTGCTGCATGTTGCCCCTCAAAACATCTCATCCAATGCCCATCCATGGGCTGTGTGCACAGCTCCCTGCAGACATCTGTTCAAGGTGTTGAACATGATCCAAGAGGGCCATTGCACATGTATCTCCATCATTCTGGCACTGGGCACAACACAGGTACACAACTCGGTTGTCTAATAGAACCAATGGTAAGCATCCTAAAAACACATCTGCTGGCCACGGTGGGTCCCCACTCTGTAGAAGGCAGAATGCTACACCACTGTCATTCATCCATAAGTAGCAGAATGAAGAGTCCATGCTGAGACATGGCAGTACTTTCCTGAGAACACTGTAAGCCACTTGATGCTACTTCTAGATTCTGCAAAGTCTCTCTCTATGAAATCTGGGAATCATTCCATTTGACCTACCACATCAACAGGCCTCCTCAAGGGACTCTTTTTTTTTTTTTTTTTTTTTTTTTTTAATGTATATGAATACTCTATCTTACATGTACACTTGCATGCCAGAAGAGGGCATCAGATCACGTTATAGATGGTTGTGAACCACCATGTGGTTGACTGGGAACTGAACTCAGAACCTCTGGAAAAGCAGTAAGTGCTCTTAACCACTGAGACACCTCTCTAGCCATTGGGACTACTTTTCTTAAATTGTAAGAAGTTTGTACACAGTCACAAAGGGAGGACATAAGGTATGATACAGGCAGAGATTGGAGAGCTGTGTTTACTAGCCAAGGTAACCCAAAGATTGCTGCCTTCTACCAGCAGCTAGGAGAAATGTGGGGTGGAGTTACCTCAGACCTCCCAGAAGGAGCCAGCCCCACCAATAACTGGGGTTTAGATTTCCTATGTCCACAACTGTGGAAGAACACATTCTGTTGTCTTAAGCTCCCTAGTTTTGGGTAAACATAAGCAACCCCAAGAAGCTTACACAATGGTCAGTCCTTTCTGGAAATTCCCTGTCTATAATTGATAAAACCACTCATGCATGAATGCATCAATCATTCATCATCCATTCTTCAATTCATTCAGAGTATTCCATTAATTCATCCATTAATACTGAGACTCATCTTGAAATGATACTCAAGAAACAGAGAAGTGCTGGGTTTAGTGGTGTGGCCTTTAATCCCTCCTCTTAAGTACTTGGGAGGCAGAGGCAGCTGGATCTCTGAGTTTGAGGCCAGCCTGGTCTACAGAACTAGTTCCAGCTTAGTCAGAGCTAAACAGAGAAACTATGTCTCAAAACAAAACAAAAAAACCAAAAAACCAACCAGCCAACCAACCAAACAATAAACAAGGGCTGGAGAGATGAGGGTAAGAGAGTAAGAGTGCTGGGTGCTCTTCCAGAGGTCCTGAGTTCAATCCTAGCAACCACATGGTGGGTCACAACCATCTATAATGGGATCTGATGCCCTTTTCCTGTATGTAGCTATACATGCAGAAAGAACACTATATACATAATAATAAATAAACAAATCTTTAAAAACAACAATAACAAACAAAGAATCACAAAGAAAGAAAGAAGAGAGAAGCAGCATGGCCTGTGGAAAGAGGATGTGACTAGAAACAAGGGGAGGGATAGAGGGAAGTTTGCTTGCCCCTGCACACCATTTTGTACTGTTTAACTTGTGTGTAGATGTGTGAGCTATGAACCATAAAACTGTCAGTTCAGGGCTGGAGAGAAGGCTCAGCCATTAAAGTACTTGCGGTTCAAGGCTGAGGACTTAAGTTCAGATCCCCAGCCACTGTATAAAAAGCTGTGTGGGGCAGTGTGCACTTATAATCCAGCACTATGGAGACAGACCCAGGACGAATCCTGGGGACTTGCTGGCCATCCAGTCTAGATAAATCAGTGAGCTCCCGGTTTAGTCAGAGACCCTCACTCTCAAAAAAGAAGGTGGAGAGTAACTGCCAAGACACCCAACCTCTGGCATTTCTGCAAAAGCCCCACAGAGCTCACATGCCCTGTGATATCTAGGATGTGCTGGTCTCTATCAGCACCGGTCCGTTGCTCTCCAAGACAGACGTGCCTAAAGAATTGGTTAAACACAGACACAGCTGGGAGCCAGCAAACCTGTTGCATGGGTTCTCCAAAAAGACAAAGACCATGAAGGGATGCTCTACTGTGAGTCTTCTGACCAGGAGAGTTTGAGAGTCTCTGCCGTATGTGTTTGTGTGTGTGTGTGTGTGTGTATGATAGTGCCTGGGTTCAAATTGTCTTGGATCAAGAACTTGCTTCCTGGATATTTAAAAGAGCCTCAAGGAGACCTTGCTTAAGGACTTGTGGTCACAAGAGGCACACCCCTTCTCAGCAGATAGTCTACATCCTTCACTGGACTGCCTGTGGGTGGAGCAAGGTCTTCCTGACATAGGAATCCTGGAGGCAAGGGCACCTGAACCCTCTGACTTCCCCATCACACAGTAAATGCAGTCTTTCATTACTTAGGCCGAACCTCTTTTCATTTCTGAGCCGATTTCTCATTTCATCTCTCCAAGAGTCTCTGCTAACACAATGCTTTTGAAGGTCAGCAGAAGGTCACCATGTCCAGGCATGTGAAGCAATGTCTAATCCCATGGCTTTAAAGGAAGTTCTGTTCCATTTTGAGGCAGAAAAATATGATGAACATTGAGAATACAGTGAACACTTTAAAAAAAAAAAATCTAAATAGCATTATATAAAATCTCTTATTCCGGTTTTATACATTAGCCTCTTTTGAATTGGGTTCCTATGAGTTAGTGCCTAGGTTATACTGCTTCTGAGTATACTTAGCAAGCTGAATATCTAAGGCAGCACCAAAAAAGAAGTGAAGCCACACCCCACTGCCTTCCAACAGGACAGCTTTAAACATGGAGAGCCTTACAGCCCAGCTGTTCCTGAAGGCTCCTGCCAATATATGCAACAGGGATGTGAGGGAGGTCTGGCTGCGACATCTGTCACCCCATTGGTCGCCAAGGTTGATGCAGCTGATCTGTCCGGCTAGGCTGGTATCTTCCTCTTCCCTCACCATGCCGTGCATGTCCCTCTAGAAGCTACACATCAAATAGAGGAGACTTGGTCTTTGGTCAAGGGTAATGGAATAGCTATGATCCCCTGCTAAAACTTACAAACAGACTCTCAAGTCCAACATATGCAACAAAAACCTGGACCTTCCTCCCCTCTGCTGAAAGCTTGACTTGCTTATATCAAATGTAAACTGGTTCCTTCTCTTTTCTGTAACCTATAGAGAGGCTACGGTGATTATTTTCTTTTTATGCTATCTTTCCTGGGCATCCATTTCTCTGTAAGATTTGCTTATGTTCTCATGTGCTCACATGAAGGTATAAATGGAACCCCTTCATCTGCCTCTCTCTCATATTTCTCTGTACAGCTTGCTGAATGGCTTCTCTTCCTTCCCAAAGTTCTGATTGGTCAGTCTACCTACAGCTACTCACAACCCAAGTCTAAACACATGTTTGTGCTTCTTCCCAGACTCATCCCCACCCCCCAGCAGCCTGACTGCTGCTCTCCATTTTTGCATTCAACTCATGGAATGGTCACAACATCTGAATAGGTTCAAGGTTTTTGAAGGGTAAACCTAATGTACATAAAGAGCCTGACCCAACAGTAGGCCAGTCAGTTATATATCCTGAAAGAGCAGCAAGATAAGTGTACAAAATGGCCCATTCAAAGGTATTTGTTATTTTACAAAGCTGACAAACTACAAAGAATTCAATGTCTGATAATAGGGGAATAAATACTTAAGAAAAAAAAAAACAACAAAGAAAAAATAAAAACAAGAACAAGAACACATCATGGAACAGTAAGGATCTGTAACTACAGAAGATTCCATAGGATGCAACTGCTCTTCATCCCTCATCTACAATCTGGCTGCCAAGCAAAGGTAAGCTCATGTTCCTTCTTTCTCTGCATGCTGGACACAGGGGTCAGTGCAAGCCGTACTGACAAGATTGGGGTCAAAACAGAGATGGAGGAGAGGTTCTGGCTGCCAGGCCTCTCCTGGCCTTAACTCCCTACATGAGCAACAACTGCATGCCAACAAACTGGAAAACTGCCTGGAATTGCTGTTCCCAGAGGCGCCATCAAGAAGATACAGGTCCCAAATTGTTCCCCATTAATACCTAAAGCATAGTGGCCGGTCACTATCACATGGCAACCAGAAATGGAAAGGAGTCAGGCCAACTGAACTGCAGATTTCTGCCCGTTCTGGGTGACGGCTCCTGGGCTCTCTGCGCGTGGTGGGGAAACACTTAGCTCAGTTAGTACTGTCCTTGTTATTGTTGCTGCTGACAATTCTCTACCAGCTTTGCCTCTTCCTTCCCCGAGCAGTGTGGGGCTTGCTAACTGAACAGCTGCACTTGTTATCAACTCGAAGCCTTCACACATGGCAATCCTAATGCCACATCACAATGAATAATTGGATGTTGGTTCACTGTCTTCGCTCTGAGCCACGGACGGGCAGCAGACCCAACTCAAGCAGAGATCTCGCACTTCCCAGTTTGGCGGCAAAGTCATTCAAAATAAAAAAAAAAAAAAAAAAAGAGAGAGAGAGAGGGAAAGAAAGAAGAAGACAGAAAGAAAAAGAAAGAAACAGCTCCTTGTTTTGTCTGAATCAATTCACAAGACAAATATTTAAATAAAATGTGGTTTCAATTGTGCTCTCTGAGGATAATTGCTGGCTCACACTCTGCTTCTATATCAATGTGTTCCTGATTTTTTCCCCCAAGCTGACTAATGAACAGAGCTGTCAGAAGCCCATTGCTCATGATGTAGCCAGCAACACATTAGCAGCTTTGCATAAATACAAAAACTATACTCGATGTAGCTAGTGAAATATACACAGAGCACACAAAACCTCCAAAAAGGGCTGGGGAGATGCTTCAGGTGGCAGTGTACTTGCTATGCAAACAGAAAGACTTGAGATTCCTCACCAGAATGTACTTAAAAAAAAAAAAATGACCACGGTGGTATGTGCTTATAATCTCAGCATTGTGGAGAACCTTTGGGACTTGCTGGCTAGCCAGCCTAGCCAGATGGGTGAGCTCCAGGCCGGTGCAGCTGTCTCAAAAACCAAGATCTGAGCAGTGACAGCCCAGGTTGATTCAGACCTTCACACACATGTACTTACACACAAACATGCACACAGGTGTGCACAGGGGACATGGGCGTGTACACATACACAAACTAGAAAAAAATACTCCACTGTTCATAATAGATACAGAAACCTGGATGATAACAACACAATTAGGTAACTAACTGGCCCTCTTTCAGCAGTGATGGGTGTGGGCATCAGCCTAGCTGTCAATCAATGAAAGGTAATCCAAGAATTCCTTGTGTGCTGAACAACTGTTTTGAAGCATCTACAAAATTCTAAATCTGAGGTTTTAGGGGGATAAAAACATATTGATGGCGTAATGGTTGATCTCAATGTCAGCTTGAAGAGATCCAGAGTCACCTGGGACACTGAGCCTAGGGGAATGCTTGTGGAGCTTGCTTAGATTAACTGAGGAGGGAAGACCCTATCACTATGATCACTGTGGGTGGCACCATTCCCTTGGCTGGGATCCTGGATTATATAGAAAGGAAGAAGATGACCACTGAGCATCAGCATTCACTTCTCTCTGGTTCCTGACTGTGGGAATCTAATTAGTTCCCTCAAGTTCCTGCTGCTGTACCCACCATGATGGACTGTATCCTCGAACTGTGAGTCATGATAAACACTATCTCCCTCAGGCTGCTTTTGTCTAGGTATTTTATCACAGCAACAGAACAAGAAACAAAGACTGGTATCCTCTGGAGATACTGACAATCCGTACGTTACACAAAAATCACATATTCTTGAATTTACATGGCATTCAAAGTGGAGAAAATGCAAGGTTTTCTACCTTTGAGACTCAAGATTCTTACTAATGTCATTTCATCCCTCTACTGTACAGATAGTAATCTCATGGGTTGCTCTGTTCCTATTCTATAGTTTACCCATTTCATGAGGTACATCAGCCATGACCATGTCCCTATTGGTGAAGGTGAAGTCTTCCAAGAAAACTTCTGGGTTCTGAGAGTTGAAAGAGCCAATGATGAGAGGTGACCAGTCCCTGAGCTGTTCAACTCTAGCACAGGACTGTCAAATCTCAGGCCTCAGCTGTCTAAGGCAAATATTCAAATAAAATATCTTTTACTTGTCTTCCTCGGCAATGACCACAATACAGCCTCTGTCGTTGAAGCAATGTGTTTTATCTCCATGCTTCATGTTGACATATAAGCTTAAGTTGCATGTGATAGAGAATTATGAACCTTCATGATGAGATAGAACTGTCCTAGGTCTTCGATTCTCTCCATCCTGTGGTACATTATCTTGACTCTCCATCATGTGGAAACGAGCTAAGAAAGCCCAAGTTGTAAAGCCCTGCCTCAAATCACAGCTAGACTGCCCTATAATGGGATTCAGTGATCAAAATCAGTATCCTCCAAGAGATAGGTCTCAGACAATTTCTGAAGTCCCTAGCTGCCTTCTTCAGAAAAGAAAGCAGTCAGGTCTTGGTACCACTGTACAGTGGCTAAATCAACAGCAGCTTTGCCAGGGCTGGGAAACCTTGAACATAAGAAAACCTCAGTGTTGTGAGTTCAGAACTCTCTCACGTGCCTTGTTCTGACTGCAGACTCTTAGACGGTCCATTAGATTCCTGGTCAGAAATACTCATGTTCCACCATTACCGCCTGTGTGGATAGAATACCTAGACCGTGCTCCTGACTTGGAGCCTTGTCATGTGACTTGCTGTGGCCAATAGGCTATTAGCAGATATGATAAGATCAAAGTTTCAAAAGGCAATTGTGTGGGGCTGAAGAGCTGTCTCAGCTGTTAAGAGAACATACTGTTATTCTAGAGGACCTGAGTTTGGTTCTTCACATCCACATTGGCCCGATCAAAAGAACCTGCAATTCCAGCTCCAGGAATCTAACACTCTTCTCTGGCCTTCTTTTGCTCTTCTCTGTATTTCCAGGCTGTTCAGGCATTTTGAAATATGTAAGAATTTATTTGTTTACTGTCTGTAAAGAAATCCACGAACCCAAATTAACTGATTTTCCCCAGGACACAGGATCATCTTTCCCTCTTGCATTTATTTCTGCTACATCATCAGTCCTCCTCAGCCTCTGACTCGGGTTCCTCCAGGAAGAAAGGGTGTGGGGAGGGTGGGAGTTCCTGACTTCCCAAGTGGCCTCTTTAGTTACCTGCAAGGCATCAAGCTGGCCCCAGATGGACTTGCCTTCCCACCATCTTCCCAGTGTTTCACAGAAACACCTCTCAAATAAGCTACTTGCACAAGAATTCTTATGTCAGGGAGCATGTGTGATAGTTAATATTGTCAGTTTGACAGAATCTAGAAACACCTAGAAGACGACGAGCCTCCAGGCATGTTCATGAGAGATTTTGTCGCTTATATTAAATTGAAATGGGACTCACCCTAAATGTGGGTGGTACTGTTACTATGGATTGAAATACTGTACTGAATTAAACGGAGAAGCAAGCTGAGCACCACCATTCTTTACTCTCTGCTTCCTGAGTACAAATTCCATGTGGCCAGCTGCCTCCTCAGGTCCCTGCCTCCATACTCCCCTGCCATGCTGGACTGGACCCTCAATTGGTGAGCCGAAATAAATAATTTAAGTTGCTTTTGTCAGGATATTTTTCTCACAGCCGTAGGGACAGTTATTATGACATGCCTTGTGTGGAGAGCCATCCTAGGGCAAAATGACTCTCTGATGTAAGCTAAACATCCCCTCTCTCTCTCACTCTAAGTCTAACTGATCAAGTGCACAAAGTATGCCTTGGCTCATTCGTATAGGGATCTTCCCAAGAGCCTGTATCTGCTAAGGACCTGGGAACAGCTACGGACAGGCCAGGCTGAGGCCAGCCATCAAGGAAGTTACGATGAAAGGGAGGAGGGGGAAATGGTAAAGCAGACAAATGGATTATCAATATAGATGAAGTTTGAGAGGCAATAACAGGAGGTTCATAAGATAAGGTGCTAGGAGAGGTCACTTCAGTAAAACAGCAAGGGCCTCTCTAAAGATGGGGTACTTACACGAGGATCTAGAGAGTGCACCAAGCATCTGAAGACCTGGAAATGTAGGATGAGTATTTGAGGTAGGGGGAACAGCGAGATGAAGGCCCAGAGGTGGAAAAAGAGTTTAACACTCAAAGACAAGAAAGGAGCTCTGTGAAAGTAAAGCTCAAGGGTCGTCGTGAAAGGCTAGTGTAGGTAGGAGCTGGTGGGAAGGCTTCTAGGCTGTAAGGGGAAGGGTCTTCTAAAAGCCACGAGCAGCCGCAGAAAAGGCTTAATTGGCAGTGTGTGCTATGATACATTGACAGTTTTTTAAGTCATTGACTGCTCTGGAAACCACAGTGAAAACCTTGGGAGCATAGGCTCAGGGCTTCTTGTAATCGGGCCCATTACCCACCTTGCACATTCCTGGCTCACTGTGATGAGAGCATCCACAGTCTTCACCTTCAAACTGAGCTAGTGGCAGGAGAGACTAGGAAATAAGATCCATGCCCATAAGAGCTTCTCGTCAACCAGCAGACACCTACAAGTCATAAGTCATGATGAAGGAGCGCAATGATGACAGAGACGGCCATGGTACGAAGATGGCGGGGAGATGGGTCCCAAGCTAGCAGGGCCAGGGGGACGAGAAAGAACATGGAGGGATGGGAAATGGACACAGATCTTGACATGGCATGGAGGATAGGAGAGATGGGGAACAAGAGGGCTCATACTAGTGAGTGATTGACAACAGTTCAAAGGAACATTCAATCTTAACTTTTCTGGTCTTGCCATTCAAGAGCTTAAGTTGGCTGTGTTGGCTTAGGCCTGTGATCCCAGCACTTGGAAGGTTAAGTAGGAGGCCTACCATGAATCTGAGGCTTGTCTAGTCTATGTAGTGAGTCCAAGGCTAGCCTAGGCTACAAAGCAAGAGCTTCAACTAGCCAGCAGGTGACAGTCCAACAAAGAAGCTAAAGTTAGCCCATGGAAACTTTCCTGTACCCTGCTACAGATCTAGCCTGGACTGTCCAAGTGACAAGGCCAAGTTGCTCTTCGGGTATGGCTCAGGTCCAAGGGAGGCTCGCAAAGGTTGGCACAGTCTTGATACATGTCACTGTTCCCAGAGTCAGGTAGAGATGAAATGAGTGTTTTCTGTGGATTCTCAGTGGAGTCTGCTGAGCACAGTCCCTCTCGGCCTCTTCCATAGGTGTGTGTTGCTGCATTCCCCCAAATATAAGATACACTGTGATCACCTTAGGCCACCAAAAGGAGGGACAGCTGTCCCCAGAGCACATTTCTATTTCTACCTGCACATTCTCTTGTTCTTTGTAACCTCACTACCCAGTTTTCTTATCTCTACCCTTCTGATGTGCAGTAGGTAACTGTGAGCTGCGTTTGATTAGAGGACCTTCAAAAGGCAACCATTCTAAATTAAGTTGGCTGTAGTAAAAACATAAATATAAGTTCAGAGAGTGAAATAAATGTATAACCCATCTCAATAATCTTTGAAATGGTACCTTGATACAGTCCATGAAATCTATTGGCTTAAATAAAATATATTAATCTAAGTTAATTTTAACTATTTCATTTTTAGAAATGGCTATGGAAAAGTTTAAAATACACATGAGAGTCCCACATATAAATCATATGATACAGCTGACACCATAACAAAGCTTATTTTGAAAATGCAATTTTGCTCTAACCCAACAGATACATGGTGGGACAATAGGAGAGTAACGCCAAGCTCTCCTGGGTGTGCTCCTCAGACAGCTGCCAGTTGCCTCCCTTTCCCACAGCTGTTACATGGTATTACATAGTACACCTGCTGTCATGGGCTTCCACACAGCGTCCCAGGACATCTTCGACCATTTCACACTCACTCACTACTTGCAACCTTACTGAGGCCACTTATACACATGCACATACATGCAAACACACACACACACACACACACACACACCAAAACGTCCCCAGGCAAAGGCACCACTCTATGTCACACACATATCTGTACCTGCATAAAACTAAACCGCTTGAGGCTGGACAGATGGCTCAGTGGTTAAGAGCACTGGATGCTCTTCCAGAGGCCCTGAGTTCAACTCCCAGCAACCACCTATAATGAGTTCTGATGCTGTTCTGGCATGCAGTTGTACATACAGAAAGAGCACTCATATGCATAAAATAAATAAATAAATCTTGAAAAAACAAAACCAAAAAACCCCCAAACCCTAGAGTACTCATTTTCTGGGTTCCAATCCTGTTCCCTTTCAATTGCTGTGGCTCCAATCCACTTCACGCACAAACCCTGTCATTTCAATTGTGAGAGTTTGCCTATCACCATTCCCAGGTAAGAAACTTCTAGATCTAAGTTCTTACTGCACAGTGCTCTGCTATAAAGTCTCACTCTCCCACATGGATCCCACCATCTTCACCCTACACTTGTCACCTGCTTCAGAGGAGGTTAGCGCTTCCTTTGAAATTAGTGCCAGGCATGGCAGCACACACCTGTAATTGTAGCAGGAGAGGCTGAAGCAGGAGGAGCTGGAGGGTAAGAGATCCTTGGATAGCCATTCAGGGTAGCCTGGGCTACATGAAAAACTTCAGAAGACAGAATTCCAATAAGAATAGAATAAAGAGATGGAAGAAAAGGAGAGAGGGATAGAAGTTTGGTAGGAGAATGGGAAGAAAGAAGAAAAGGAAAAGAAGGAAAAAGAGTAGGAAGGAAAGGGAGAAGGAAAAGAAAGGGAGGGGTGGGGAGAAATATGGGAAAGAGGAAAGGACAAGAAAGAAAAGGGAGGATAGAGGGAGGGAGGGAGGGAAGGAAGGAGGAAAAAGACGGGAGAAAGAAAGAAAGTGAATAAAAAAAAATCAAAGATAAAATCCACAATCACTAACTTAGTGTAGTAGCTCACACCTTTAATCCCAGCACTAGGGAGGTAGGGACAGGCAAATCTCTGTGAGTTTGAGACCAGCCTGCTCTACACAGTGAGTTCCAGGACAGCCAGAGCTACACAGTGAGACCCTGTCTCAGAAACAGACAAACAAACAAAACCAAAACAACAACAATAAATAAAAAACTCTAAATCTTCAGGGCCCAAGAGATGACTTAGAGGTTAAGAGGAATGGTTGCTCTACCAGAGGTCCTTGGTTTGGTTCCTAGCACCCACAAGGAAGAGCACAACGCTGTGACTCCAGCCTTCGGGGTGTCTGACGCTGCGCTCTTTTGGCCCCTGCAAGCACTGGACATATATACTGGCAGAACAGCCTTAGACACAAAATAAAGTCTGTTGAGGTCACGTATGATTTTTAACCCTAGCACTTCAGAAGCAGAGGCAGGCAAATGTCTTTTGAGTTTGAGGCCAGCCTGGTCTATGTAGTAAATTCCAACCCACCCAGAACTATATATATAGCGAGTCCCTGTCTCCAAAAAACCAAGAAGACAAAACAAAACAGAACAAAAACCAAAACTCCCACAATTATCTTTCAAACAGAACAAAGATCTGTGGCCTGCATGCCATAGAATATACATGGGCAGAGCCAATCTTAATAAGGACACTTCAAACATGGCTACAAGCCTGAGAACACTCAAGATCAAGGCCAGGGATGAGAGCTAAGTACCGAGTTGGCTGCTTTGTGAAGCTGTTTTTAGTTTACAGCAAAGATGGACAGAGTGACTAAGCAGGGATCTTCCTTCCAGATCCAGGGGCCACTGCTACAGGGGAATCCCTGGAACAGGGCTGGAGCTGGGGATTCCAGCTCTGTAGAAAAGCACCCTGGGGCTCAACTGGAAATCCAAAGAAGACCACAGACTCACTTAAACATAGACACTTCCTTAAAAGCTTTTGGTTCGATGTGAATGTAAGTCATTTTGATTACTCAATTTCTATATTTATTAGGAATGATAAACCAAAGCACTTGAAAATCATTTCCGTGGCGATGAACTGTGGCGTCGGATCGATAGGGGACATGGCAGCCAATTATCCTTTCGCTTTATTTTGGTCCTCGGCAATCAGTAACGATCAATACTCTCAATCTCGATTGATAGCAGGGTGCAAATCACAAATAATGTTTGTAAGTGGGCTGTCATAGTGTGTACGGCGGCTCCGCCAGACTCCGGGGTGACTGTGAAAGCTCGCTCCTGTGAGCATGGGGACTCTGGTACATACTGCAAGTGACTACTTCTGGCCAAGCAGGGGCTTCCATCACAGTCTCGGCTGCCTCGTCTATCATACGCAGATTTTAGCATCTAAATTGTCTTAGTTGTAAACCTGGCAAAGCTAGTGAGCTGAGCAAGAGGAAGAAAGGAGAAGGTGAATCAAGAAAAATCCAGGGGATATAAAAGGGAATACTTATATTCTGGTGTGCTTTCAAGGAAGAGAGGGGTTGAGGGGGGAGGGGAAACAAGGTGGAGGGGGAGGGGGAAGAAGGGCACGCTTCTTTCCCAGAGGGATAGGTGCTCACATAGGGCATTGGATTGCGTGCTTGTCTTCTTTGGGCCTGCAGAAAGACCCCTGTATCATGATGGAGAAGCCCTAGACCCAGGGCAAACCACACCACCACCTTGCTCCTGCAAGGCAAACGTAAGCCACCATGAGATGAGGAATGATGTGATGATTGGCAAACTGAGTTCCCTCGAGTATTTAGAGAAAGGAGGGGAGTTGAAGAGATAAGGGAACAGAGGAGGGGGAAAAACCGTGAAACAAGAAAAAAGGGAGGGAGGAGGGGACAAGATGTTCCCCACCCTTTGCAAACAAGAGCATCTCTGTTTATTTTCATTCAGTCCATTTGGCTTATGGAATTACTTTGCTATAGGGAAACCTAATTAGTGTGTAAGAATCTGCAGGACTGGAGCCAGAATGCCTGGGTGTGATTCCAGCTTCCTTTGCCTAGCTGGGCAACCTTAGGCAAATTACCTAACTTCTCTGTGCTTCGGTTTCCACAAACAAGAGGTTGATAGAAGCTACTTGAATGAGTATGCATGAAGACTAACTGTACGAAGGCTCGGTGTGCACTAGGCACGAAACAAGCCCTGGAAAAATGTCTGCTAAATAAACAATGTCCTACACTGCCTTCTGAAGGACTTTCCAACAGCAGACCTTTTGTTTTGGTTTGGTTTTTTATTTTTGTTTTGGTTTTGAGACTGGTTTTCCCTCTGTAGCAATGGCTACAAATCAGGCTGGCCCCAGACTCACCAAGATTTCCCCTGCCTTGGCCTCTTGAGTGCTGGGATTAAAGAAGTGTGCTATTACCACCCAACTCAACTGCAGATCTTAAGCTAGGGGGTTTCTAAATTTTTCTGACCTATATCCTATCAGAATAATTTGTGACCCTGTGCGTGTACATTTGGATGCTACAGTAAGTAGCACATCTGTGTACTACTATTCTAGTGCATTCTGTGATTTAAGGCTACACGCAGGTGAAGTAGAGATGTGAACAGTGATGAGGTTAGACCATCACAGCTTTCTTCTCTTGGGTCTGGGCTCAGGTGCTTGTCAACTATAGTTTACCTCAGGCCTCCAAAGAAAGCATCTGGGCAAGCCCTGACAAGCAGTGGTGGTGCACGCCTTTAATCGGGAAGCAGAAGCAAAGGCAGATAGATCTCTAAGTTCAAGGTCAACCTGATTTCCAGAGTGAGTTTTAAGACATTCAGGGCTACACAGAGAAACCCAAACCCTTGTTCTTGTCTAGCTGCATTTCTGTTCAAGGTGTCATGTTCTTGGTATCCCTAAGTATGAAGTAAGCACCTGCTTTGTCTATAGAGACCCACAGGACTCAAAGCAATCTGAGAAAACCCAGGCCAGAGGTCCAGGTTCTCAGAGTCTGTGCCTAAGGCATCGACTGTCCTGATTTCACAGTATTGATACAGACCTTCCATGGTCCCCACATGTGGGATTACTTGTCCTGGGAATCTTGCTAATCCACTACAGCCACTTGGTGGGGCATGAACTCTCTAGACTTGTATGTGAGTGTGGGTGAGTGTGACTTGTGTTTATGTGTGCATGAGTGCTTGTATGCACACATGTAGGCACGTAGGGACCAGAGGTTAACCTTGGGTGCCTTTCCTCCGTAGGAGTGTGGTCTATCTTCTCTTTTGAGAGGGTATCCCACTACATCAAACTTGACAACTTGGCTGGCTAATGATCCATCTCCACACCCCTGGCACTGGGGTACTACGTAGGCCACAGTTGTACTTGTTTTCATATGGGCAGTGGGAGTGGAATACAGGTCCTCATGATTGCACAACTAGCACTTTATCCATGGATCCATCTCCCCAACCGTTAGACCTAGGCAAAATCAGAAAAAGTCTTATTGTAGGCCTACCATGGGCCAAGGACGGAGACAGCACAGTGATGGCAAAGAAACATCCCTCAGACGCAAAACCATCACATCATAAGAAAAGTCCTTAGGAGATGTCCTGAAGTGTCACTGCTTCTCTCAGGAGGACTTGAGGAAGCACTCTGGATAACTGCTCCAGTCACACACACACATACACACGTCTTGCACCTCATCCATACAGAGGCAGCCATATGGCTTCTACAGTTTTCGTCTGAACCCAATGGGACTGTGCCACCAGCACTTGTCAGGGCTTGCCCAGCTGCTTTCTTGGGAGGCTCAAAATAAACTACAGTTGACAAGTACCTAAGGCCAGACCCAAGAGAAGAAAGCTGTAGAGGTCTAACCTGGGGAGGCTGTGAACATGTGGTTGTCATACAGTGAATCCGGGAGAGCCCGAGAGTCAATTTTCAAATAAGCTCTTAGGTTAGACTTGCTGCTGCTGTTCCAGGGACCAGTCTGAGTGACAAGGCTGTACCTAGGTACTTATAGCACTTAGCAGTGGTGCCCAACAGAAGAGCTGGCAGGCTTCCCTCTCCACACAAATGTAAAGAGAGCTACAAACTCAGGCATGGGGTGATGGGTGGGGCCTCACCATTCTCTGCTCTGGAACATGAGAAAAAGCAAAAAACAAAATGGGAAGGAACGCTGAGCAGGTGCCTGAGACAAGTCACAGGTGGGGTGGGAACTCTCAGAGATTCTTGTGCCTGCAGGTGCCCATGCGTCAGGAGACTGGAGGTCAACATCAGATGTCTTTCCAGCCATTCTCTACTTCATTTTTTGAGATGGGCTCCCTGACTGAAAACAATTCTGCTAGGCTGGCTGGGCAGCAAGACCCAAAGCTCCGCCTGAGTCTGCCTCCCCAGCACTGGCACCCCAGGTGCACGTTACCATGCTAGACTTTTTCAGTGGGATCTGGGAATCTCATCCATTCCTGGTAAGTCTGTCCCCAGCCAGGGCTCTACAGCTTTTAGTTTCCGGGTCTGGAGTTTGTATGGATTTCCATCATTTTGGATCCAGGAGGCAGCGTTACACCATAAGAATTTTCTCTATTTTGCCCAGATTTGGTGTTGGTTTGCTTTCTGCAACTTGCCCCTAATTAACTCTGCAGTCTCAAACAAGACTGGTGCCTTTGCATGATACCCTTTGGCAGGAAGCTATCCAAGTTGCTGTTTATTTAGCTGATGACTGGATGAACAGACTGCCCAGGCGTGGTGCTCTCTGCAACTTCTCTTCAGCCGGATTTGAAGAACCTTCTTTACATCCTGTCTTGCTGTCAGTCCTGGAGATTCCAGCACAATACGTCGACTCTTGATTTTTTTTTGTTTTACGCCGTCTATTCCCTCGGCACTTTTATTTCATTCTTTGTATCTGGCAAGGGAAGCAGGGACTCGGAGAAGGTGCATTTCCCCTTTAAATACCATGAAAGTTATGAATATATCTCTCCAAACTGCCAAAATAATTGTTTCATTTACAGAACTGAAATTCTCCAGGGAGCGTCCCACTGATGCTCCGAACTGCTAACATCAGATATGCAGAAAACAAATATGGAGCCGTCCATATGCTCCCTATCCTGAATTTAGCATCTCAGCCCAGCAGACACTTACATTTCAATCACTCCCAGTCAGTCTTGTATGGTGAGTATGTGTGGGGATAAGGCTGGATCAAAGCCACAGGCCTGGAACCTTCTGTAGAGGAGGGCCTGCCTGGTCCCAGCCTGAAGCACCAGATCAGTTTGCCACTTAAAGCAGCCACTTCACAGACCCATGTGCAAGGAGAAACCTGATAACCCAGTTTGCTTTCTATTACTGTGATAAAATATTCTCACCAAAAACAACTTGGGGAGGAAAAGGTTCACGTGGTTTAAACACGCAGATCACAGGTCCATTATTGAGGGAAATAAGGCAGGACTCAAGTAGGGCAGGAACTCAGAGGCAGGTACTGAATCAGAGGCCATGGAGGAACACTGCTTCCTGGCTTGTTTCTCAGCCTGCTTTCTGATATAACCTGAGACCACCTGCTTAGGGTTGGTACCACCCATAGTGGGCTGGGCCCTCCCAAACCTATCATTAATCAAGAAAATACCTACAGGCCAATCTGATGGAGGCATTGTCTCAGCTGTGACTGCCTCTTCCCAAACGACCTTAGTGTGTGTCAAGTTGACAAAAACCTAAGCAGCCTCCCTGAGAAGGCTATGCTCCATAGTTACAAGGAAAAGTCAATGCTTTCCTTTTCTCCTGCTGAACAAACATTGGTTGCTTCCAGGGTGTGGCTAGGCCAAAAGCATACCAATTGTCAGGTTTCCCTTAAGCAAACAGCACATAAGCAGACAAGATGATTGGGAACCTGGCATGACAGCCAGTATGGACAAAACAGTCTACCTTCTAGAATATTCTCTGAGCCTTACAGATAAACACTCATTTCATCTGCAAACAAATCTCATGATGTATTTGTTACTAATATATCCCTTTTACAGCTGAGGACACCATAGCCCAGGAGGAAGGAGTAACAGTAATTAGGGGCTTTAGAATACATATTGCTGCTTCTTTCTTCCTAACAGTGGCACGTGTTTTCTTTGGAAAGCCACCCATGCCCTCTGTGCCATTTGGTTGGAACACATATCTTAAGTGTATAAGACGGTAGATTCAGCGTATCTTATGATAAAAGAGACCTACTTGATTCAGTCACATTTGGCTGTGAGCTCCTGGCTGTAAACACTGGTCTTTCACACCAAGAGTCTAACATAAAGGCATGTGTTAAGTGCTTAGTAAATATTGGAAGACAAGCCACGGGCCAAGGCACCCAGGTATAATCTGTGATGCAATGCTTTCCAAAATGGCTATGTGCTCAGGAGGTATGCTAATTGTCTGAGTGTGGGTTACATGTGTGTTATGCTAAGCCAGTCAGAAGCTGCCCTGGAACTGTATGAAATGACAGGGTGACAAGAATAGACGCTTTCTGCAGCTGGTGTATCCCCACCATTGTGCCCAAGACAGGCTGTCAACCCTAACCTTGACCCCCGCTCTTGTATTCCAGATCTTCCTTAAGATCCCTAAAGTGTCCCTTAGCCCACACCTAAAAACCCCTTGTTACTTAACCATGCCAGAATTGATTTCTGGTGCCTAGAATTACATCATGCTTCACTTAAACTGGAATATGTCAGCCACTCACCACATGTCCAGACACATGCACAGGACAACACTGAGGTGCAGGGCCTAAAATGTGAGAGAGACACTGGCACGTAGAAACTTCCTCACTTACACCAATCATTGGAGATGTCCAATGGCTCCAATCGGTAGAACCTTTCCTTGGGTTCTTTTCAATCCCCACAAGGAAATGACATAGGCATTATTATGCCCACTTTGCAGAAGAAGAAACTAAGGCCCATATAGGTTAGATAGCTTCCCCACAGATGCAGAAACAACAGGTGCTATAGCCAGGATCACAAACCATGTCACCCAGAAGCCAAAGCAAAGGCTCTTACCATTATTCCCTGAAGTCTTTGAGCAACCAGGGGCTTGCCCAGTGGTGGGGTTGATTAACTCAGGTGTGAGGTCTTGAGAAGAACTCATTAGAGGCTAAGATCTGGGTGGGCAAATCTGATCTGGTACATAGGGACAAATGACTAAGGAAGTCACTGTGTGCTGCTTGATCCAATGGCTTTGTTGATGAAGAAGAATCTTGCCTTATATAAAAAATAGAGTCATTGGATTAGGAAGATGGTTTGTCATGGAGGTTGCCAATAATTCAAACCCCTGAGTCCCAGAATAAACTAGCTGGCAAAGTTGGTCATATCAGCCAGCTATGGGTTTAAGAAACCCAAGGATGACTGTCAACATCAAACTCAGGCTGCCACATGCACAGGCACCCACATACATGCCCAAAACGTGCACACCACACACATGTGGAAATGGAAAGTGAAATAAATAGTGTTCACTTCATGGGTGTGGACATTAAGGGCTTTGGGCATGTAGTCTTTTAAAGCTTGTGGTAAAACTTATATAAAATGTACAGTATAAAGTACCTTAGTCAGTGGCACTGTGTGGATGTACAAAGTATGGCCATAGTTAGCATCTATTTCCAGACCTTTCCCATCGTCCCAAACAGAAGCTCCATACTACCACCAAACATTAATTCTGCAGTCCCTCTTCCTGCAGCATTTAGTAAGCCCCATTTTATCCTCCATGCCTAGTGGGCACCTGTGTTAAACAATTCATGGGCAACCTGACTGATATATTGATAGGCAGTTAGAGCTGCTGGCTCTGGGTTGAAGAGAGAGAGAGATGGGAACTGGATATACAGATGTGCCCTTGGCACCATGTGTACACAATACCCTTTGATGGACAGCATGCTTGCTTCTGGTTCTCTCCCTCCCACTCATCCTAAAACCTGGTATCAGACACGGTACCTGGCCCACATTAATGCCTCAATTACTACTTATTCAGTGGAGACACCAAACTCTGCCCTCTCACCTATGGAAGCATCCATTTGTAGAATGAGACTTTTCAGGAAGATGTGTCTTTTAAATAAATGCTTTTGTTCCTTGTAGGTAAGTCTGAACACATTTTGAAATATGCTGGCAGTCTTCAGGAATAATGCTTGACTCTTGTGATCTCTTCAGAGGACAAGAGTGTCGAAGCCCAGCCCCGCTCAACACCATGCCATGCTACATAAACAGATCGGGAGTGACAGGACCAGATGTGACATGTCACCGTGAGGATCAATCAGCCTGGAAACTGAGAGAAGCACTTGTGTGTAAATCCAGGCGTTCCAGCTATGCCCCACAATCACCAGCCTCTATTCAAATAATCCTGGCAGCATTGGAAGAAAAATGTGGGTCTGCAAGGAGGGAGAATTATGGCGACTGAGATGAGATTCCGACAGCAATTCATCTTCAGTCTACAAATGTTTTCCAGACAGAATAATCTTCAAGTGCCAGATCTTGATAATCTCGGCTCCAGGCAGGTCTTTGGGAACTGCTCCTCACAGACAATCTATAGAAAAGGTATACAGAACTGGGATGTGGGAGACAAGAGAGTTCTTCCCTGGACACACAGCTACAAGTACTGAATTTGGGGGACATGACCTTAGGAGAAATTCTGATGTACTGGGATGATGGCTCAGTTAACAAAGTGCCCATGACCTTATCCCCAGCTCCCATGTAGTGCTGGGTGTGGCAGCATGTGCCTGTGATTCTAGTGTAGGAGGCAGGGACGGGGGATGAGCAGCCAGAGAGCTCCAGGTTCAATGAGAAAACTTATCTCAAAAGTAAGGTGGCCTCCACATGTGCAAACATAGGTGGATGCACATGTGCACATGTATGTACATTACCTCACACACATGACATACATACATACATGAGTCCCAGCTATGTATTTATACTTTTTGTTGCTGTTGTCTACCTACTTCCTAACATCTCTGTGACTATAGGTCTCTCAGTCTTTCCTCTCTTCTGTCTTTCTGTCTCTCTGTCTCTTTATATTTATTTATTTATTTTTGGTGGGTTTTGTTTTGTTTTGTTTTGTTTTTCAGACAGTTTCTCTTTGTAACCCTGGCTGTCCTGGAACCTGCTCTGTAGTCTAGGCTAGCCTCAAACTTACAGATCCGCCTGCCTCTATTGAAAGTGTGTACCATCACTGTCTGGCTACAGGTCTTAATCCACTAGATTCACGGATACAATTTTGAGCTTGAATGGAAGTAGCCTCTTCAGCATAAAGAGAGGCCATGGAACTAAAACTTGAGAGGTACAAGACAGGCAGGTCTTCACAGACTCCAGGGTCCACATTTCTTGAGAAGTGCAACCTGTTCTCCGTCATCTGCCTTCTCAATCCCACCGGCTGTGCTGGAAGCTGCTAACTTAGCTGACTGCGGCATTAACAGTACGTCAAGGAACTGAATAGTCTCTGAAAGGCACTACAATTTCCAGTTACTTTGGCTGGAAACTGAACTTTGAAAGCTAGGATATAGTTGCCTACTTTGGGGGAAAAAAAAAAGAGTTTTAAAAGCTAGGAATCCAAATCAAACTGCACAAGGAAAGATTTAATTTATCTCCTCAAAATTTCATCATTGGGTTAGAAAATTCCTTGTAAAGTCAGAGAAAGAAGGAGTCATATTCCTCTGCGTGTGTGTTGTGTGTGTGTGTGTGTGTGTGTGTAGTGTGTTCTGTGTAGACAGTGTGCTATATATGTATATGTATGTAGTATATGTTGAATATTTGTGTGTGTGTGCAGTATGTAGGATGTATGTGTGTGTGGTATGTGGTATATATGTAGTGTTTGTAATGTGTATGTGTGATATATGTGTATGTGTGATATTTGTGTTTGTGTGAGGTGGGTGCATATGGTTTGTGTGCTATATGTGTGTGGTATCCATGTGTGGCATATAGGTGTGTGGGGCGTGTACATGTGTATGTGATGTGTTGTGTATGTATTGTGCATGTGTGTGATATGTGTGGTTTATGTGTGTGCATGTGCATGAGTGAGTGATATGTATATAGTGTCTGGGCACATGTATGCGCAGGCATACATACTTATGTGTATGCATGGAGGTGAAGTGTCTCCCTAAACCTAGAGTCTATGCTTTTAGGCTAGGCTGGTGCTGGCAAGTCCTGGTGATCCTCCTGCCTCCAACTCCCTCAGCACTGGAAACGCAGACTTGAACAAGACCACATCTGGCTTATACTGAGTGCTGGAATCTGAACTCAGGTCCTCTAATTGTACAGCAAGTGTTATTCACAGCTGGCCCATCTCTCCAGCCCATATTCTTTTCTATAAAAAAAATGGTAGAATAAACTAGTCAGAGTTCGTTCCACCAAATCTTTTCTCAGCCTTAGGCTGAATGGAATCATCACCCACCTCCAGGTACAGAGTTCTTGGAATACGTGGGCTTCTACCCGTCTGCAGTGAGCATGAGAAAAGAATCGTTTTTATTGCTATTGTATCATGAAAAGACAGATGAAATAAATGATGAAATTCTCGCTTCTGAGTGCTGGCAAAACACATGGAATCTTTATTTCTAACACAGTCAAGGAAGACAACAATCATATCCCTGGTGATGTACTGGTAGCATTTTTCTTACAAATCCAAGTGTAAACCCAAAGCCAGAAATCTTTTTTCAACAGACACAATAATTCCTTTTGCCCTGCGGTTTGATGTAAAACTGTATTTCACTTAGTAATGTGACCAATTTTTGAAACTATTCTTAAGTTGTCACAGCCCTATTAAACACTGCAACACTGCTGATGGCCATGATTTCGTGGATGTTTGAATTTATTTATTAATTTTTTTTTTGAGACAAGGTATCTCTGTGGAGCCCTGGCTGTCCTGAAACTCTCTTTGTAGGCCAGGCTAGTCTCTAACTCACAGAGATCTGCCTATCTCTGCCTTCCAAGTACTGGGATTAAAAGCGCGCACCACTGTGCCAGGGAGTGAGAATTGACTCTTGATGCTTCCTGCGATCGTGGCTTAGAGTACATCATAATCCATCATCAAGGGGCAACACAAATTATTTTTATTTAGCAAACTCATAGAGATTTAAAAAGTTTGCTTGGGCACTGATACAAGGAGGAGCTTCAATAAAGGCTTGGGGACAGGGGGTGGCACTCGGTCTGTAGGGTACCTGTCATGAAAGCCTGACAACCTGAGTGTGACTCCCAGAACTCAAGTGAAAAAGCCAGACGTGATGTGCACGTCTGTGACCCCAGCACTCTGAGACAAGATGGAAGGAAGAGAGACAGGAGAATCATCCAGAAGCTCCCAGACCAGCTAGCTGGGATACACAGTGCATTGGCAGATATAAGAGAAACCCTGCCTCGGCAAGGTTGAAGAAGAGAGCCAACTTCTAAAAGTTGTCTTCTGACCTCCACACAGGCATTGTCAAATACCCACACCCAGTAATAATAAAGGACAAAGGAAAAAATTAGGTAAGAGTAATTGAAGAAGACCACTGATACCAGCCCCTGATCTCCACGTGTGTATACACACACACACACACACACACACACACAACACACACTATTTTTAATATACTTTAGGCCATGAACTCCAATCCTGCTATTTTATTACTGAGAGTTCATAGAAAACATAGTATGTTCTAGGAAGTCCACATGGAAGCAATGTTAAAAATAATAATCTATATTTATTTATTATCCATGAATTGATCTAGCTTTAGCAATGACATCTTAGCTTGTGGGTCTTCAAGTGAGCCTCCACTTCAGATAAAAAGGGAAAATACATACATTTTTTTTATCAGAAGATAATGAAGTGGACACAGAAGATGCTCAGGTGATCAGGCCTCTACTGTTTACACAAATGGGAGTTATAGTCAATAACACTGAATATACAGTGGGTGAGGATAAAGGGCAATCTCTCGAGCTTAGTGAGAATCAGTTTAATCTGGACCCCAAAGTGGAGCCATTCAGACAACAAGTGAACAACCTGACTATTACTGGGTTTGGGAAATATTGGATCCATAAGAGAGCAAGGGAAGCCTGAGAGCCATAAAGTCGTGAGAGTGTGGACAATGTGATAGAGGGAAGTAGGTAGGCAAAGGCAGCAGAGAAAAAAGAACCATTGACCTCATGCCAGTAGGATGTTAAGTGTTGGGTCACAGACACCTGGGGCAATCCAGCAGGCGAAGATAAGGAAAGTGGTCCATGGAAGATGGAGATGAAGGAGGCTGCCCAGAGCAGAGTGATGTGGACATGTGTAGGGGTGGGGACGTACATGTCAAAGATACAAATTAGTTCAAGAGTGAGAAAGACCCCATTGGGATTGGTTAGTTAGGAACTCTGTCTGGTGGGTCAGATTGGAAGTGAGCCCAGAGAGGAGACAGAGGCTTCACTGATTCTAACTCTGGAGACGTGACAGGTGGGAGAAAGTGGGTTACAGACAGAAGGGAACCATGCACTTGTCCTGAGTTCCCAGCATCAACAGGTAAAGAGCCATTTACCTGTGGATGGTGAACGTGTGGGACCAAGGTGGAAGGAAGCGGGTGGCTTTATCCATCCACTACACAGCTGAAAACTAGACCCTGATGTCAGCTGTAAGCGTGGCAAGGATGGAAGGGACAGAACATTTCAGGAACCAGGGGAAAACTGCACGGGCAGCTGGTGAGGAGTCTAAGGAGTGTATGTGGATGTTTTTATAATCTATATATTAAAGCCATATAAGGGTTCGAGTGACTAGGGAAAAGGCATAAGTGACATGCTTTGCACAGAAGTCTGTTGACTTTGAGAACAGCACTTTCAACCTTTTTCTGATTATTTCTCAGTAAGCAGTGTGCCCAGGCAACTTTCCCACTTAGCAGCAAAATGCATCTCCTTTGGATGACCAGGCATTTCCCTGTGCCCCGGTCCTTCTCATTCCAATCATGTGATTGCCTTGGCTATTTACACAAAAGAGAGGCTGGCAACCCAGGTTTACAGGTTGAGTTTTCTCATCAATGAGAAAGAAAACATCAAAAGCACTGGACACGCAAGGGGCTGTGCTTACAGGCAATTTCAGAGTCGCATCTTGGAGAGTCTTTTTAGTTTTAGAAAATAACCCTAGATTGTGAGTATAGCATTTACATCAAATTATCTCTAAAATGTAAACATGCATGTTCACTTTAATGTAGACATCCATCTTCCCTAGTTCATACTTACAAAACTCCCAGGCAACCTAGGGCACAATATTCCATTATTATTGTGCAAGTATGCATGTGTCTGTGCAGGTGCACATGTTTATGCATGTGCAAAGGCCAGAGAAGACTGTTGGGTGTCCTTCTCTATCACTCTCCTTCTTATTCCTTTGAGGCAGGGTCCCTTCTTGAACCTGAGCCCAGCCATCCTCCCTGTCTTTATCCTACACAGTGCTTGGGTTATAGGTCCATGTAGCTATGCTTACCTTTTTACATGGAGGCTGGGGATTTGAACTCACAGCCCAATCCTTATACAGCAAGCACTCTAGCTCTCTGAGCCATCTCCTCCAGCCCAAATGTCTTTTTATTAAAAATGAACTGCACATTGTCAAGACTGGAATTGATGTGGTACTCCCTCTGGAGAGCACGGCTCCTAGTCCACTGGCTGCTTACAGACTTCACCCCAGAAGCAATGCTACCTCTGCTTACACACGGTATAGAAACATGACGTATGTATCATGGAAACTTTGTAGAAATCCCTCCAACGCTACCAAATCTTAAAATCTGGCACTAAGGGCTACATAAGAGATTGGGATCCTTCGAGATGAACTTTCACATACTTATGGGCTAAAACATAATTATCTCCATTTAGAAAAAAGCCATTTCCCATTGGGGAAGAGGAGGGGGGAGAATATTAAAGTAGCATTATGAAAACAACCAGGATAGTTCCATGTCCTCCAAAAAGCAAGGATTTGAGGCAAGAAAGTGTGTGTGTGTGTGTGTGTGTGGTCCCACAGCAAATTTTTGCCTACAGAGAGCCAAGGACATGGGTTTATTAAGAAGCAAGTCTTTTCTGTTCCCTAGCCCCATACAGACTTGCCACAATGGTTCAGACATGCTGAGAAACAGCTGTCTTCAGTGCAGGATGACCTCGGAGGGTACACAAGACTCTGGCATTGTCCTCCCATTTACACCTACAATCAAAATGGTCATTTCTGGTGTTCATATACATGGGCATGTGACTGGATATATCTGTCTTCTCCAAAACTGCTGCTCCACTCTCCCAGGGATAATTCACCAGTTTTGGTGTCTGTTAGAAGTCAGATTCTGTGGGATCCTGGAGCCAGACTGCCATGTTTGGCTTCCTAGAATACCACACCCCAAACTTTAAAAAAAATACATACATACATATGTGTTGCTGCAGGAACATTGTATGCACGTGTGGCAGTACTCACACGGAGGTCACGGGACCACCTTGTCATGTTGGCTCTCTCCACAAAGAGTTCTAGGGCTCAAACTTAGGTAGTCAGGCTTGTGTAGTAATTTGTTTTATCTACTGAACAATCTCATCAGAGTCTAAAATACCCATGGTTTTTTTGAACAAAATTTGCTATTCTTAGTATTCCTCTGTTTTGGTAGACAGGAGATCGACTACCCAGAGCCTCCGGACTGACTGGGCTTCTCAAAGGTCTCTTGGCAAGCACAGTCATGTGTTCATGGTGCACAGAGAATTTGGGTGCCTGAGTTGTGGATGTTCTGGTGGCATCCTGCCTCACTCCTCGGAGCACAGGGGATTGAGCAGGCCTGGATACCTGCTTGCTAAGCAGAGCAAAGCTTGTACCTGGGCCTCTGCCAAGCCTGAGAGTACTCACTTTCTGTCACAATGGCCAAAGATCTCCAAGAAACTGATTTTTTTTTTTTTTTAAAGCTTTCTCTACAAAGCCAGAGAACATGTTGGCAAAGCTGCTGTATTCAACTGTATCTGAAGCTATGGAGGCCCAGACAAAGGGCCTGGGATGAGGTTTTTTTTCTTCCCCTTTTCCTCTTTAATCTCCAAGGAATTGCCACTAACCCAGGACCACACTGACAGAGGCAGCTGTGACCTAGCCCTTCTCGGAATACGAGAAGAAGGGAGGGTTGGGGGAGATGCCTGGTGCCTCACATCCCAGAATACCTTTTATTCTTCGATGTCTATCTGTGAAAGGCAATAGCTGTGACAAACGAGGGGACAAACGTGCTGGCGCCAATGTTCAGCCTCCACAGCCAGGCGCTGTGGGGCTGGTGATGTTTCTAAGAGTATTTACCACCGCTGTCCTATAAGCACAGAACATGGAGGAGGAAAGGGAGATGGAGAAACAAAGCAGGCTTTCCCTTTGCCCTTGGTTATTATATATCTCAGATAGAATACAGAGCGGGGGAAAAAGAAACCCTTTCCAACTTGGCACTTGTGATCTGGTTTCTCTTTTTCTTTTATTTTTTTATATTCCAATTCGTTTTCTCTGAAATTCTAAAAGGGCCGGCCATCCATGTTGGCTATTATCTTACCGGTTCAAGCTCATGGCAAACATAGTGAGTTCTTAACATGTGTCCTCGTTCAGAGACCTCTGTGGGAACAAGTCCCGTGCCCACCTGCCAAGCTGGGGTGCACACTGTTCACACCCGCAGACCTTACGCCAGAGTCACCTCTTTCTATAATTTATGCTACACTGCCATCTTATGGTGGTTTATGACTACAATTTATGAAATTAAAAAAAAACTGGACTGACTGTTTCATCGGTGTTTTAAAGAAATATACGGGTTTAAAAATCATCTTTAATTAATCACACCAGATACATATGTCAAAATGGCTGTCTAGAAACAAGAAAGCTCTTGCAATGCGGCAGGTTAAAAGCCAAAGTCCACAGCAAGGATGTGAGCAGCCAAAGACAGCTAGAGGATCTCCTCAGAGGCGTCGGTGTCCCCGTGCAGTATCCTGCACGATCCGACATTTAGAAGCAGCCTTCTTTGTGAATTCCATGATGTATTTGGGAAGAGGGGGGAAAAATAAATCTGCCATAAGTCAGTAATTTTCGGCCTGAAATGTTTGGCTCTGAGTTCACATTACACAACATTTCGCCTTCCTTATCTTAGGAAAAAAGAAAGAAGGAAAGAAAAAACCATATACAGAAGTCCCTGGTCCTATACCAGCATGGCACGCTGCCAGCCAGCCCACTTTTCAGCCCCATCATTTAGAAGTGAATTTCACTCTCAGCTTAATTCTAAGACAAGCCTCCTTGGAGGAACTTCCTTCCGGAAGTCTGCCTGCCAATTTTTGGGAGGCTTTAAGGCTTATTTCCTCTCCCTTCTCCACCCACAAGTCAAATTATGAAGGGGCCCGAATCTAATTCCTTCACCCGGACTTACCAGTTCTGTGGCTGCACCATCAGCCAGTCATTCTCGGGAAGACCCGGGGGGAAGGGAGAGAGAGAGGTTTCCAACTCTAGGTCTGTCTAGGAGGCTCTGGTAAATGGAATGATCTGGAAGCTATGGTTTTACAAATGACTAACGTTAATGCCCTGTCCCCTTGGATGACAGAGCGTCCAAGTGGGAGCAGAGCAAGGGACCAGCCTCCAACTCCCTTAGCCAAGGAGCCTTGCGTGCCCAGAGCATCTCTTTCCAGATCACCCCATTCAGTATCTCATGACTCTTTGGGATCAAGCTGAAAAATCTGAGCCACCCAGCAAGGCAAGGAGGGTGTCCTGTAGCCTCCAGTCCATGGACAACTGCTCTCCTCTCTGCAGAGAAGACCCAGAATACACAGTGATTCATTATGAAAGAAAAAAAATTAATATGCATTTAACTACATGCAAAAGAAGCACGGAACAAAGGCGGTTTATAAAAAGGCATCCAAATGTCAAATATTTCTCCAGTTCTTCCTGCACTGTCACAATAGAAGTGTTTTCTTTTTTTAAGTGCTCCACTCTCAGTAATTGTAGGGATCACAATTTCAAATTAAACATGCCCAATAAACCACGGTGGGTGGGTTTTGTTGGCTTGCTTCTGTTGCTTTTGTCTGGTTCCCCAGTTTAGCCCCACCTCCCACACCTCCCACCTCCAACTCTGTTTTGCTTAGAGACTTACCTTTGCTGACCTTTCCCGCCTCCTTTCTGGGAGGCTGGTCCTGCTGCTGGCCCTGCACTGAGAATGCCCTCTCTTCCTCTCACCCCTCACATTTGGAGAGGTGTTCCTGGCGCCCATATTCCCACCATCTTTCGCTGAATATATGTTTGTATGTCTGTTATTTACCCCCAGTCCCCTTTAACCAGAAGAACAGGATCAGAGACTCCCAACACAGCACAGCGCTATCTGAACTAACTGTACCCATTAGGAATTCTTCAAATGCAGATGGACTCTTCAGAGTGTCTGTTTACAAATGCAGAAGCAAAATTATGGGTTGCCTCACCCCCACCCCACCTCCTAACATGGATGGGGTTTCATTGCCACTGATTGCAATTTTTTCCGTTTACCACCCCAAAGAGCTGATTTTCCTAATATCCATCCTGCAGACTCCATCTGGGATTCCCCAAACAAGCTGTGTGCTTCTGCCTCTCTTGCACACAGGAATTATAAAAAGTCTTCAGTGGATATGGCAAGGAGGTCAGGCCCACCCAGGACTGAGCTATCAGAGTTTTAACGCCTAGAAATAGAAAGAGACTGGACAGGGAAGGCTTAATGGCTACTCATCAAGAAGGGATGCTCTTCTCCCCCTATGCCTGCCCGTGGGTGCGGACCACTGTAGGGAAGCCAAGTTGAAGCCCTCAGAAAGCCAGAAGCCAGCAGCGTCTACTATGATCACAATTACCCCATGATGTTCCAGTTTCTCAGGATTTACTATCCTTCCAAAGCTTTCGGCCCAGTGTCTTGTGTGAACAGAGAACCAGATGGGAGTTTTGGGGGCTAAAATGGATACACCAATTATTTATAGATTCGGACTAAAAATCATGTGAACCGCCTTCTGTGGAGTCCCATCTTCCGAGAACAGACTTGAAATAGGCATAGTTGTGGAAAGTCTCAGAATCATTTAGAATAATCCTCAACATGATATTGCAAGTAGAGAATGGTGGAATTAAGCCTCAAGAATTTTAGGAGCCCCTTCAAAGACAAGGGTAGAATTTTAGAACTACCTTTTAGAACTCTCTCGAAGGAGACCCCAGGGGTTCAATTTTATATTCTGTTGGTTTTGCGTTTTAGTCATGTTGCCTTTCGACTTTTTTTTTTTTTTTTTCCTGGCTGGAAAGACCTTTAAAACTTGACATGGCTGCTTGCAATGCGAGGTGTCGCCAGTTTGGAGAGGGAAGGAAATTGTCGCTGGAGCCTTAGGGATGACAGACACTCAACATTTATGCAAAGGATGAGAGCATTTTATAAAGGCTTTCTGTTATTAATTAGCTCAATACAGGGTTGCTACAGGGAGTTATCCTTAACTTCCCCATCTTGTTCTTCTTTTTTTAACACTGACTTTTTGGTTGTTGTTATTATTGTTTGTTTGTTTGTTTGTTTCGGTGGCTGGGAGCAAAGTGAGAAGGAGTGTGATATTTCTCACAAAATCTCTTCCGCTGCCAGTGAGACAGCATCTCATCCGACTGCTTCCTATCAGCCTCATACAAGTCGCTGGAGTCTTACATCTTGCTAAGGAATGGTAGCCTAGCTGAGAGGTCAGCCAGCTTGTCTCAGGTCACCCTCAGGAGAACACCACAGCCCGAGCCCCAGAAGCCCCTGGGGCTGCCTATTTTGTTGTGTTGGAGCTGAGATCTGCTTCTTCTGAAATCTCTCTTAAACCTAACCCTCAAGATGGAGGAAAGATTTGGAGGAAGGCCGCAGACATGAAAATTGTTCTCAGTCATGCTTACATTTTCATGGCCAAAAAACAAAAAACCAAAAAAAAAAAAAAAAAAAACCAAAAAAAAAAAAAAAAAAAAAAAAACATTTAACAGAGTCTGAAAAAGCTTTTGCTTCCCTCGTCTTCTTCTTTTAACACACAAAACATCCTAGAAGACATGGATGAGGTCAGACAGCCAGCTTGGCCATGCTCACTGAAGCTCTCCTCTGTCTGAACACACTCACATAGCCCACAACTACCTAAACGCCTTAGGATGGAAGGACGATTTTTGTTAATGTGCTTTGTGGTGCTAGGAATAGAATTCAGGGCCTCACACATGGTAGCCAACAGCTTTACCATTAAACCCTATCCCCAGCCTAGAACATTTAAAAAAGAATTTGTATTTGATAACACCAATACCCAAGTTACAATGCTGGCTCTAAAATAAGCTAGTTGTAATGCTGTTTAAAAATTAATATCCATTTGAACATGTTTGGTGTCACTAACCAACTAGGAAATGAGTAACATTTATTCTTCATCTAGAAATGAAAAGTTATATGGGTAAAAACATATTTTTGCCTATCTATCAAACATACTGAAAATTGAAACATATATGTTTCCATTTCTTGGTTAGCTGTAATTCTAAGCACTCAGTTTCCCAGGTGAAGGGGGAACACTGTTTTTTAGGGTGCCCTGGGGCTTCCCAGACATGCCTCTCTGTGTGTGTGTGTGTGTGTGTGTGTGTATGTTTGTGTTTTCATGGGGCCAGGCACAGAGATTGCTTCCACACTGTCTGCTCTATATGAAGTTAGTAATGGCAGCTGAAAGAAATGCATTTTGTAAAACTTACAGCAAAGTCAGGCTCTGGGGAGCTCACTGTGCCAACATGAGAAACAGAAGCCACTTAAAGCCTAGGTATAGTGGTGTTTACAATGCCAGCATTGGGGAGGTAGAGACAGGAGGATCTCTGGAGATCAGTGGCCAGCCAATCTCACCAAATCAGTGAGCCCCAGGTCCCACTGAGGGACCCTGTCTCCAAAAATCAAGTGGATAGCTCCTGAGGAAAGATACCAAAGTTGACTTTTGGCCTCTAAGTACACTTGAACACACATGTACACATGTGCATACAAATGTGTGCACACACACAAAACAATAAATCACAATAAATGAACCCCTGGGTTTGGATATCACTTCCAGTCAATTGCCTAAAATGAAAGCCATCCCTATTTGAATGTTCTCAGATAGCTGTATGGGTAAAATCATCTTTCCTCTGAGTTTTAAATCTTTTGCCCTATGAGTAGTTTCCACCATCATGGCATTGTGAAGCTGTTTTGTGTGTGTGTGTGTGTGTGTGTGTGTGTGTGTGTGTGTTCCCTGCCTCCTCTTCATGCTTCTACAGAATACCGTGGATCATCCTGGGTCAGCCAGCAGAGATGATCAACAGCATGTGGGTAATGGATGGGGCCCACTGTATTTTCTTGTTTAGAAAAATAAATCACCCCGCAAACTTCTACTATGTTCCATGTAAAATGGAGGCACTTGCTATGTTTTCCTCTCCTGAGTTGGCTTGGCAGGGTGCCTTGGGCTGCAGAGAACAGCCAAGGGTTGCCAAGCAGGGCTGCTTGGTTCTTTGCCCGTTCCTTTAGGGGTTGTAAACATCCTGCCCTGGAAACCTTCACCAACCTGTAGCTAGAAAACTCCCAGGTATGGTGGTGTGGCTGTGGGGAGCTGTGGGGTGGGGGGTGGAATCCATGAGTCACTGTGCAGGGGCCGGTAAGGGGGTCCTGCTGGATCCAAAGGTTAGGTGCTCTCGGGGATAGTGCTACGTCAAACAGAAACACACTGCTTAGGAGTGATGTACACAGGAGGGGCAATAATGTTTGACCCCTAGGCCAGCACAGTGAGGTACTGTCAAGATGTCAAGCCCATCTGGGCTGGGCTGGGCTGCCACTCGCTCCATGGTGGGCACATCAGGACCCACCATGCACTCCCTGGGACCGATTGGACAATTTGTTTCATCAGTTAAAAGAGTAAAAACCGTGTATAAGTTGGGTGCAGTGGAGCATGACCATAATCCCAGCACGCAGGGGACTGAGACAGGAGAGCTGTAAAATCAAAGACAGCCTAGGATACACAGAGCATTCCTGTCTCACAAAACAAAAACAAAGTCCAACAGCAAGACAGGGCTGGCAAGACTCAGTGGGTAAAGCCAATTGCTGCGAAGCCTGACCACCTGGGTATGAGTCCTAGGACCCTCATAAGAGTTGTTCTCTGACCTCCCACACAAGCACTGTAGCATGCACCTGCAGAAAACACACACACACACACACACACACACACACACACCACCTACACACACTAGATGCAATATTAAAAAAAAAACACCCATGCAAAACAAGTTTTCAAAGCACATAGTAGAATCAGGTACCAAGTCCTCCAGGGCAAAGGTTGGAGGTGCCATGTTGCACATGCTGCTACAGGGCTTCATGACAGCTTCACACAGCTCATGTACAGAAAAGGATTACACAAAACTTACAATGGGATATTAGTGTGCTCTGCCCATTCTACATGTAAGTAAACTGAAGTTCATTAAGGTTCTATAACAAGGGTGAAAAGATGATACAGGACCAGGTTGTGGATCTAGGCGCTGTGAACTCACAAACACTTCTCTGCCAAGCAGGATGTGTCAGGGAGAGAATCACAGGAGCCCATTTAAAGACATCACAAAGGAACTTCCCTCCCACAGCATGCCACTCCATCACACAGATGTCAGATGTCAGGGCGGGCTCAGTGTGAATGCCACCCTGGAGGTTTCATTAAGAGGCAAGCGTGCACTCAGTGGTAGACGGGAAGGTTTTAATTATGCCATCAGAGTTCATCCATAGAAATGAATTTTCTCAGTTCTGAAGTAGTCCGGTGTCAGATGCAGGATGGAGTGGGCCAGGGGTGTAGCTTAGCTTCTTAAGCGTAAGTCAGCATGACACTATTTTTAGGTTCGGGTGCTCTCAACAGTGAACTGGAACGGTGTAAACTCTGAGGACAGGAAGGGAAGGGAACGTGGGAGAAAATTCAAAACCAAATTTCATATCACTCATGTTCCATCTTTTGTTTTAAAAGACTTACTTTTTATTTGTGTATATGCACGTGTATCTGTGCATGCGTGTCTCTGCATGTGTGTGGATGCCTGAGGAACCAGAAGACCTCAGATCTCCCGAAACTGGAGTTCTAGGCAGTTGTGAGCCATCCAATATGGCTGCTGGGGATTGGACTCCAGTTTTCTGCAAGAGCAGCAACATTCTTTTTTTAAAATATCCTATCCAGAAGGTGTGTGGTGGCACGTACTTTTAATCCTGTGCTTGGGAGGCAGAGGCAGGAGGAACTCTATGAGATCAAGGCCAGCCTGGTCTACATAGTGAGTTCCATAACAGCCAAGGCTATGTAAAGAGACCCTGTCTCTGTCTCTCTCTGTCTCTCTGTCTCTCTGTCTCTATCTATCTATCATCTATCTATCTATCTATCTATCTATCTATCTATATTTTAATTGATGTTTGTCATCTAAGTATGGGGCCCTGAGTTCAGATGCCCAGTATAACAAGCAAAATGTACTACTGTTGTGTACTTGTAATGGTAGTGTTAGAGAGGTGAAGACAGGAGGGTTCCAGGGCTTACTGACCAGCAAGCCTAGCTGAACTGGTGAGTTCTAAGTCTAAGGAGTGACCTTGTCTCCAAAAATAAGGGAAAAAAAATGATTGAAAAAGCTACTTGATGTCAACCTCTGATCTCCATATCTAAGGTGTGCTTACACACAGACATACAGAGAGACGATGGGGGAGAGAGAGGGAGAGGGAGAGAGAGAAAAACAGAGGGAGGAGAATATGTCTTAGGAAGTAGAATATATTAAAGACAACAATGCCCCCATTGGACATGTAATTTTCATGTTGTGGTCTCAACACAGATCTTATATTGTACCCTCTAAGACAGTCTACTGATTCTACATACTGCTTCTCTATTAGCTATGAACATTTGAGTGTGAAATAGTGACCTGGAGTAAGAGAGGGCTTCTATAGGAGTAGAGAATGAGGCAGTCAAGTTTTGTAGAGAACAATGGGAAGAGATAGAGACCTTACTTGGCGTGACTGGAGTTAGTTAATTCCAAAGGTAGCCTAGGACGTGGCATTGGATATGTGGCCCGTTAGGTCCATAGGATACAGCCCTGAATTCTAAGCAGAATTCAGGAAACTTCTTTGCTATTGTAGCAGTCCTATTGTAGGGCTCTGGTTCTGCTCACACTTGTTGGATGGGGAGCTATTTGGAGGTGGTATGAGCAGAAAACCAAGTTGTAGAACATAGGAAGGTACCTAAGGGATTGCTTAAAAGGTTATCCTGTCTGAATTGGTTGGGGTGGGGGTGGGGACAGTGATAATACACTCTGCTCTCAGACAGCGCATCAGCTATCTGTGAGCAGAAGGTGAGGCAAGGGAGAAAGAATCAGGAGTAGGGAAGGGAATGTTTGAGAAAGAAGGAAGGATACAGGGAGGGAGAGAGGGAAGGCAGCATTGTGAGTGCACACAGAGCTGCAGGGGCTGAGTGGGTGAGCATGAGAGCAAGGAAGCCACTCTGCAAGGTCAAAGGCTTGTGGAGAGAACATCTTGCTCAGGCAACCAAGGACTCTGGGTAGGAGACAGCACCATGCAGAGTAAACCAGAAATTAACAGTCAGGAACCTCAGCTAGGAGACTCCCCCTCCCCCCAATAGCACCTAACACTTCAGATAGTAAACACAGACCCTTACACAGAAAAGAAGGAGCTCCCTTGAGGTGCCATGAGGAAGCAATAAGAATTATCTGTCCCTGGGATGAATAGGTAGTGATTACTAGACAGATCCCAAGGCTCTGAAAGTGAGGGCTCTTTGCAGTCTTTGGAAAGTTCGGCATTAGTGCTTGGTGCTAAATAGTCCGAGGTAGTGACCGGTCATGCAGGCTTCATCCAGACCCATAGATTATTTTGGTACAACCCAAAGAGGAGCTTCGGCTTGCAGCTCCTGGGGCCCCACATCTGCAGCACCTGACCTTCCGGTTTCCCACCATGTTCATTCCAGCATCCAGCCAGGGGAGGTAGATATGGCTGTCTCGTGTCAACTTGTGAGTTTTCCACAAGTACCAGCTGGTCTCCTCTTAATTGCCCCTACAGAGATTTTCATAAATACTTTTAAATATTATAATTATTATTGTTGTCTTCCTTTGTTCTTCTAGATGGCACCTCTCCATCACACAGCCTAAAGAACTATTCTGAAATTATCCAATTAATCTTTATAAAATCCCCGTGAGGACGGTGGGTGGTAGCTTCTCTAAGTTGGTGAAGGAGAGGGAAGGGGAAGAATGAGGTTAAAGGTACTATGCTAATGGGGAAGATGGACCCAAAGTGGCAAGTGTTCTTCCCAATGTGCTTCGGTGCCATCCTGGGTAAATCACTATCTAGAGACCACATCCTAAGGCAAGCTCTACTCAGATCATGCTGTCACCTCTGGGTAACACACATGAGCTGGTGAAAAGTCTCTGGCCTTCCTAGAATTCAACTTCCCCATCTGACAAGAGCTGAAGATACCTCAGTGAGAAATGTGGCAAGGACTGCTTCACTCCTTGGGGACAGACTGTAAACACCAGCAGGCTCTCTTTCCCAGGCCCTTCCCCGATAGGGATAGGCAACCAATGGGCTCTTTTGCAATTTTATACAGAAGGCAGTTTTATGCAGTGAGGTGGAAATGCCCCATTTTGGCATGGATGGAGCAAGAAGAACTGGGCTTGGGAGATAGGCAGTCTGTTTCAGACCATGACTCCAAAGCTTTGGAAACGGGATGGTCTCTCACAGGTCACTGAATCATGTCAAGGCCATTTCCTCACCATGAAGATTGTAACAAGGATCTGGTGAGACAGTACAGAGAGAGCATCTGGCGTAAGTCGGTGCTTCCTAAGTAACCAGAGACTGGATAAAAGGGTGAAGCTGGGGTTGAGATTCCTGTATTGAATCCTGCTAATTCACCTTGGACAAATCACTTCATCTTTCTGGGTAAGGAAGGTTTCTATGAGGTTTAATACACATAGTTTATAGCAAGATTTAAGTTGTTATTAACTGTATTTTAATCATTGTGTAATTCCTTGCTTCTATTTTTGTCCTGTGCAACTGCGAGGCAAGACAACAATTACTCCAGTGTTTGGGCAGCGTGTAGAGAGGAATATGGCTCAGTAAAGGGCCACTTTGTCCCCAGGAACCTGGAAGGAATGTCCCTGGCATGGAGAGTCCTGTGACTTCCCACTATAGGGTTCAGGGATCTGGGACCTGCCCCTCCCCCATTTGCCCAGGCACTTTTCCTGCAAAACCAAGATATTGGTTAGTCTCATTTCTGCAATGACATAGCTTAGAGAAGCAACTCGAAAGTCCAGGGGTTCGAGTCTAATCCAGCTGTGGAGTCGCTCATTAGGAACTTGCCACAAGGTTGGAGACCAAGTGTCAAATACATGAGCCTTCAAGGGACACTTTACACTCAAACTATAGAAAATGGAAAAACAATCTTTTTAGAAAGACTACGTGAGCTGCCCTTCGGAAGCTCTTCTGTGCTGCACGCATGGGGAGTGCTGTCTGCTCAAAACATACATGTGTACATGAAAAAAGACCTGTATGTCCATATGAACAAGGCACAATGGAACATTTCTTTCTATGTGGGCTTCTATTTTTCCTTCCTTTGAATTGAAGGGAAGAAAGAAAAAATTAAAGGCTCTTATTTTGGGTAGAAAATGAAGAGAGAAACGAAGGCCCTTTAATTTCCGGGAGTGCCAGGCCACAGTTCCGGCTGCACCAGCAGCTGCTGTAACACTAAACCAAACAAACAATCCATCCACCAGCAACACAGAAACTCCGGATTGCTCTCTGCTGCAGTCTTCTGTGGATACTTCAAAGCCTGGAGACTCTGCAGATGTGGTGTTTCTCTCTCCAGCAAACACATGCAAAAGCCAGTGGGAGAGGGGCCAGTCCCCCCCAAAGGAAAGTGCGTGTGGGGGTATGGGGGGAGGGCGGTTGGCAGAAGGTGGGGGAAGATGGCTTGAAATCTGAGCCCTAAGCACACTGGCTATTTCTCAGATGCTAGGCACCCATTCCCTGCCCAGCTCTAAGTCTCCACCTCCCTCCGGGGTTTATAAGAAGGTAGCATTTCTTGAGGTCTAGCTGGTGAATAATCAACATCAAATTTGACTACAAAAAAAAAAAAAAAAAAATTACACTAGAGAATCCATCATGGCCAGATTCCCCTGAGAGCTGTTTCCTTCCTCTTCATAGGGCTGCTCCTCCATGGGGTGGGGCTATGCTGAGCCAGGACACAGGCAGGCAGCCAGCCAATTCTCACACTCGTGTTTCTTTTACCTTTGTACAACACTGTCTACAAAACTACATTCAAGGAAGACTGGAGTCTGGGGAGCTGGCCAAGCATGTCCAAAGGATGCATCCGTCCAGCACAATCTCGTTAGGCATTAGATAGACTAACTCCAAGGTAGGGATTGCAAACTGAGGGGGGTGCGCTTACGAACCCCCAGAGCAGAGCCCATTCACCCTTGGGTTAAAACCCCTTTGTTTTTCTTGGAGAGTCTTAGTTGAGTTTGGGAGTATCATTTGCAATAAAGTATTGCTATAGTAACAGTGTTCACAGTGACCTTCCCTTACTTTACCCCTAATGTTACAAGCCAGCAATTTGTGATTTGCAAAACTCTTATATTTAAAAACAACAACAACAAAAAAAAACACAAACCAAAAAAACCAAACCAAACCAACCAACCAACCAACCAACCAAACAAACAACCAAACAAACAAACAAAAACAAGTGAAAAATTCAACCATGGAATAAATTGAATTCTGAAAACAAAAGCAGAGTACAGAATACAGAGATGTGTTTCTTAGGCAGAGGCAAAATTATAGCTGTGCATGGAGAAGCTAGGCGGCTGAGAGGGTGGTAAATGCTGCTCTGAGCTCCTCCGACTTGTGACCTTGAACAAGTGTCCTCTCCCCTCTAGCCTGAACCACAGAAGAGAGAGTTCTGACCTTCTGACCTCTTTCCAAGCAGACTCTGAATAATTCAAAGGTAGAATTAGGAGGCTCTGGGTAGACAGAAGGTAAGTGAGGGTTGGCCAGGAGCTGAAGATGCTCTGAGAAACGGCCATTTGCTGAGCCTGTGTCTGGGGCAGTGGGATCCTGTAACACAGGTTTTCTAGAAGACCAACTTGAGCTGGGTCTTAGAAATCTACCATGGCATCCCTGGGAGAAAGAAGGTGGAGAGAAAAGGAATGAAGGGGCTCCAGCTGCTGCCCTGAGAGAACTCACTCCCCAATGCACTTGGCCATCAAAGGACTGTTTGTTCAATGCAGACCTTTAGCATGTGTTTCCAGAGAGCTGCTATCTTTGGTACTTCTAAGGTCCTGCCAGCCAGCCCCCAGGGAGTGCTTACATACAATGCTGCTGAGGTCATCCACAAAGACACCGACAGGAGGCGCTATAGAGGTGACTCCCAAAGAACCTGATGTTCTTGGGGCTTTATTTACCTATTCTGTTAAGAAATGAAGCTGAACATTGCCACAGCTGCTAAAAATAGACACTTGTCACCTATTGTGAACTTCTCACAATGCAAGTAGGAAAAATCAGAGATGGGAAATCTGTCACTTCTTACAGGATCTGCTTTTAAAAACCTGTACTGTCACAGATAAATACATTCTGTTCTTCAACAGTTCAGCCTTTGAACTAATTACATGTATTTATCTGCAACACATGCGATTTGAAAAGTTTAAAACTAAGTAAAATATCCACACAAAGGGGCTCTGAAGACTTGTAAGAACCGGGTCATGGCAGAGTCAGAAGTCAATGATGCCTCTAGCACTGGAGAACATTCCATTGCCTCAGTCCTGAGGAATCCTGACACACATCAGTCTTAGTTCTTTCATTATGATTGACATCCTAGAGCCACTGAGCCTCCCCAAGCCCAAGAGCAAAGAGACACAACAGCCTATTTAGCAGAACAAAAAAATCGGAGGTGGGTGGGGGCTGAAGGGTGGTGGGGAGGGGAATCAAAGCCATTGACTTCCATTTTTTAACTCTTGGAATCTGACACATACTCAAGAGCAAGCAAAAAACATCTACTGGCAACTATTCCTAATGCACAACTCTACCATATCAGCACAGTAATCAGAGGCAATCCCGCAGGACAGAGTACAAGAGTGATAGGACTCTCCCAGGTTAAACCCATCAGCCTCCAGTGAAGTTTCTTTGGGATCAACAGTTTCCCTGGTGGGAAGATGAAGACCCTGCCCTTGTAAGGGTGCCAGCTGACCTCATTACTCACAGGGACTCTTTGCCTCTTGCCATGTGGAGCCCAGGCAGCATTCTGGGTGTGTGGGAGACATCCCCACCCCCCAACAGGAATCACAATGGCTACCTTTTCCAGCAAACAACATCTTCAACACACAGGAGAGATGGGTGTTGCTAAGAGACTATGTCTGCAGTCTCACCTGGGCAAGGCAGCTGCCCCATCTCTACTTCAAGCTAGCCTCCTCCCCACCCCCTTCTGTCTTTAGTGTTTCTTCTTATGTCTTTTGCCTCACCCTGGTCTTTCCATGTCTTCACATATTCATAGGACTTGTTGCTCCCTATGAAGATCTTGGATTTACAAAAAAATTATTCTGACTACTGAGTCATGATATAGCCCAGGTTAGCCTTAAACTTTTAGACCTTCTGCCGCAGTCTGCTGAGTGCTGGAATTCCAACCACACATATCAACAACAGCCTAGGGATTCATTTTAACATTGGGGGGGGCGGTTAAGGCTAAGAGTAGATGATGTATTAGTTACGGTTATTGTTTGCATTTGAGAACACAAGTGTATATTACTTTTGTCCTTTAAAAAAAAAAAAGGACTTTGTAGAAATAAGTGTCTGTGGGCAGGTGGGGATGTGGGGTGAGGTATGGGGTATAGTAATCTGAACTCTGCTTCAGAATATGAGTTTAAAAATAACTAGTCAAGTAGCTAACACCTAGACATCAGAGAACTGTGGCAGCAAGGCTTTGATTCTTAGGCCTGCATGATCACCTCAGAGCAGCTAGTTTAGTTAATGCCTCTACTTTCCATGATGGTGGCATTACGTGTGCCTCCTACAGACGGGCAAATTGAGGCCTGGAAGGGCAGGCAGCACATCCCGGGTCATAGAACATCACAAGGCACGGTTCCGACGTGGAGTGGGAGAAGCTGATCTCCCCAGTCAAAATTCAGAGCTTTTCTCACCTATGGGTGGATTCTCAAAGCAAATGTCTGAGGAGCCTGGGGAAAGGCTGGTTCCACTGTTCACCACCAACGAGCATCTGTGAAGGGTACTGACTAAGCAGGAGTGTGACCAAGCCCTGGGAACCATATGCCCAGGACCACGCTGACCACACTGACATTACGTAGAGGTCATGGTAGAAGACACAGGAAAACCCCGGTTCCCTACATTGTAAGAAGTGAGAAGGATTAATGGTTCTGTAAGAAGTGAGAAGGATGCTCCCCATTAGCGAGAGCAGAACAGGCTTGCTGTGGGAGGTTCTTGGCTCTCCCCAGGGTCTCCCTAAGGGCACACAGGTGGGGGATCCAGGCCAGAGTTCCAGAGAGATCATGGGGCTGGATGGCCAAAGCACAGAGCACACATGTCAGAGAACTAGGCAAGATGGTGCTGGAGGAGTTAGTTCACAGGGATAGGAAGGCAGAACTCTGTGTATTTTGCTCTTTGTTTGAATCTAAAACAGAGCTTTAAGTTATTAAGCATGCTGGAATAGCACAAACATTTTGGGCACTGCTAGCTAGCAGGAGCAGAAAGATACTTGGGGAAGGATGTTCAAGATTAATGTCAGGAATGAGAAGTGTCAGGTCCTTGTGACTTCACTGCCTCCTTCAGGGTTCTCAACGATCCCTGAGGTATCCCTGTGGTCCTGGCCTGTGTTTGCAGCTGGCAATGGTTTGGCTGCCTTCAAATCGGTCCTATATAACAGGAACCCTCTGTTATATAGACTTGTGTATTCTACCTGCCTATTAAAGGGAACACTTTATAGAACCTTACTGAGATGCACTATGAAGGTAGAAACCCCCCTTTTTATGAGTCTTTTGGGGGAAAGGGCATAAAGCACCCCCAGAACAGTCAGGGGACCATATTCTGCGCAGCAGGAATTCTTCTAAATATAGAACACAGAGCCATCACACAAGGAGGCAAGAGATGTCCTTGGATGCTCCACAGAACAGGCGGATGACAAAGCTGCTGAGAGGGTTTTGCGCAGAAATCCTGTGCTCCCCGATTTAGCAGAAGGCTCCCTCTGCTCCCTCACGTGAGTGGGCTGGGAAGCAGACCTGCAGTGGTTGCATTGTGAAGCTTACCACTTCACCTTGTCCCAGGCCTGCCTTCACAGGTACATAAATAATTCCCTGGACTCCAGGAGTTTCTTTTTTTAACCCCATGGAAGTAAATTTACTTATCCAAACTTGAGCTATCTCTAACATTTGCCAGATCTCCCAGGCCGATTTTTTTTTCTTCTTTTTTTAAACTCATCTTCACGGCAGGAACATAAAAGGGGGCGATCCATAAACATTTCAGATGCTTAATATACTGCTTCCTCTAGGTTGCTCCAAGCGGAAGCGCAGCTCTTGAGACGAGGTGGGCATCTCTCAAAGTCATCAGGAGGGCTCGCCATGCACTTGGACACAGCTGAAATGTGTTTTAATAAGGCTCTTCTTCTTTATAAGCCCCGTTGCCTTTCAGCTCCAGCCCTCAGCCCAGGCAGGGAGGAAGATGGCTCTCAGATATCCTTTTGTTACTCTAATAGGAGCCAGAAGGGCCGTATTGACTTTCGGCCCGTGGGGAGTTGTAGCTCTTTAGTATCTATCTCATCCAAGAAATCAAGTTTGATTAATTTGTCATCAAGCAAAATGTGTGATCCGCTCAGAGCCAAGCCTTTGAAGTAGAAGGATGCAGTTGGGCTGGAAGTCCAGGTCAGGAGGGGAATCAGCATTGGTGTCCAGTGGAATAAGCGCATCTAGGCACAAGGGCCTGCTCACGCTGACAATGCTGCTTTTACTTTCAAAACTGTTTCTACGCAAGCAAGCCATTCCAAGTGGGCTCCTCCTGGGCAAAGGCTCCCTTTTGTTGTCTTTGTTAAAGTGACCAGGGGTACAGAGCAAGGAAGTACTGGTAAATGTTGAGCCACTCCATAAAGCGTTGGGGTGGTAGGGTATGACATCCCGCCAATTTGAAAAGCCCATGAGCATGGGAGAGCTATAGGGCTGAGCTGGTGTCAGCCCCGTGCTTCCGAATGAATATGGAAGGGGTCTCCTGCTGGGTCACGGGGCAGATGCTCATTTACTGTACTCTGGTCTTGTTAGCCTGTACTTAGTGGAGTGCCTGATATGCTGAAAATGCCCTGAGATGTTTAAGCCTGGACTTAGTGTCACATTTCTTGCTCAGATGCTATATATGGTTTATAAGGAGTTACAGGGCTTTTAAAAATTACAGAGTGAGCCATCTTGAGACATTCCACAGTGGAAGAACCCCACAGTTAACATGCTGGTGCATGGGCCTCTTTATGACTGTTACCCTCAGGTGTATACAAAAAAAAAGGAGCAAAAGTCAGGGGCTTGCTTGGCTTTTAAAGAGATTGGGAAGTGCCAACAAATTACAAACAGCCTTTGTGGTTACAGGCTCCAGTGTCTAAACTGTTATTAGAGAATTTTTTAAATAATAATGAGCCTAGTGAAGACACTTTAGAAAGCTAAGGATATTTTGAATTGAAAACAAAAGCAAACTTTGGTTATGACAACATTCAAACATTTCAGTGAGTCAGGTCTGTGGAACTCAATTTATTTGAGTTAATTTCTTCCTCTTCTTAGGGTCTAGTGGCTCTTTGTGTGTGTGTGTGTGTGTGTGTGTGTGTGCGCCGCACACGCACGTGGCGGGGAGGGGCTGGGGGGTATCCAAGACCAGGGTTCCTCTGTGTAGCACTGGCTAGCCTGGAACTCACTCTGCAGACCAGGCTGGCCTTGAACTCAGAACTGCGTCTGCCTCCTGAGTACTGGGAGTTAAAGGCAGGTGCTACCAGTGCCCAGCTAGTGGGTTTATTCTAATGCTATTTCTCAAGTCTCTAAGTTCTAAGCTCCATGAAGCAGAGAGGGTTCACTGTTTCTGTTTACATTTTCTGGGCCTAGCATTGCACGGTTGGTCAGCAATCACTTGATGAGGGATGAGTCAATACAGCATACAGAAATGTGCTATAGCAATGCCCGTCAGATTTCCTTTCTGCTGTCAGGGACTAAGATAAATGCATGTAGGAGCCTGGGGAGAGATGACTCAGCCGGTAAAATGCTTGCCATGCATGCTTTCAGACCTCACAATAAAAAGCCACGTGTAGTATGTGTTGGGAAGGCGGCAGCTGGCAGGCTCACGGGGCGGTGGGGGACTCATTGGCTAGCTTTGTGTACCAGGGAAGGAGCCTATCTCAAAAAACAAGGCAGACAGCTTCTGAGAACCACTCGAGGTTGTCCTCTTGCCTGGACATGCACATACATGCATCCCCACACATACATACACAATGATAAGATTAATAACATCCAAAGGACCCTCACGACTGTCCAGCAGTTATCTTACGGTTATGTGCTTAGGTGCCTATAATTCACAGTGGAAAACAAGGGACTTACACTTCTCCAAGAATTTGTTCAACTTAGAAGACTACATACACTAAACTTCCTCTGCATATTCCCACAAAATGCCAATAATATTATTGAAAAACAACTGGGAAGTTCACTTATATTGTAAACTTGCTCATGGCAAATCAACTTGGAAAGCAGATCCACAGAATCCATCAAAGGGGACAATTTATTTTTCCCTGAATGGCACGAGGAGGTACACAGATCAGTACAGAAGCAGAACACAGGTTTGGCTAGAAAACTGCCAGCAAAGACTCTGTGGTATCATAACCAGTTGAGCAGGGTCAGCGCCTCAAGTGTCAAGTGAGCAAGTGTCCTTCTATCAGCCATTGGGGACAAACCCAGAGAAGCACCTTCTGCTAATCCCTAGCAAGAGCAGAGTCCCAGCCACCCCCCCCATGCTATTTGTTTCTAAGCAGCTGACTTTTCCCTCCTAAGGATGAGGAACCGGTGACTTAGAGCCCTTGAGTAACTCGCTCTAGGTACCAGTTAATAGGATTTCAACCCAATAATTAAGCTCCCTGCATTACAACCAGTTTGCTTTCTGACTGTTCACAACCAAGTTGTGTGCATCCCAGGTGGGTTCCATTCCAAGAGTATCCTACAATCAATCATTCTGCTGCCTTAACTGGAAAAACTGCTAAAACTTCAATCAGGACCCCGGTACTCTGGTCAAGAAACCAAATCATGGCATCTCTGTTCTTCTTCCTAGTCTCTGATAGAAGCACTCACAAACACAAACAGCTAAAGGTCACCAGTAAGCAGAGGAAGAGGGTGCTGTGCCTGATCCATCTGTGCTGGGATAATCCAGTGCTGGCCGTGAATATGTTTAAGGGCCTCCACACTGCGGCAGTAATTCTTTTTCACCTGCCATCCACAGCAGTCAAACGTGTGATTCTTGTACATTCTTCTGAGAAGAGTGTTAGGCATGTGCGTCTACAGATTGGGCACTCAATAAGTGAGACAGAAAAGCAAGCTTCAAATGGAAGTGTTTTTAATTCCCCGTTAAAACCTTGAGAAAATAAGCAAGTGCAGAGAGGGGGCGGGGATGGAAACTATTTTCAAGACTGATCTGCTCACAGGATCTGCTGCAAAAGCAGGTGACAAAATGGATACTTTTGGTGGGGGATGAAGCATCACAATGAAAGCTGGGACTCTGGCTTTCAGGCAGGAGGTTTGAGGATCCAGTTGTGACCCTTCCACAAATTGCTTGTGCGACTTTAAGCAGACAGTCACTCTATGTCTCTGGGCCATTGCCTCGTCTGTAATGTGAATATTTTGGATGAGGCCAGCAACTCTTCCTTTTTTTTTTTTTTAAGCTATAGAATTTTTTTTTTTTTTTAAGAAGTGAGTCCATAAGGAATCTCAAACTTCTTGTCTTTTGGAATCTTGCATTTCTATCAAGGCCCTGGCTTTAGAACAGGCTAGAGCCACAGTAACTTAGAAGAGTCATGAAGACACAGCTGAGCTCTGCAATGGACTCACTATCTGACCTTGAGCAAATTCCTTACCTGTCTTAGCCTTCACTTCCACATACAAAAAACTAGGAGTAATAGGAAGGGGATATCATCTATGTGCTTAGGTGGCATGTCAGTCCACATGGGTTGACATTATTACTGCCACTCTTCACATTGATGAGCATATGAACACAGTCATAGCTATGACCAAAGCATGCTGAACTTCACCCAGTCATTGACTCACAGGATCAGCCAGGGCTTACAAGATGCAAGGAGAATTTTGTGTGCACTGTCAGAAAGAGCTGCCACAGAGTCAACCTCCTAGAAGTTGCTCTTTGAAACCCATAAATCTCTGCTAGCATTTTCTATCCTATGATACTGTGCTTTTTTTTTTTTTTTTTTTTTTTTTAAAGAAGACACATTTAAAAAAAAACAAACAGCATCTTGTCCTTTGTAAGTGGGGTACTTTGGGGATTTAGCTTCTAAAGGGAGTCCACCTTCACCCCCATCATTCTTCAGTAGAAAGGAGGATCCCGTTAAACCTTGCTCTGGGTCCAAACTTTACAGAATCCTGTAGGCGCAGTAAAACAAATGGTTTCAGTTCCCCGAGCTGCACAGGAAATTGGGGAGTAGGAGCCTGTCCACATCCTCACCGTGGGGAGGGGGACAGAGTCAGCCACGCCATCTGCACAAACTGTGCAAAGTTCAACATGCTTACGGTTAGAAAGGCTTATGATTTATGCTTGCTAGTTAAATATGCTTATGATTTAAACTTATTTTCTCTGGCAAGGAAGAGGCTAGTCAGCACCGTGGCCTAGGCAGATGATGGGAAATAGAAATATATTTCAATGATATATATTTGAACTTGCTGAGCCTTATAAAAGCTACTGTTTTCTTTTCTTCCTCTAACAAAAGACCTATCAGCTTGTAGGATTCCAGAAATTTTTTTTTTTTTTTTTTTTTTTTAGTGCCTTCACTAGTGAAGGCACTTAAAAGTTTCTTTTGTTTGGTCTTCTTTTCTTAAGAGTAATCATCACACTGAAAAAGTCACTGAGAAAGAAAAGGCATGTGCACACACACGGTCTTGGCCTCCTGAGCGCTGTGTGTGAGGTTGGAAGGCAGAACCTCTGCTAACAAAACCACGAACAGCAAGTTCCAAAAAGTGCCCACTAGATGACATAACAACAGAACATGCTCGGCCACAGCGAGCAGACTCCGGTCTGAGGAGGCACTGAGATTTTACAGCCTCTATGTTATGCCCTGCCCCTCAAAGATTTCATTAAATTTGCCGTGTTAAAATGAATTGGGTATCACATACATAAGCTTGAATTGTGTACTTGTACAGTGAGACAGGAAACTGTAGAGATGAATGGAAGACACAAGAATTTTCGGGTGTTTCTGTCTGTTCTGAAGAGATGTGTTATGTAACCTTCTGTTTGAATAATAAGGAAGAATCAATTCGTTTTTCTTGGTGAAGTGGGGAAACTTTAGACAAACTGTAGCACCCAAAGAGAAAGAAAAGTGATGGACTTAATGTACTTAAGCTATTCTAAAGAAAAGGTTAAAAAAAAAGAATTTGAATATGCAAAATGTTTTCCACAAGGCCAAAATGAGTCCTATGGCAACTGCATTCATTCCATAAATCAGAAACAAGGACTCACATAGACCCCACTACACTCCGGGCACTGTGGAGGAGCCCTATGCATGTTAGAGCCAGTTGGGAGAAAGCTGTGATGTGCCCTGTGCTGAAATAAACAGGATTATGACAACCACCACATAGATATTTGAAATGCAATTAAGAGAAAGATAATAAAACTGCATGAGATTTTAAACCCAGAAGATGAAAAGGTATTTTTTTTTTTTTTTAATGACAAGAACCCAAATCCTGAGCAAGAATTAGTGGCGACAGATGAGCAAAGATCTCAAAATCGAGTCTTTAGAAACAGGAACTCTTAAGCATACTCTAATCTTTTTTGTTTCTTGAAAAAAGAAGGAATGTAATAAAGTCATAGCAATAGAGTCCCAGATGCAAGAACAGCAAAGACTCTGGTACGAATAAACATCGTACCAAACATATAAATCACTACATTTTTGAGTGAGAAGGATACAGGCTCGACTTACCTTACTGCTGCAAAAGGCTGGAATAAAAATTACTGGCTTATAGAAGCAACTTTCACATGTATCTGAACATCAAACACACAGAGATATAAAATCAAAAATAACTAGAACAGAAAAAGTTTTCAGTCTGACCTTAAAAATACTGAGCAAATCACTAGATGAGACCAGATCAAAAGGAAGGGCATTACACCAGCTTGTAGCCAGATGTGAGAGGTCCCAGACTGCACAGGGCACAGATGGTATAATATGGGGTGGCGGAAGGTGGGGGAGGACCGCAAGCACACCAGAAACATGAGGCAAGCAAACCTGGTTTGGCTTACACAGGTAAGACAGCTTGAAAGAATGACTCGCTTTCAAGCCACTGATAAGATTTTAAACATGAGACAAATGTTGCTCAGAGGCCTCCAGCTGAAGTGTGTGCAAGGAGTTTACATTTGAAATTCTCTTGTGTGCTAATTCAAAGGGGGAAAGCTGCTCCCAGGGGGTATGTGTGAGGTCGTGGTGACTTAGTGTAAATGAATACCAAGGAGCCAGCATCAACAGTGCTTAAGAACACATACAGTGGTTGGAAGCCTGCTTACCTGATTAGACTCTGAGAAATCTGAAGGCAATTCAATATACACTCCCAAAGCAACTTCTTAAAAATAGCAAGCTTACACGTGTGCTCAAAACGTATCCCAAGTCTTCAATAGTCCTCATTCATTATATGAAGTGATAACCTATACTAAACTTTATCCTTTACAGTTTTAATAAATGTAGTAAACTGCTTTCTTTTTTGCATGTAACAATAGATACACTACTAATTTTCCACCAGAAACTCAGAAGCATCAATTTCAGGACCATTTCTGTAACACAAAGTTGCCAGTTTAACAAATCTCCAAATAAACACTTCTTCCCAAACAGATGTTTAAAGAAAAAAAAAATCCATCCAGTCTTAATGTTCAAAGGTAAAACTGGAAATGTTGTGTTTCGTCAAATGAATCCCCCCCCTTTTTTTTTCAGGCAGCCACCAAAACAATAACATGGAACACACATTCCTGTAAACCCATGATTTCAGAAGGACACAGAGCATAGAATATCCAAAGGTTTGTTTAGGATATTCTAATAAGCACATCTGACACACACAGATACAATGAGACTATAAATTTCAGTAGCAATGATGGACAAAAAGGTATTGACTTCATGATGACCTTTGTCTCCCCATCCACATGCTTTGGGGAGTGCCTATTTGATTCTTTTTAACACTTGTATGTATTAAAGACTCCCTCCAGTTTAGTAACAGCTTGGCTAAGCTACGTTTAGAAAGTGACAATTAATTTTAGTGGAAACTCATTCCCAGGCTACTTTGATAGTCCTCCGAACAGTTTTGCGGTATTTTACATGCGCTTTTATAGCTCGGTAACATTCATTTAATCTTGTTCAATGATGCTGAACCCCAGATGCCGTAAGACATTATAGAAAAGTAGTTACTGCACATATGGAGTAGCTACTTTTTTCTGAACATTAATTTTTCTTCTCTTAACAGGCTGGAATGTTATTTAGAAAAGAGAGAAGCCATGGCTCAGTATTAAAGGTTTCTATTATGGACTTCCAGAAATGGGTTACTTATGATCCCTGTGGTCCCAGCTACAATGTTATTTAGGAGTATCTTCCCTTTGAGTAGTGATTTTTTTTTTTTTTTTTTGGTTAGACTGTTGGTGTTATACACTGCTGTCAGGGTATCTTGGAGAGCTTGGGTAGGGAGGTCCTCACCGGTAGTATGCAGAAGTTGGATATAATCAGAAATTCTCAAACTCTTAAGGCCTCAAGGCCTTCATTAGAGTGACAGGGTGCTAGCTCAAGATGCAGATGCCCAAAGCTCTGGGGTGTAGCTGGGGAATATGCTTGGTAAGCTAGCACCCCAGTGGTCCTTCTGCTCACTAAGCAGTCAGACACACTGGCGGATGATCTCAAAGGTCCCTTCCACTCTCAAATTCTATGTCCTTGGGATCTCTTTAAAATCGTGAGTCGTGTTAGGATGAAGACTGACTTCTGGCCTCAGCAGATTAAGAAAATGTAAGAATTTGTGTTCATTCACATGCAAAATAAAAACAAACAGAAAAGCTAACCTAGTCTAGTTAGATGGTTAAGGAATTAGTTTAGGGTTTTCTTGAGAAGGGAACACACCTAGCTGCCCTATCCACTCATTCCTAAGGCATTTTTCTCCTTGTTCTCCCCACCACCCCTCTTACTCCGTGAGTCTTCCAAGCTCTTAAGAGTAAGTTAAGGTGATACAGAAACCACACACGGCACTCCTCTTCTTTCCTTTCACAGGGGAGGGGAAGGGCGAATTTACATTCTTCAAGGCATTCTACATCTACCGAAAAAGAAAGGAATCCTAATAGTTTGTCATCGTTAGCCATGCTAATCAAATATTGATAAAATATTCCCTATACTCTTATGTGCTTTTTTTTTTTCTTTTTTCTCTATTTATAAGTACTTAGAAAGCCAAGGAGAGGCTGGAAGCTGAGATTTTTAAAAGTGTGTCTACAGCATTCTGTCTGATTTGTTTTTATTAGGCATATGAGAATTAAATGTCTATCGCTAAATATAATTTGTATGCTCTCTAACGAAAGTTGTGTAAAGCCCTAGAGCAGCATGCAGAAAGCTCTTACAAGAATCCCACACATAGCAGGACCGTTGGTCCTTAACTGTCAGCTGGAAGGCAGCGCCACCATGTGATCGTTGCAAATGCTGTCAGTTTTTGTGTGCATAGGGAAGTCGGAATCGGTGGGGAGTGGAGCATCTGTCACACTACAGTGGTCTCTAGACCCCAAATCTCATGCCATTCGGTCAGGAGAGGGAGAACTAGCAGCTGATGTCATGAGGATATCTGAGTATGTGTTGTTATGCTAGCCAGAGTAGGTCAGAGCCTCAGTGCTGACCAGGATGACTTGGAGGAGAGGATAGGCTGACAGATGCTACTCTCTTCCCTATGCAGAAGCCTGTGTAGATCACAGTTCACAGACTTTGACGCTCAGCTCGCCTGATGGCTAGATATCCATCCTTCAATCAGAGACAGGTTCAGTCAAGGCTTAGCTGCTATACTGTATATTGTGTCTACTGGATGCAATTACATCTGAAGTTCCCTCTGTGGTGAAGTTTTATGACTACATTTACAGTGCAGGCATGCTAAAGCAAAGGATGAGGGGCTAAGAACGGTCTAGTGAACTTAACCTTATGGTTTCTTAGAGTCTTGTTTTCCTTCTCATGTTTGTGTCCTGTCAAGGGGACCATGAATTAAATTACAGCATTGCAGGTTTGCTGAGTCAGTTCAGAAATAGGAAATGGCTAGGGAGAAAGAGAACATCTTAAAAACATCCAGGAAGTGCTCACAGAAGTCACAGAAATGCTTCAGGGACAAGTCTTTTGTGGCTCCTACTTCTCCTGACTCAGCAGGCACATCTTTCCCAATGGAGGCAAAAGCAATCCAGGGGCAATCCAGGGGAGAGTGGGATAGAGGAGAAAACACACTGGTTTCAGCCAGATCTCCTGTCTTGCCTCACAGACTTACAGGAGAAAGAAGCAAGCCCCTTGGTTTCTGTGTAGCACTCTGCAGAGCAGCCAGGGCTGCACCTGCAGGACTTGGCTGAAGGACGAAGATTCTACTGCATTCTCCACTTGCCCCAGCAGTTGCCAAGATGGCTGAACTGCTCTGACACTGAGTCTCGTGCCCCAAATGTTGCCTCTATCTCCCCAGGCATCAGCTTCTGTCAGGAGGCAATGAAAGGCTTTAAACTGCTTAGGTCAGCTTAGTTCTCAGTCAATCATGACTAAAGATTCAATTAAAACCATTTCCAAAGCAGAAGTTGACAAAATCTACTCAAAGTAATTCAGAGTCAGGTTCTGAACATCAGGCAGGTTAAATCCTTCTCATGGTTAGTGTTTTCCAAAGAGAAATAGTTGCAAAAGTTCACTGGGACAAAAAAAACAAAAATAAAAACAAAAACCAAATCAACTACTTTGTGTGGTTGTCACGTTTTGTGTTCATAAACAATAGAAACTTGAAAGCATTAACATGAGCCTAACATTCCTATTTATTTTACTTTATTTTTACTTCAAAAGCTACATACATGAAAAAAATTGAACATGTTATCACAAATGCTTTAAATAAAGTTCAAAAATAAAAATTTCTCAAAATTTATTTACTTATGGAAATATATATATGACAATTATAATATTGAAGTCAATTATATCCTTTGTGCTAATCTGTCAGAAAAATACTTATAAGAAGGAATTTCGTGTCTAGAATAAGTTTTTAAATCCTTGAGTTATAGTTTTAAAACAAGTTTAGAAACTGTTCAGAGAAATGCACGTCATTTAGACAAACACGTCCTGGGATTTTTCTAGAAGGATCCAACACCCTTATGAGTGAAACTGTTAAGGGACTAGGCTTGGAAAAGAGCTACCTCTTAAACTCTGACTGCTAATTATTTTGGCTGCGTGTGTTTAGCAATGCAGGTGGAGGCCATGACTTCTATAAACAGGAGCTACTGAGAGCCATCTGAAATATCCGAAGGGGGAATTTTATTTACAAACGCATGCAGAAGGCTTTGAGTAACCCACCTCTCCTTCCCACAGTGCAGGGGGATTAAAAATTCACCCCTTTGAGACGTATAGAAGCTGCATACTGGTCTGTGGCTCTAAATCCAAGCCAACAGGAGAGCAGCCCTTTCTGAAGGAAAATTCCCAGGGAGTGGGGCAAAGCTGAGAGGGAACCAGGAGCGTCTGGGAGGAGCGGTGATACTCTGAAAGGTTTTCTTCTTCTACTGAAACCAATATCTCTTTGGTAGTATAATCCAATATCTAATAACATAGTCCATAGGAATGAGATGCACTCAAGGGCAGCTGTGTGAATGGCTAGGTGCTTCCCGCAATAGTGTGCAGATGAAGGGGAAAGACGCCTATGCTGGAAGGCCATCGGTTTTCAGAAAGGACACATAACAGGGGCAGGACAGAGGGCTCACTTAACAAAAAATGTGAGAATTGGTTTGGGTAAACATGCTGCAACTGGGAAGCAGCTCTATGCTGTACAAGTAACACACATTGCCTCATCTATAAATCAGAAATATAAGGTTTCCTCTCAGGACAAATCATTGGGCTTTTGTGGAAAAGGTCAGATATGGGATTCTGGTTAGAAATACTTGCACCGTGAGCCCCCAAAGCCTAGAGTCTGATTTGGAGCCTGACCCCCAATTGTGATGAAAGTTTTCATGTTAGGCAAACCAACAATTTCTTTTCCTTATACTGTTTTTTAAAGGGGTTTTAAGATGTGTGTGCTGTCAATGAGTACGCTTTCTATGGAACACACACAAAAGAAACAATGCCCAGCTCGCAGTATGCAGGGAAGTGTCACAACAATTTATCAGAAAGGGGGTTTTGCTAGGCTTCCTCCCAGTGCCCTGTGGCTTCACAGGCAGTCCTGTGGCGATTATGCAGATGTTCCTTAAAAAGGTACAGTAGAGTCACTGAAGGGGAAACCCAATTCTTATGCCTCAATGAAAGGGTGTGCAGAAAACAATAATTACCCTGAATAAGGAAACTTATGGAGAGGGGGAAGAGTGCAAAAAACCCAGAGAATTTGGAAAGCTTTTTTTTTAAAAAAGAGTTTTTTTTTCTCTCTCTCTCTCTCTTTCTTTCTTTATTCCTTTCTTTCTTTTTAAAGCAAGTGATACGATGGCAGAAACCCGCACATTCTCCCCAACCCCACCTGCCACTTTGAGTCCTAATCGCCCAGACTGCAAGGACAGAAACCCACTCTAAATGGACCAGCATCGGGCTTCGGCAAGTCTTCTCTTCACTCTCCCTCCTGTTAAGACCGTTTCCAAAACCAATCAGCAAAGGACAAAGAATTCTTTACAGAGTGCAATTAGTGTTTTCCACGTCCACCTTCAAAAGCATGATGCTCTTCATGGGCTAAAGGACAGAAAAAAACAAAAAAGAAAAGAAGGAAAGAAAACTTTAAGCAAAGGCTGGGCCAACCCTCCGCTAGGCATCTCATTCAGCTTCCCCAGATGTTGGCAAGAACTCAATACCTTTTTTTTTCCTTTTTTTTTTTCCAGTAACTGTTAGCTAAGGCGTGCATTTCCTGAGAAACGTAATAATGAAAATTAAAACAAGGAATAAACAAGCTATGGGCTTGCTGCCTGTTTCTTCTTGCTGTGCCTGGGGGCATGACTCATCCACCCAAGCTCACGAGGAGAGTATGCTAGGCTCAAGGAAAACGCTTTAAGGGGCTAAAAGGAGCCCCACAAAAATGCATGGGAAGAGGGGGGGACCCATGACTCAAGACAGAGCCATGCAGAAGTCTACCTACAAGAATAAAATAACACAAAACAAAACAGAACCACACAAGAGGCAGGTGGGAATTATATTACGCCCCCTGCTTCTCATCACCTTCCATAAAATCAATGGATCTATTATTTTTCCCAACCCTCAGTCTGCACCTCAGGGATTTTGTCTTGTGGAATTACTAATTAGGAAACTGACTATAAAAAAGTATGCTTTTCAAAGACTTAGACTTTTTAAACTGGGAGATGAGAGATGGGAGGCCCCTGAGACACCCAATATTAGCTATAACTCAAAGGGCCAAGTTTGACTGAGGGGTGTCTCCGTGCCATTACAAGGCAAGGTGTGACACAGCCAGGGGTGTTCAGTCCAAGTGCTTCCGTGCGTGCACTCCTCCAGGCAATAAAGGGAGACACAACTGAGTGCTCCACCTCCTCCATGAGTGCTCCACCTCCTCCATGAGTGCTCCACCTCCATAGCTCCTCCTTCTCTTGTTTTTAATCCAGACTACCGAGAGGAAGCACAGCTGGGCTAGCTGTCCTTCAAGGTCAGCTCAGGTAGCTGCTCCAAGCAGCCGTTCATCTGGACAAACCACTGGGAAGGACACACCTTGTAACTCCCAGGGCGACCAGGATTGGTGACCTCTGCCCAAGCATAACTGTACATCTCTTACAACTCAAGTTTCTGGGTATTTAACTTTTAAAACATTTTCTTTATTTGGGTATGTTCTGCATGCACAGGTATACTTGCATGTGAAGGGGATAGTGTGGGATTGGAGGAAGGGAGGGAAGGAGGGAGGGAAAGACAGAGAGAGGGAAAGAAGACAGGGAGGGCAAAGAATAATTTTGCCTGGTATTCCTCAGATGCTATCCATCTTATGTTTGCAGACAAGATCTCTCACTGGCCTGGAACTTGCTAAAGGCTAGCCTGGCCTGCAAGCCCTAGAGATCCACCTGTCTCCACCTTCCCAGTGCTGGGGTTATAAGTAGATACCACCAAATTCAGCTTTCTGTATGTGTGTCTGCATATGTATGTGTGTGTATGGTGTATGTGTACATGTATATGTAGATGTGGTGTGCATGCTGTGTGTATATGTATTCACATATGTATGTATGTGGCATGCATATGCATCTCTAATACGTGTGTGAATATGGATGTGTATATAGTATATGTGTATATCTGCGTGGTATGCATGTGTGTATATGGTATATGGTATATGGTATATGGGGTGTATGTGTGTGTTGTATCTTTACATATGTGGATGTGGTGTGTAGATGTAGGTGCTATATGTGTATCTCACTGTGCTGGTGCACAGACCTGTGCCACATGACTGGAGATTGTGGAAGGACGCTGGCTGTCCTGCTTTGTCATCCCTGACATATTCCTTTAGACAGGCTTCCTCACTGAACTTGGGGAAGGATTAGGGCCAGAGAGCACCAGTGAGCCTTCTGCCTCTGTCCACACAGTGCCAGGGTTAGTGTGTGTGGCAGTGCCCAGCTTTCCCCATGCTGGGATGTGAACTCAGGTCCTCGGGCTTTTGTAGCAGGTGCTATTGCTGAGCCATCTCTCCAGCCTCAGCGATCTTCTTTAAGCATTTACTTTTAAGTTACATGTACTTGCATAGGGGTATGCACATGAGTGCAGGTGTCAGAGGCCTGGACCTGAAGTTCAAACAGTTGTAAACTACCTGTCCTGGGTGCCGGGACTAAACTCAGGTCCTTTGCAAGAGCACTACACAATCCTAACTGCTGAGTCCTCTCCTCTGGCCCTGCCCCTTGCTATTTTTAAGTGTGGTTTCTGGGGATTGAACTCTGATCCCCTTACAGAGCTTACTCCCCAACTCTAGTTCCTATCTTTAAGAAAGATGTTTTAGGGAAGACACTAAATAAAACATAGACTGGTGTTCAGTGAGATATACCATGTCTCAGGGCCATGTAAGGAGCCACAGGATGACAGCAATGCTGGTTTGCAAATTATGAATCCAAAGACAAGTGACAATGCAAAGCTTTTCCTATCTCGAGGTGGATAGGGATCAGGACAGCCATAGCCGAAACCCTGAAGTGTCAGCGGTCAGAACTTGACAGCAGATACACTGCAGCATTGGGGGCTGTTTGTAATCCCTGGGGCAACAATTAGAGAGGACTGTTCTCAGATCCAAGAGCCAGCGACTTTTTAGTGGTAATCCATGCAATTCCTGACTGCTGAAGACGCTATAGAGAATATGAACTCAGATAAGCACTTCCTTATGCCACCCAGCTGCTGATGGGTGCTCAGACTTGACACTGATACGATTTTCACGAGTCACAAAAACAGTTTTGCATTTTTCCAATTATATGAAACTGTTGAGCTGCTCTCTGCTGCACCCACATGGCAGGACTGAGACAGGAGGGAGCCGAGAGAGGCTGGCCCAGCTTCAGGTCTGGGCTCTCCCATCCCTGCACTCCATAAGGCTCATACCACATAAAGGCCTTTGCCTTCTGCTCTCCAAGGAATTTAATGGAACTAGGGAGGAGTGCGTGTGCAAATTGTGATTTTTCTCATTCAAATCATCTATCTGGGTAGAAAAGAAATCATATGAATGCCAATGCCCACTCCTTATCTGCCGCTGGAGGTCAGGACCAGGGACTGGGATTCATTTCAGTCATCTAGCCAGCTAGCTTCTACAGACTCCAGAGAGCCAGGATCCCACTAACAAGACACAGGTGGTGTAAACTGGCCACTTCCAGCCTAACTCACCAGGGACTGTCCCTCACCCTGTGAACCAGTTTCTATCCAGACCTCATTTTTCTAGATCACTTCTACAACACGTGCTGGCAACTGTGCCAAGTAAAAGACAGCCTGCTTCATATCAAATAATACAGGGAATTCCAAATTTTTTTTTCACAGTCTGAGCTTTTAAATGTTAATGTGTGTCATTAAAAAGCAGTTTTCCGCTTAGACCTGCAACTACTTCCTTCTGACTCACATACCTGACATGTTAACTACCTTCAGGGTGTCTGTTCAGCTTTGATTCAGCTGACCTGGTGCAATTTCCTTTCTCCTTGCTTAGTGTCCCCCTAACCCTGATGTCTCTTTCCAGCCACTCCAACAGCTAAGCCATGAACTGCCTGCCCTTGGTCGTTCTTAGGTGACTATACCTTGGCTCTAAAGTTGGGCCCTAATTATCTAGCAGGATACCGACTTTACAATGAGCTGCTGACCAGTTTGCTGCCTATCAATTTGTTCACAGAATTGTAAAGCAGAAGGAACCTTGGAGATCATCGGAGACCAACCATCTGGATACCCAGGTGAGAAAGTGAAAGCAGGGCATTTGTGACTGCTTAGGGTTACACTGTACAAGGACAGTAAAAAGCCAACGATTCCCAACTGCTCTTTCCTCCTCTCAGTCAAGTGTTGGGCAGACTCAAGTGTGGGTCTGTTTGACTTGGATGCTAGTTCATGCTTCCTTTTGCAGTTTCTGCTGGTTATTCTTATGGACTGGAAAGCAGAAAACACATTGGTATCTGGGGTGAACTAGAGCTGGCCTGTCCCTAAGGAACAGGAATGATACCCATGTGCCTGTCCTGTCTCCACCCTACACAGCCAAGAGCAATGCTCCGGGATGCATTTTCTGTCTCTTCCATTTTAAACTTTCTATCATAATTCAGAGGATCAGCACCTCCTAAGTGCACAGAATGAGGGATCTTGTATGGATCTTGATTCTTTTCTGTTGCCTATAGAACTCTTCCCAGGAAGACCTGGGTGTTCATGTTCATACATGCTATAACACTAGGGCAATCACAAAGTTTGAATTTTAACCTCTTGACAAGGACCAGACTAATGAGACAATAATGATGATATTTCAGAGATTCTAAGATGCCTCTGCTTTGTCCCCTGCAAATCTCCAAAACGCTAGAATCAACAATTCATCCTGGTTTAACTGAAGACCCTTTCTTGGTTTTTTTCTTTCATTAAATAATAAAATAATAGGGTATATTATGCTCAAAAGCACCTTAGAGTCAATGAAATATAACAGTAAGAAAAAAATGGGTTAGTGACTCCTAGAACAGTTTGGGACATAGAAAATCCATCACAGATGTGTGTGGAGCTGTCAATCATTTCCTGTAAGTCACTGTATCAAACACCGGTTCCAACATGCTAAGATGTTCTCATTATGAAAAAGATGAGTGTCTGGGAAGAGCACACAAAGGCAATGAACACACATCACAATGGAAACAATGGGTTCACACACTGTTCACACCAAGAGTTGTGTGCACTGCTGCATGGGAAGTCTTGGTGACTCTGCCACAGTCACCACGATGAGGAACTGTCAATCATACCTGAGCTCCCCCATAAATACAGATGTTAGACATGATAAATTCCTGTGTGGGAAGGATGCTTGACCATCTGCCTGCCAGCTCACTGAATGACTTTTCTCATTTGCTCTTGTCATTACTCCCAGTAGATTAGCATTTCCTCTGACAAATTTAAGTTCAGGTTCAACTATTTGAAATAATGAATATAATGTATAGTTGCTTTTCCAATTCATGCACTGAGGCAAGGACAAAAAAAAAAATCTCATTTTAATTTCTGAAACTAAGCTTGATTTTAAAAAGAAACGCTCAGAGAGCGTTGTGTTGAACCGTTGTCTGCATGAACAGGGTTTTGAGTGTCCTGCCTTCGTCTCGTCAGTGATGTGCTTCTGTCTCTACACGTCTGGCAGGAGGGTCTCGGAAAACAGCGGTCGGAAATGGAGCACTTACGTTTATAAAACACTGCTTTAAAAGATATGTGGGGCAGGAGCTGGTGGATCTTCTCTAGCACAGTAGCTTCGCCCACTAGTGAGGCGTTGACATTCCAGACCTGGACGACATCCTCGCGGTCCCGAACGCTCACGCTGACTCCTATAATCTCGTCATCTGAGGGGAAGAGGGGGAAAGGCAAGAAGTGGGTAAATGATGACAAGCTGGCCTGATCGCATCTATGCTCCCACCACTCTAGCTGTGAGTTACAGACAGGAAGGGGACCTGTCATGAGTGACTGCTTCCGTGGGGGGAACCTGTCGTGAGTGACTTCTTTCCGTGGGGGCTTATGAGGAAAGTCGGTTCAGCACAGACACTGCAAGAGCCACAGTGCAGCTAGCCAGGGACTCAGTAAACAGTGTTCAAGCCAAGTGAGTCTCCCAGATAAGGAATTTTACCCTTTTAAACATGTTACCCAAAGCATTCTGTCACTTTCTGACTCTGTTTGGATGAGACTTTTTCTAAAATAGGTTGCATAATTCCCTGCCCTCTGAGAGCCAAGTGAACTCAGATGAACTTTTTGTTTGAAGCCTGGCCTTCTCTGTTAAGAGCAGTGAGACTTTCTGTGGCGTCCTGCTAAGCCGCTGAATGCTTTGGGCCTGTTAGCACGATCTACTCCAAACCTCTCTGGACCCAGACTCTGTGTCTAGTGGGTCCTCTGCTCTGTGTGTGTTGTCTGCTCCTTTGCTAGTTGCTCTGCCCTCTGATGCTTCCTTCTAGCAATCCCCCTTCTGACTGTGTTGAACCAGGGGTTAAAGAGCTGACAGCTACCTGTTAGCATTACAGGTGCACTAAGTATCTTCTGAGTGACTCTACCGTTCCCACCCCACCTATGGTCATTAGGCATCAACCTACACTGATTAATGGAGGTATTAGCCAACATGGGGTTAGTATGGATGCCCTTGAGCATGGCGGCTGGAGGATGAGCCTACTGTTCCTTTATGCTCCTGTGCAGCTGCTCTGGCCATACTAATTGGCAGCAAACTGATAAGAATTGGGCTTTTGACTCCAAGTTTTGCATGTTCATGACACATTTGTGAAACAGAGACAGCTCTCTGTATCTGCATACTCTGTGCCAATCAGTAGCAAGCAAGAGAGAGGCATTACCACAGTTAGGGAATTTTATGTTAGCTGATACGTGCTGCCTAATTTGCCATCGACCATAGGTTGAGATGTTCATGCTGCTGGTTTGTCTACTTGATTCCTGGACATTTGGACGTGTTGCTATTTAATATGATTTACATAGTGGCATACCCAGTCTACTGAAAGAAACCATTTTCTGTAAAGTAATTCCCCTTTCTCCTCCATTTCCCCCTTCCCTGCCTTCCTCTCTGCCTGTTTCCTTTATGAATTAATTTGATCAAGGCTATGGTGAATATTCTGACACCTTGTGAACATGTATATAAGTGTTCAAAACCAGACAGGATTAAACTATGGTGTTCAAAATTGGATTGAACCAACTTGGATGGTACCTTATGAAGAAGAAAAAGAGGAGGGAAGAGAGTAGGGCAAAGGGCATCAATACCCTGCTTCTAAACATATAGACTGTTGAAAAGGATGTGGTGAGTTCGTGACTTGTTGCCAGGTTTCACAGCTATAATGTAGGGACATTTCTACACATGCATCACATCTAAACAAGTTAAAACAAAAGCAAGACTGCATCTGCTCATGGCATCTCTCATCTCACCAAGATGAGATGAGATGATAAATTTCATGTAAAAATACAATTATTACATTAAAGAAAGAGGTGATCCAATGTTCCACTCTTAAGAAGGGCCAGGACACCACTGACCCAGTTTTGGGGGAGATGTGGGTGTTCCCCAGTCCTTTGGGATGATCCTTTCATACACTACTGGGAACGGGTGAGGTCAGTAACAGATGCCAAACAGCACAAATGGTCACTATTTCACTTTGGCCTGGCTTCTGGCAGGCAGGAATAGCTGAGTTCAGCCCTTTTGCACAGCGTTGTAAAGGTCCACAGATCTTATGAGAAGGCAGGCCCATGGTGAAATGCATAATGTTCACATGGTGAATCGGCCAGCCCCACGCAGGCTGTGGCAGAGCCCTGGCAGCAGAAGAAGTGGGGCCAGGTGGAGCCATTGTTTGAAGATGCTCTGTAAGTGAGGCTGAGAAAGATGAGCTGGTTGCCTCGAGTCACAGAGCTGGTTAATGGATGTGCTGAAGGTTAATAGTCAGTAGTGTCCTCCTTTCTAGTCAGCCACAAAAGAATTGGCCTTCTCTGCTCACTACTGGGTATTTACCATTACTTATGATATTCCAGGACTTCTGTGTTTAGAGCTACACACAGAGTGCACTTCGGGCTGGGCGATATAAAGTTGTTAGTTTTTCTCCATTAGAACAGAAGAGATTTGCACTTGTAAGCCCATTTCATCTCAACACACACTCTGAAGTGAGTAAAAGCGGCATGAAAGGCAGCTGAGCATCCCCACAAACCTCCAGGCAGGTGAATGTGAGACTGGTCATGGGTCTGTCAGGATGACAAGAGCTCTCAGAGATAGCCTAAGCCTGAGTGCCAGTGGATATAAGCCAGTCCACAAAATACAATACCAAACTGAGAAATGAGAGCGGATAAAACTCTGAACCAAAAGCAGCATAGAACAAAATGAAACAAAACAACAAAACCCCACAAAATTTTAAGTGTATCCTCAGAAGTTTTAGAGAGCCCCAAGAAGAAAAGAGATCCCAACAGAAGCAATGAGCCCTCTCTGAATGGTTCCGTGATAAACAAAAAGGGCTCACAGAGGGAAGATGTATGGGTGTGGTGGAGCTCATGGCTAGAGCAGAGGTCCATGGTTCCAGCAGCCCCAATCCACACATATCTCAGAGGGGCTCTCTGAAGGCTACTCAGCATGTCAAAGCCTCTGTAGATGCAAGAACAGTGAGTCTGCCTCTCTGTGTGCACAGCCAGAACGAGAGGATGATGATTAACTGGGAAGAATGAAGAAGCTGTGCCTACTCACCCAGATCCCACTAGGCATGGTGGGCACTGTCCCCCTCCCAAAGATGAGGCAGCTACAGAAAACCTACCACAAATCATGCTAGCTCGCTGATAAAGATTTACCTTTTCTACCTGCCTATTTATATTAGATGAATAGCTGCAACTGTTGAGAGGAAATAATGTAGGCACATGTACATACATACATATATACACACACATTTATATATGTTTTTATAGATGTAATATATAGCCACCCCTTGGTATTTATGTAAGATAAATTCTAGATCCCCTCCATACCATGACAATTTAAGACCTTTATATAAAATGTCATTTGCACATAATACTTATTTAGGTATTTATTTTGGAGCAGTTTGTTTTTGTATACCAGGTGAGCACTCTACCACAGAACTATATTACCAAGCCAAACTTATTTTTGAATCATCTCTTTTCTACTTATAATATTTAATGCAAATGCCATGCAAGTTGTTTGCATTGCATTGCTTCTTGAATAATAAGAGTGTGTGTGTGTATGTGTTTATTTCAGATCCTGTTCGTACTGTTTTTTGATCTGTGAATCCACGGATGTAAGATCTTGTTTTTTTTGGTTTTTCGAGACAGGGTTTCTCTGTGTAGCCCTGGCTGTCCTGGAACTCACTCTGTAGACCAGGCTGGCCTCGAACTCAGAAATCCACCTGTCTCTGCCTCCCAAGTGCTGGGATTAAAGGCGTGCGCCACCACTGCCCGGCTTGGATGTAAGATCTTAAGAAAGGAAGGGCTGACTGTACACATATCAATATGCACATGTGCTTATATACACAAATCTCACACCAAATCCCAGACCACAGAAACTATTCTAAATTACATCACAGTTACAAAATCAATACCTTGCAGGCAAGCAGAAGGACCAGACATAAAATCAAAAGTCTGTGAATAACAAACAGGAACCAAGCATCCCAGGGCACGGACAAATGTGCTGTGGCCTCCCTACCTGCTGCAGCACAGTCTGTGAATTGCTCCCCAATGGTCGCCAACAACAATTCTTTCCAAACTGTAGACTAAACGTAAGAGAGAATAAAAAGAAAACAAGGCAACGTTTAGGCAATATATCAGGTGCTAAAGAGACACAAGCTCCCCACCCCAGTTGGACCCTCTAAATTATCAAAGTGTATATGTGCAATCAAATAAGTATAGGACCAGTTGCAAATGACTGTGCACACACAGATTCAGGGATCCAGGGTCTTCACTGCTAGCGAAGTTCCCGTGAACTCCAGAGGAACTGGAGGGGGTGGGAGGAAGCCTTCAACTCACTTCATTTCCCATGTCTTTAACTCTCAAATGTTCAAACCATTACATTTGAGTGCCATTAGTAAAATCCTTCTCTGTTTTTCTCCTGCAGTTGATATAGTACTTAAAATGTTACCACTTAAGATGTTACTACAGTCAAGGATGTTAAGAAACATTGTTATTTACTGAATGCCAGAGACTTGCAAAATTCCATTTACCGCTGACAGGTTATTTACACTGAATGATAAATTTCTGTACTATCGTACACGCATAGTTTCCCTGGAAGTGCATCCATTCTACTCTGCCTCCTCCCAATGAGAAGCACCAGAGCTCCTTCTATGAACATGTACTAATGCTGTCAAGTAAACGGAATCTGCTCTCAGGACACTGAAGGCTCAATGGCTCTCCTGGTTTTTCCCATGGAAAAGGTCTAGGCTCCCTCTTGCCATGGTTCCTAGGCTTTGAGGCCTCCCAGAGCTCAGTCTGAATCCTGAGAAGTTGCTCACTTTACTCTCTGTGACCTGAGCAGGTCATGAGCTGCCCCAGCTGTCTGGGAGGGAGTAACAACAGAACTGATCTCAGAGGGATGTTGTAAGCATAGTATTTGTCAGAGATTGCTTCACACAGTGACTGCAACAAGAGGGCTCAAGAGTTAAGACTGAGCCATAAATAGTGGCACGCATCCATATGCCAGGTGCTCAGTACACATTAACAGTAACAATGCTTATTATCACATTCTAATGAGCTTGCTCTAACGTTTATAGGCTCTAGACCTTGATGGTTATATGACACAGGGATGTCACTGCAGGATTTCTGTAGATGCACAATTATACTTTCTTTCTTTCTTTCTTTCTTTCTTTCTTTCTTTCTTTCTTTCTTTTTTCTTTCTTTCTTTCTTTCTTTCTTTCCTTCCTTCCTTCCTTCCTTCCTTCTTTCTTTTTCTTTCTTTCTTCCCTTCCTTTCTTTCTTTCTTTTTTTCTTTCTTTCTCCTTTTTCCCTTTCTTGAGACAAGGCTTCTCTGTGTGGCCTAAGCTGTCCCGAAACTCACTTTGAAGACCAGGCTGAACTTGAACTCAGAATTCTATCTGCCTCTGTTCCCCCCTACCCCCTGAGTACCAGGAATAAAGATGTGGCCTCAACACCAGTCTTTTTCAATTATACATGTTCAAGGCAATAGGATTAAGTGATCATCACCAATGTCAGAAATGAACTTCTTGACCTAGGGCTGCCAAGAGACTTCTGGATAGGCTCACTGAAAGGCACAACATTCTCAAGCCCATGCCCAGGCAGTTCTGGGAAATTACCAGCAGAGACCTACCGTGCTGTCCTTGGGAACTTTCATCTTCCACACGCCACCCTTTGCATTACTCTCCTCCTCCCTACAGCAAAGAACAACATTCAAAGTTATGCTCCACGATGAGGGAGTATTTCTATTTCCATTCAACAATCGCCGATGTGGGAAAAAAAGCACACAAGTGTTTCTGAGTAAACGTTCCCCAGTTCTGTGATCAGGAGCAGAGGCAGAAGAATGAAAAAGGAAGGGAATGGAGATGAGAGAGGGAACAACATGGAATTAGCAGTGACGGGGATGAAGGTGGGTGGAGGGATATGAGGTCCTGACTCTCTAGGGATGGACAATTGATGCAACCACTATGCAGGTCTGAAGAACTATACATTCCAAATCATATCTATGATATTGCCACATTTAATTTACATGCAAACCTGGGATCACAGACTTAACAGGTGCTCGTGTGGTGGACCAGGGTTTAATAGCCTCTTCCTGTCTATCAAAAGCATGCCAAGTTCTATGTAAGAGGGACTCATGGAGGGCTGATTCTGTATCCTGACTTTAAAGACATGCTACGTTTAAAGATCCTAGGTTTGCTTATGAGATTATTGCTTCTTCCTCATCTTTATGGTTGACCAGGGATGGAGAACTGATCCATAGTGAGCCAGTGGTGGCTTGCACAATGTCGACAACTGATAAGCTTGAAGGGTGTAAATCACGACTTGTGGTATAGGTATGTCATCCCAGCTGTTTAGGAGGCTGAAGCAGAGCAATGACAAGTTCAAGGCTTATCATGGCTACAAGGTGAGTTCAAGGCCAGCTTGGGTAACTTTGTCAGACTTTATCTCAAAAAACAGGATGGGGGGGGGGGAGACAAGGATGTGGATGTAGCTCGATGGTACAGTGCTTGCTTAGCACATGGTGTAAGGCTTTAGGTTCAGTTCCAAGAGAGAGAGAGATCTGTCTTCCCATAAACAGGGAAGTCTGACTTAAACCTCAGCCAACAACGAGAAAGAAAAGGAAACATGAAGGAGATTGTCAGAGTCTGGGTGAAACCGGGGAAACCGGATGTGGGGACAGCAGCTGTACCTGTGGACTTCTCAGTTACAGGTTCCCACTAAACTCTACTTTGGTGTTTGTTTAGGATTCTACCATTCACTGAGAAATGAGCTCCTTTCAAGTAAATATCTGTGAAGGGGTAAATGATGTAAGGGTTTATGGGTATTAGAGGCTCAGCCTGGGCAAGCGAACTGTCCAGTGCCCTCATACTACATCAAGTAATTATGGCAGCTACGGGAGGCTCTTCTGATGCTCACGCCCTTGATGAGTAGGGCATGCTTGCTGCTAGAGGCACACCATAGACAAAATGGGTCCTCATGAGATTCCCAGACATTTCCATTGCTCTCCCAGCTTGACCTCTGGGCGAACCACACGCACTTACCAAAGTGGTCGCCTCTCTCCTCTCATTAAGTGATAACTGCATCTCAAAGGCAGGCTGGTCACAGGAGGGATGTTATTGTACACGCTCCAGAATATCTTAAAACAAAACAAAACAAAATACTTTGTTTAATAAACCCAGTATTGATTAGCTATGCCAGGACACTATAAATTTAATGTGTTAAAGAAAAAATTGATTCTCATTAATTCCTAGCTACTTGGAGTGGATTTTTCTCATTAGTTCTTTAAAATTCTTAATGCAGAACATTAAACCATTGTTCCTTCTAGACATTAGGCTAGGTTGTATGTTTTAGAAGGTGTTGTACTGAAGGGCATACTCCTAAGCAACATGTATACATAAAACCAGTAAGGTAATAGTGCACAATGCCAGGACTGGGGTTAGTTGTTTTAGATTTGTCTAATTTTATGTGTTATGACTCTTTTGCTCGCATGCATGTATGTGCACCATGTGTATGCCTGGTGCCTTCAGAGGTCAGAAGGAGGTTTCAGATCTCCTGGAACTGAAGTTATGAATGGTTGTGAGCCATCATTCAGTTGCTGGGGACCAAACTTGGGTCCTCTTCAAGAGCAACAAATACTCTTAACAACTGGGCCAGCTCTCTAGTCCCAAGGACTGACATTAATAAAAAATTGTCTTTCATTGGAAGTTTTTGTTAACTATGTAGATTTCAGTTGCTCTTGTCACAAGAGAATGTGAGATGGGTTTGTTAACCTAAAACCCTAATATATATGGAGCCTAGGTCTTTTGTTTTAGAAGACTTGATTAGAAAATACTACAGAAAAAGCATGCTCTGTATTCTACATTTCAATATAATCTCATCTAAAGGCCCTTGTCACCAGGTTGGAGAGATGGCTCAGTGGTTATAAACACTTTTTATTCTTACGCAGGACCTGGGTTCTCTTCCCAGTGTTCACATCAGGTGGCTTTCAGCCACCTGTGACTCCAGTTCCAAGGGTTCTGACGCCCTCTTCTGACCTCTGTGGGCAGGTGAACACACATGGTACACATCCAGGCAGGCAGGAACACACATATAAACATAAATAAAAATTAAAGATCCTCATCAGTTCTAATTTCACCATGAATGGAGGCTGGTCATAAATAAGTTGACCCTGTAAAACTCAGCTTCTTGAAACTGTAGGTCACGATCTCATGTGTGTTGCAAAGAACCTGGCAGGAGGAAAGGGCTTCTAACAGGCAGCAACAAAATAATGCAAAATAAAATGCTAAATGCACAATGAATTAGGAATGTCTCCTGGAGCATTTGCCTGTGTTGCTCATGTGACTTCGCTACAGTCTTCTTTCTGAACACACAACACGTGCACTTTGCATGTGCTTTCTGTCACAGACTCTAACACTAATGAGCATGCCTAGACACCTCCCCTCAGATTTGGGAAGAATGAAGGCTATCATGGAAGTCATTATACTGTTCATATGAAATCTTCTGCACTGATAGAAGCATAATGTTTAATGTTGGAATCCAAAGACTTTTATGTCTTCCTACCATAATTCCTCAGCATGCAAGTATCGAGTTAGTATATATTTGGATTGTATTGTATTAGAATGTTTGGTTTGAGGGCTAGTGAGATAGCTCAATAGTTAAGAGCACTGGCTTTTTTTATAAAGGATCCAGGTTCAATTCCCAGCATCCACATGGCAGTTCACAACCATCCATAACTCCAGTTCTGGGAGATTTGATACCCTCCTCTGACCTCTGTGGGCACCAGGCACACATATGATATACATAAAGACAAAACATGCATACACAGAAATACAAAAAAAGATTTTAGCATGTCTAAGTTTTGAAAACTGATGTTTGAGTTTCTTGCTTGTGTTTCACTTAAAAATCATTAGATAAGTTTTGACTTGGGATTAGGACAGAATTTCAAATTTCTTTTGAAATGGCTATACAAACACTTTTGCTATTATATAACAAGGTATTCTCAGAATTATTATAAAATCAAATGTCTATCAAGTCTGAAACATTATTGAATGTACTCTATGTCCTGCAATAGCAAATCTTCACCTAAGTATTCTTTTAGATAAAAATTACATACACCCATCCCAGTAGTATGCATATTTGCTATTGTCTTTAGTCAATGACAAAAGTATACATATGTACTAAATAATTGTTTTAAAACAAATATTCTTATGATATATTATCCATAATTTTTAAAATGTGTATACCTAGTTTATATTCCTATATACTCTGTTTATATATATACAGATTTACATATTAATACAAACATATATACATGTATACATATATACATATACATACATATATACACACATATATGTGTGTGTGCATATATATATATATATATATACATGTGTGTGTATGTGTATGTGTGTATATATATATATATATATATATATATATATATATATATATATATAGTTTGTTAGATGCAAAGGTTCAGGAGTGAAGACAGCTCCAGAAGGCCTGTTCTAAAACATACACATATTCTCAAGGGAAAGAGTCTTTTAACAGATGTTCTGACAGTTATGATACTTAGCAGAGCCTTCAGTATGATCACTAAACTGCATTTCCTTGTAACTGGCTCTGCCAGGAAGAGGTCTGTGGTGCTTTGCCTTGGGGCTGAGGGTGGAGAAGGAAGTCAGAGGAATCACATTAGATGATTCTATCCCTCTCTCTTGTTCTTCCTACAAGGATCAGAGAACAGCTCAGCAGCCAGGCCATAAGGTACCAAGAAGCAATATACAGGGACTTCAGGTCTGTGTCTTTGTCAAGGCAGCCCTCTGACTTTATACACACACACACACACACACAACCACACACACACACACACACACAAACATCCAAAACATACACACACACATACACACAAGCATATACAAATACGCCCAGCTGAATTAACTGCAGAGATAGTAATAATGCACTGAAAGACAATATATAAAGTATGTGTGGTAGACTTATCAGTGGGGAATCTACTTCAGCACTTCAGGAGCCTTCTACTTAAAAGGTAATTTTGGCAATCACGAAATTAGCATGGTGCGATAGTAGATCCTCTAACAGACTTGTGTCCCTGTGGAGGGCTGATGCTCTCTGTGTCAGTGCAAACAGTCAGATTTCTATGACACCTCAGCTTCTGTCTATGCTGCTGCTGTGAGTAGGCAGAGCTGGAACTTGATCTCCAAAGCCCCTATTTTTTTTAAACTACTAACCTATTTTCTTTGATGATACTACTATGTGTTTCTTGCATATCTTTCTCTAGTCTTAGGAGTCACAGACAAGTCATATGTAGAGTCACAGGAGGAGAGATACCTGTTGACAATGTCTTCCAACCAGTCAGATGCCCTTTTCTCCACTTACTTTGGTGATTCACATAACTCCAGTCCAAGACTCTTGCTATGACATGGCAGTGATCTCTGCAGAATCCATGGACAAAATGATGCAAAAACAAAAAGCCCCTTCTCAGAGAAGGTCCGGAGGATGCTGCTGACAGCAAACCTGGGCTCTGAAGGTCAGCCCTTCTGAAGCTCCTCCCATGATATCCCAGCCAGGCTCCTCCAGTCCTGACCTTTCGCCTAGCATTTGAAATACATAGAGAACAACACACAGCACACATTTCTTTTATCTCAGAAATGAGAAGAGGCCAAAGGGCCCTGTTAGGGTTGTAGCCTTGGAAGAATAAAAGCAAGAACATCCCTGAGCTGGTTTACTTTGGTGAGTCTGGCAGGGAGAGACCATCACAATGCAATGGCGGACTGAACTTGGAAGATGTTTATCATTGCACGTGCTTGTGCTTGAACACAGAATGAGAGAAGTTGCAAGTGTGCCAGCAGGAAGAGACCCACATAGAGAACACACGGCACTGAACAGCTGTTTCCCTGTTGTTGCAAACCTCCCTCTTCTGTCCTCTATTTATCTGCACATCTGGTGGAGAAGGAGCTTGAAGGAAGAACTAGCATTTCATGCTCCTGGAACTCAGTTCTTCCCTGCGGGAGGCAAAGAACTGACGCGGTATAAGCTTGATGATTCGCAATGATTGCCTCCGAAACACGTAAATGTTACTACAGGTTCAACTTTGTAAGTAAATTTCCAGAGGCACCAGGCTTACAATGAGTCCTCTTTGGCCTGTGACAAAGCACTGCAGTACAGCTAAGCACAATGTTTCTTAATGATAGATAAGTGCTCCCCAACCCTGCAAAGCCTTAATGATCGCCCAAAGGCCAGCAGAGGTCTCCATGTTGACACCACCCACTCAATCAACATTACCGTGCACTAGTTGTATGCAGGACAATGTGATAGAACTAAGCTAATGGGAGGACAGCTGTGGTCACAGGGGCCACTCACTGCTTGGTAAGTTTTTAGCATCATTGTTGCTCTTCTCCTTAAGGAACTGAGGCAGCCCAGACCCTTGACCAATGAAGTCTAATACCTGGGTTTAAGGCACTGGTTCTTGCTGTGCAGTGCTGGCACACACCTTTAATCCTAGCGTTTGGGAGGCAGAATAATTGGATCTCTGTGAGTTGAAAGCTAGCATATTCTACAGAGTAAGTTCCAGAACAGCTAGGGCTACACAGAGAAACCCTATCTCAAAACAAAAACAAAATAAACAAAAAGTACTGGTTCTCAGAAAAGGTCAAACAGCCATGAGCCGTCAACTCCACCCCACTCTATGTGTGCAGTAGGAGTGCCACACCATGACCCCCTCAGGTGATTCAAAGACAGTACACTGACAGCAGCAACAGGAGATCTACAGAAGGAAGACATGGTCAGTCACCAAATATGGCACTCTACTGGTTGCAGTTAGAACTATCCTGCCACAGAAAACCATTCATTATCAGTAAAGTTCACAAATTCACTCTTCAGTTTCCACCTGAAATGCTCTGAGATGTGAGAAAGGGTAAGTCTTGATAGGTCTTAGAAAGATGCTGCTTATTGACAGAAAATAACTAATGTTTGTCTTGTAAAACAACAAAAAACTAAATAAAGCCATCCACAAATGATCCTGGAAAGAAGTAAGTGGGGAAGGCAGGGAAGGCAGCGTGGTGGCTATTATTGGTTGTCAACTTGACCATGTCTGAAATGATCTAAAAATCCGGAAATGGAAGGCATTCCTATGAGGCTTTTTGGGTTTTTTTGGGGAGGGGTTGTTGTTGTTTTTGTTTGGCTTGGTTTGAAGTAAGTAGATTCATGTCTAGTCCAGACCATTAAGGTGGAAAGACATATATTGTTTTTTGTTTCTTTGTTTGTTTTGAGACAGGGTTTGTCTAGTAGTCTTGGCTGTTCTAGAACTCACTCTGTAGACCGGGCTGACTTCAAACTCACATGGATCCAATTGCCTCTGTTTCCCAAGTGCTGGACTAAAGGCAAGCACCACCACTACACTGAAGAAGCACATCTTTGATCCTGATCTTGAGGGTGGAAGTCACACCTTGAATTGGGGCCATACCTTCTGCTGGCAGTCTATATAAGGACACAGGGAAGATAGAAGGTTTTGCTCTTTGCCTACTTGCCCGTGCCTTGCTAACACATCCATTCCTTCACCAGCAGTGGGGCCTGCTTCTTTGAGATTCCAGCATATACTGAAGACCAGATGAGACCCAGTCTTGTGGACTGAGCAAGTACTAGATTCTTGGACTTTCAAGTCACAGCAGGCCATTGATGGATTAGCTGGACTATAGCCTGTAAGTCAGTCTAATAAATTCCATTATATTATATATTATATAAGTTCTGTTACTCTAGAAAACCCTGACTAATACAGGAGGGAATGAGGAGATAAAGAGAAAAGGAAAGAGGAAACAGAGATGAAGAAAGGGAGGAAGGAGGGAGGAAAAGGGAAGGGGAAAGTCAGGAGGGGGAGCAAGGGAGAGGGGAGAATAAGGAACAGAGAGTTTGAAGGGAAAGGATAGAGAAGACAGGAGATGGAAAAAGAGGAAGAGAAGAAAAGAATGAGAGGGAGGAAAGAAGGAATGGGTCCTGTTTTCTTCAATGTTGCAGAATGTATAGAGGAGAGTGTTTTCCAGTGAATAGCCCCCAGGGATGCCTACCCTCTGAGTTTCAGACACTTACAGAGAGAGCTGAGAGCACAGAGGCAGTCTCTTTCTTTGGCTGGATGTTCTTAACTCACAGCAGAGCCCAGATTGAAAGCAGAGAGTTGATGGTTTTCAAATAGTCACACTGCAGACAGAGACTTTGTTGACTTAGTCTGAGTTGAGGAGAGTGGAGTTTGAACCTTAAGAAGGGGGAGGGGCTCTCCAGGAAAAAGACATTGGGATGGGTATGGCCCTCATGCCTCACTGGACAACGACAGGAGGACCTGAGCCATTACAAGGTCCCCTTCAATTATTGGAGGTCAGGCCTCTATCCCCGCCTTTGCAAGAATAGAATCGCCAAGGCCCTTCTATACTTAGGGAAGGGAGGAGATGTCAGGAGGAGCCCTACATATACATTAAAGGCCTAAAATCAGCCATAGGCCTAAAGTCAGCAATAGTCCTGACATATATGCATGCTAACACCAAGTCTTGGGTCTCTGTGGAAAAACACTGAAACAGCAGGCTATAAGCTATTGTAAACAGGCGGCTTCTGTGGAAATTTACCAGCGCAAGTAGTCATAGGTCTTATAAATAGGCAGCCTCAGTGGACAGTACCAACTTAGATAAGGACAAGTGAATCATAGGCAGAGTCATAGTGACCTGTCCCCTGAACCTACACCCAGCTGATACCCTGTTCTGAAAGGTATCTGTACTCCCCCTGAACACCTATGCTCCGGTGCCATTCCCTTCCCCACATCCTGCCTTTTTGTGTTTATAACCCCTGTGTAAATAAGTAAATTATGATGTGATTTAAATAAATAAATAAATTTTTAAAAAATAAAAAAAAAGAAGGGGGAGGGGCCAAAGTCTGGGGAACCCCTGAGCAGAGCAGTGTACAGCTGTTTCCTGGATACAGCCCATAAGGCTGAAGTTCCTGCTGCAGGTGTAAAGGACAGGAGAAGATAAGACACTAGATGAAGAGGCAGTGTTCTTGTAAAATAATTTATTTTATTGTATGTTTTGCCTGGAGTTTTGCCTGTATGTATATCTGTGTACCATATGAGTGCAGAGACCACAGAAGTCAGAATTGGGTATCATATTCCCAAGGAACTAGAGTTACAGATGGTTATGAGTTGCCCTGGAGGTGCTAGGAATCGAACCCAGGTCCTCTGGAAGAGCAGCCAGTGATCTTAACCACGGAGCCATCTCTCCAGCCCAGGGTTTGCCACAGCTTCAAAGCTCCTTTTGCTCTGGGATGATAAGTGAAGGTAGACAACATTCCTAACTCCAAGCCTCTTCCCTGCCATGCTGGAGAATGGGGTTGACAGAAAGCATATGGGCAGTGGGACCTGAAGTCTGGATGTGTGTGCACCCAATAGAGGCCATCATGATCTGAGGCCATGGCAGAGCCAAAGGTGATGGGCAGCAGACACGTGCCTGGTATGCTTCTAGAGTTCATGGGTAAAAGAGAAAAGGGCACAGAGATGCCTTGAAAGACTTAACACTGGAAGACTACAAGTTTTACATTAGAAGTGACTAAATTTCTAGTAGTTTGTAAATAAAATTTTACTCACTTCTTATCCCTGCCTCTGCAACATACACAATGACTTCTAGTGCCATAAGCAGGACCAGGAGCAACTTGTCTTAACTGTAGCTCTGTATAATTGGATTGTGACTATAGATACTGGTTTCATTAATATACAGGACATCATGACATCAAGTCCTTACCCTGTTTCCCCTGTTTTTCTCCATCTTTCTTTAAGGGGCTCCACATCCTTCCACGACAGGGTGTCACCCACCATTAGCTACCATGTTATGCCCAGGGCAGTGAGTACTATGAACTCACCTCCCTATCATCTCCATCAATCCTGACTTATGAAACCTTTGAGATGGGACAGGTCTTGTTCCTCAGGCTTTGGAAAGAAATCTGACTTAATGACCTTTAGTAGCACAGCACAATCAGGTAGCCTGACCTCTAGATAGGGGACATGCACTGCTATATAGAACAAATAAAAAAAAATCAATTAAGTGCATGTATGTGTGTGCGTGCATGTGTATGTATACGCATGCACTTATGGAGGTCAGAGGACAACTTGTGGGATTTGGTTTTCTCCTTCCATCATGTGGGCTCTGGGGTTTGAGCTTATATAGTCAGATTGTTGACAAGAGCCTTTACTTGCTGAGACATCTCCTGAGCCCATACTCTCCTACTATTGCACTACACAGGATGTTCATAGTTTTTTAGCTTTAGTGTGATGGAGATATATATACATATAATTTTTGAAGATATTCTTGTTTTGAGGAATGATCCAGAAATTCCACTTACAGAAAAAAAACCATCAAGTTTCTGTTCTTTGAAAATTTTAGTACTAAGTCGTCTATGGGATGCCCTGGATAGAACATAGGAGAGATAAGGCCAGAGGGGCAATTCATGAAGATGACAGCACAAACTACTGAAGTTTGGTATGGAATTCTGTAAAGGGTGCTTTAAGAGTCAACAGGCAGGCACGGCTGGAAAATGTACTATAAGCCAACACTCCCAGAAAATCACATTGGATTGGGTAGCTCTTCATTTTCCCCTAGGGTAGACTGGGCATACCCAGAAACCATGTTCTATTATGAACTTTGCTCACTGAGGATGCAGAGACACAATAGAAATGGACAAAGTCAATATATGTCCAAAAAGTGGCAAACACATTGACGTAAAGAGTGCACTGCCCAAGGAAGACAGGAAGGCAGTTGATACATTTATTGCTTGGCAGAGAACTCCTGTGGCTGCAGCCAGTGTCCCCAGCAGAGGCCATGGCATCCTCTGGATGCCTCTCCTGCTCCATCCCTCACACAGGGGAAGGAAAAAACAGCTGACAAAGAAGCAAAGGAACTTCCAGCCTTAGAGAGTCTATGGTCAGCTGTTTCCACTGAAATTTTGGGTCACATGCCACCCAGTCTCAGTTTCCCTAGCTCATAAAAGAGGATGATAATTGTCTATTACTCATATCACATGGGCAGTTTTTAAATCTCATCGAAACATACATGGGGAAGGGACTCAGATACCACTGGACAAATGTTTAGCTAAACACTGTGGTAGCCAAGTGAATTAACATCAACATACAGTCAAGGAATGAAGACAGCAAGAGCAAAACCTGTCCCCTCATGTGCTCAAGTGCTCTGGCCCCTGCTAGTTCTTAAGCCTTAAGGGGCATTCCTGAGATGCTAAAGACAAGCACAGCTGAGTTACCAAAAGTTACAGGCAAGTCAAATTTGTTTTTATAAATAAAAGGTTTGAGTGGTGTCACCAGAGAAGTCCCCGCTTGATATGAGTAATTGTGAAGTGGTGGTATATAATATTCTTACATAAAATGTGACTTAGGGGTGTTTGCATCAGTGGCACAAGGCGACAGGTGATAAAATGCGAGCGTACTAGCAGCATCAGCCTCTTACTGTGCAGCAGACTATCCCATCCTCACCTCAGCATGGTGAAATCTCTGTCATGATTACTCTTGCTTTGAAGATGAGTAAATAAGGTATATGGAGATTTTAAAAAGAAAGAAAAGTGTGCACATGCTACTGAGTGTCACCTCTGGCACTGAGCCAGAATTTAAGCCAGCAAAGGGGCAGACTCTGGTAACCTAGGAACACCTGACAACCTGCTTCGAGGGTTTATAAGCACAAGCCCCATGGAGAGCTACATCCAGTCTCCTACCCCGAGGCAGCCTCATGGAACAGCACTGTTGTCACATTAGCTGTATAAATAAGGAACTTGAGGTGTTTCACAACCTCTTTTCCATGGTTGTCCCCTCCCGCCATCTTGAAGGAGTCTTTTCTAAATCAGCTCTGAAATATTTACAAATCACGGGGAAGTCCCGTGTTTATTTATAGGCTGCATATCTGTCTGTGCTTCATACACACAAAGATTCAGATCTGGTCATGGACCTCTCAAGAACCAAAGTTTTGCCCCTCTGGGGAGGTGCAGCCACCAGTGGATACAGCTTTCTAAGAACTGTGTACAGAGGTTCAGGTAATCTGTGCACGTATTCACCTCTCAGTCATTTCTCCATCCTTCCTTCAGTACCTCAGTCATTCACTCACTCCATCCTTCAGTACTTCAGTCATTCATTCACTCCATCCTTCCTTCAGTACCTCAGTCATTCATTCACTCCATTCTTCCTTCAGTACCTCAGTCATTCATTCACTCCATTCTTCCTTCAGTACCTCAGTCATTCATTCACTCCATCCTTCCTTCAGTACCTCAGTCATTCATTCACTCCATCCTTTGGTACCTCAGTCATTCATTCACTCCATCCTTCGGTACCTCAGTCATTCATTCACTCCATCCTTCAGTACTGACTCGGTGGAGAGAGGTCAGATATAGCCGAGAACGATGCTGTGTGCTTCAACTTGACTCATGTTCAGTCTCCGATGGAAGAACATACACTAGCAGAATAGGGATGGTGGCTATAACCAGGGGAACAGAGTCTGATGGGAGGGGGTGTGAAGACATGCAGGTGAGCATGCGCATGTTAGCTTTTAGACATCCAAACTTGGATGATGACTCCTGTTCATTGTATCTCAGTACAACGGAGAAAAGTCTCTCCTGTGTGTCAGCCCTGGGTCTTTCAATTGGTCTCTAAGGATCCTAACAGATGAAAGCCTCAACAATCCAACCCCTGCTATGTGTACTGTGACCATGCTGGGGTGGGGTGATCACCCTCTAGCCTCTGTCCTGGGATCCCACGCCCCATTCTGAGGCTCTTATTGTCACAAAAGAGTGGAGAAAGGAGGAATCTCTCAAAGTCCCAGTAGGGTTGAAGAGCTTCCTCAGGGGCTCCTGGGAAAGAGTAGACAAAGCCAAGAAATTCTCCAAACAGCTGCCAACAAGGGGAAGCTCCACCAACTCGGACGGGGCTGACTCTGTGGGCAGCAGCTCTTGTGCTGGTCCATACGGTTGCACTCAGCAGTGAATGGTGACCCTAGAAACACTGTTAGTTTGCTTGTCACATGCTTATGTCACTTTCTCAAGAAGACTAGAAATGGCCTGTGGCTGGGACTATCCCTACATTATTTTACTGTGTTCACAGGGTCCACTCATGACACTTACCACCCAGGCTTCTTGGCTGTGTAAGTATGAAAGTGCAATTTGTTAAACCCATGCGGGAAGGAAAGTCTGTGCTAGTGCTGACAGGATGCCTATCTACTTGAATTGCTAAGATGCAACAAGATTTAGAGCTACAAGAAGAAAAATGTTTATAACCCATGCCTTGTGGAAGACCCAGGACATGTAGCCAGCATGGATTTGTTGCAGCCTCAAAAGCCTTGTACCTGCAGCTGCAAAGGACACCAGGGGAGAAAAACTTGGTAGAGTTTGCTTGGGAAGAAATGGGAAATGGGATTAATAAAGTAAATCTGTTTTTAGAAACTGTCTAGGGGAAGTGGCTTAGCCAATAAAGTATATACCTTATAAAGGTCAGCTCTCCAGCACTGGTATTTAAAAGGCAGGAATAGTAGGGTCACATATACTCCCACTAATGGTGAGCTGCAGGGGAAATACCTGTGAAATGCAAGTGGATACCTGCCAGGTCACCTAGCCTACTAGGCAAGTTCTGGGCCAGTGACAGACCCTGTGCTTGAGGAATGACACTGACTCGCTCGCTTGCGTGTGTGTGCGCGCGCACACACACACACACACACACACACATACTCACAAGAATGCATTCTACACAGGGAGGGAGAGGGAGGTAAGGAGGGAGGGGAGGAGGGAGAGAGACACACAGAGAGACAGAGAGAAGTCAACAGAACTACAGACTTGTTGGGAGTCTCTTGAACATCAAATATCCTGCCAAATACAGTGGTAGCGTGGTCATACACAGTCTTTACAGTGACTCATGGTGTTGTACCATTTATATAGAAACTCAAAAGGACAGAGAAGCAGAGTGTAGTTGACACATAGTTTCCAAGGGGGACAATGCATGTCTTTAAAACCTTCACTATCAGCTCTGCACTCCTATTCTCTCCCCTACAAATCAATGAAAGATTTTGCTGATGAAGTTTAAGCTAGGGCCAGAGAAAGCCTGCCTCTGCAGTGGATGGATAAACAGTTGCTATGGAGATGGACCTAAACAACAACTCTAGGGCAGAGCCCTGAGCAAGGACTGTCCACGTGGTAGAAAGTTGGGAGATAGGTGTCTAATGTACCCTTCACTGGCCCAGTATGTCCCTTCCCACTCTTACCTGCACTGTTTGGACTGTGTAGATTTTCTTCAGATTCGAGGCACACTCAGCTGCTGTGGCACCAGGGAGTGATCTATCAACAGGAAAATAACAAAGAAGCAAACAAATTCAGTCAGTAGCTATTCCACAATATAACTATGAGGGTTTTGATTGCGCACAGGTCCAAAGCCTCAGAAACGGACATCTAGAGATAGGTGGCAACTAGAATTTAAATCCATTTTCTGAGGGCATGTATTTGCTTTTCCTAATAGGCAGAAATATTTATTCTGTGGAAAGTTAATAGAGAAAAAAAGGTAAAGTTCATGAGAAAAGTATTGGAAGTTTTAAAATCACATAGTGAAAAAACCATGAGAAGATCTTACTAACATGTAGGCATTGTTTAGGACTTCCAATTAGAAACTGTCTGCTTTGCCATTGGCAATTCTCCTCTCTGTGATCAGCTTAAAACCCCTATAACAACACCCTTGTGGTAAATACCCATGCTCCCCGTGGAAGCACAGGACCATTCAGCTATTTTAGAGACCACTATTAAGAGTCAGTCTTGGTCCTCCCGCCCCCTATATTTTTTGCCTTAATACTTTCAAGTGGTTTCCCCTGCGCTCTTGTGAACTGTATGGGCAGAATACATTAATCTCTAGTTTCTATATGTTCCACTAGATGGCAACACACTACAGGTTTATCCTCTGGGGAAAAAAAAAAAAAAAAAGATCGCACTTTGACTGGCTTTCCAAGTACAGTTCCAGGGATGGGGCTGTGTGGATCTATCGGTGTTCAGATCTAGAGGTATTCACACCTATAGCACTACTGTTTTTCCTTCATCCTGCCTACTTAGCAGTCTGTGCTCACAGCACTGGGGTCCTTGTCAGTAGCAGGTTTAATGACATGTCACCACACAAACAATGCTCAGAAGCCCATGTCTGGCTGTGGCAAGGAATCAAGGACTTGCTAAGAAGGGAAGCACCCTGTTCACAGCAGACACACTAGGATCTAGAATGTATGAAAAAACACTCCTTACCAGCCACTGACCCTCATGACCTAAGAGTCCCCGAGGTTATCGTCAGGGGACACCCTAAAGATGTAGAGAAAACCCACGACATCTCTGAAGCAGAAGTGACAAGACAGCAAAGGCCCTGGGGACAGGGCTCCACTACCACGTTCTGGAACCACGGACCAATGAAAACATCAGAACTGGGGAGATGGCTCAGTGGGGGAAGTGCTTGCTTGGTAAGCGTTAGGATCAGCGTTCAGACCCTCGCTCGCTTGGCATCCATGTGAAAGCCAAGGGCAGTGACAGACATCTGTAACCCCAGTGCTGGAGGAGGGGAGACAGGTGGATGCCAAGCGCTTGCTGGTCAGTCATCTTGTTGAAACGGCAAACCCCAGGTTCAGTGACAGACCACCCTGACTCAAATTAAGGTGGAAAACAATAGAGGGAGATCTGCAATATTGACCTCTAGCCTTCATGCATGGGCTTGCACAGTGGCACACACATCCGTCCATTACACATACATATACAGATAAAAATATCAAAAGACATTTCGAATATAGCTCACTTGTCTAGAGTCAGTAAGGATGCAAGTATGAACTAGTTAGAGGTAAAGATGTCTTGTTACCCATTAGGCAGGTAAATTCTAATGAATAATAATTTTATAACTCCTAGCTTTTAGGCTATGGCCTTTATGTCTTAAAACAAAACCACAACCACAAACATGACTGCTCTTCTGTGCCAGCTATCACGTACCTAAGCCAGCCTGAGCAAACAGTGGCGATGAACACATAGGACCAACTCCCTGTTGATAACCGCAGCTGCCTGGACCGAAAGAAACCCATCGGGCATCATGGAGGGTCTGGACTGTGGTTATTAAAACCTCTACTTGGACACAGATGCTATGCAAAGCAGGTTACTGTGCTTGTAGATTATAAAGACATCAGAAAAAAACCCAAAAAGTACTTATCTCTCTCTCCTTTCTCTCTCTCTCTCTCTCTCTCTCTCTCTCTCTCTCTCTCTCTCTCTGGCATGGAACTGTTTGAAAGTCTATTGCTTTTACATGAAAATCAACTGGCACTTAATCCAGCTATGTTTTCTTTCTTTGTATCATCTGGCTGAGTGCTCTACCACATACTCTGAGCAAATATATTCCTGGATCCTACAAGCACTTTAAATAGAACGCCACGCCTAACTGCACTCAGGAAGCGGGCAGGTGAGAGCCTAAGGTAGGAAATGAATTCTGCGGCTTTTTAATCTGTAGAATAAAATTATACATTTGACGTTTTCGCTGATTTTTAAAACTACTCTTCAATTTAGGACGCCTTAGAGTGAGTGTCTAATGTGTTCACTTTGTACAGAATCATTGCAAATTACACAAACCCAACATTCAGGTGGTGGTTCCCATTTAACTTTCAAAAGTTACTAACAAGCCCTTGGTTTTTAAGGCTCTTTCTAAAGCTTCTGACTCCAGTCTGGTTTTGTGACACTCTAGGGTAGAGACAATTGTACAAGTCACTTAAGATCTTTGCTTCATTTCCAAGTGTTTGAAGATGCTGAGTCTCTAGAGCTCAGGAGAAGCATCTGGAAGGAAGTAACTAAGATACACTCACCAGTGGAAGCAGCAGAGTTTGGCAGCCAGTGTGAGGAGCCAGGCTCCAGCTGCTGTTGAGTGACAGAGTCCTGCAGGGGCCCCTGTAGCCTGCAGTGGTGCTCGTGACCATTTTGCAGTGAGCACACTGGGGCTCAGAAAGGCATGGCAACGTTCCCAGGGACAAAAACATTTAACAAAACCAGATGATGTGCTTGTGATGGTCTCTCCTTATCCCACACTGCACAGTCACCCAGTCAGGTCTCAGCAATGACAGAACCCGCGTCTCATATACACTAAGCATGTGCACTACAATTGAGCTTACCTAGTTCCACATTTTCATTTCTGTATGTGTACATGTGTGTGTGCATGTGTGGACCAGGATATCTCCACCAATCACTCCCTACCATCATTTGGAAGACAGGGTCTCTCACTAAACCTGCAACTCACCAACTGACTAGGCTGTCTGGTCCATGAGTCCTGGAATCCTCCTGAGTCCTGCTGTGCTGCTCTGGGATTGCAGGCATGCTTAGCACGCCTGGCTCTTTACATGAGGGCTGGGGATCAGCACTAAATCTTCATGCTTGCATAACAAGCACTATCTCTACAGCCCACACTTGTATTTCTAAAAGTACAAAACAAAACAAAACAAAAAAAAACCCTACCCTTTCTGATTGTATGTGGAATGTGTACATGTGTATGTGAGTGTGAATGTGTCCGTGTATGTGAATGTGTGTGTGCTATGTTCATTCATATGTTCATTCATATGTGCACACCTGGAGGCCAGAAGCTGATGTCAAGTGTCTTCCTCTATAACTGTCCTCTTTTAAATTTATTTATTTTTCAGAGACAGGGTCTTTAATATATTTCACTGAACCCGGAGTTTGCTGTTAGGGATACATTAGTTCTCTAGTAAGTCTCCATGGTTCTGCTCTCTTAGTTCCCCACTGCTGGGGTGGGTTTATAAAGTGTGGCTTTATAACCAGGTGTGGCTTTCACACAGGCGTGGCTTGCACAGCTACTGAGTCATCTCCCCAGCCCCATTCGCTGCCATTTTTCCAGGAAACTTTATGGTAAAATCTTGGTGTGTTCTCAAGAAGGCCACCACTTCTGCTTAATCTTATTAATTCAAGACTGAGTCTGTAGGAATTGGAAGACATGGCTTAGAATAGTCTTTCCAGTGAAGCAGGGTAGGGAAGGTCTTCACCTTTGACAGGCTAACAGCATCAGGGCTAGAAAGGAAATGTCAGGCTCCACAGAAACTCGGTATGGTAATTAGAATGAAAAATGACCCTGTTTGAAGAACTGTACCTACGTGGCAGCATTGTTTCGGGGCAGGCTACAGAATCTTTAGGGAGTAGAGCCTTGCTGGATGGAGGTTACTAGGGTGGGATTTAAAGGCTTACGGCCTCCTTCCTCTTTTTGTTCTCTGCTCCCTGTGCGCAGATAAAATGTGATCAGCCAGCTTCTTGTTCCTGATGCCACGCCATGCCTTTCCCTGCCATGCAATCCATCTAGTTCTCAGGAACTCTAAGCAAAAATAGACCCTTTCTCCCCCAGGTTACATCTGGACATAGTGTTTGATCTCACAGACTGCAAAATAGACAATTTTCCAGTTACTTCATGAAGAAGGAGGTTGTGATTCTGATTTCAGAGGGCTCGTCTAGCTGCTGGGTGGTTTTATGAACATCTGTCTTGCAGACCAGTATAGCAATATTGTCGGGCCTGTGTTGGTTTGGATGGTCAGTATGGGTTTGGTATTCTATACACCACACTTGATTCTGATAGTCACTAAAACACACTGCTATGTCTCAACCTCATCCTGAACCTCAGGTTTCCTTAACCAGCAAGACTGGGACACAGCCACAGAGCCCATTTTAGAAGCGCAAACAAGCCAAGGTTTTCAAGTGGCCTGCCTTGTAAACAGGCCAGTGTGCGCTGGATTCGCTGATTCAAGTTACTGGCGTGCTGTCACTTACTGTGACGTTTTCTTCTTCATTACTGAGGGCTAAACCCCAACCTCATACACATTAGGCAACTTGGCTATATCCTCAGCATTTAATTTAATATTTTGAGACAGAGTCTCACTATGTTGTCCATGCTAGCCTTGAACTTGAAATCCTTTTTCTGCCTCAGCCTCCTGCGTAGTTGGGGCTCTAGGTCTCTGGCTGCTTCCTGAGAAGGCAATGCAGACTGAGTAAGGCTGCTGCTACATAAACAACTGAAGGGCAAAGATCTAGACTAGATTCCAAACAAGAGACATTCTTACTAAAACCACATATGCAACATATATCTTTATTGTATATTTTTCCTTTATCAATACCAGAGAGCTCATCTTCTATACAGGATACTAGTCAAAGCCCTCTGCCTGAAGACCTGGGTGCTTATCTGGAATGGCTGTGACCCAGAAGATTAAAGACAATATTGGAAGGCACTTTGTGTTGCTATAAGTCAGCAGGTGAACCTCCATAATGCCCCACAATATCCATAATGCCCCACAATACAGAAGCTTCTGACAAAAAAAAAAAAAAAAAAGAAGAAGAAAGAAATCCATAGTGTAGAAAACTCTAGTATAGACATGGAAGAGCCTGAGGGATTTATCATTAATCATACTACAAACATTCATTTCTACAAACACTCATTCTATTCATTTTGGAGTTGGATCACAGCGATGATCACTCAGGGCAAAGCCCTTGGACGTCTTTGCTTTCTGACTCTCATCCTCCCCCACCCCCATCCTCCTGGCAGGCTCTTGGAGGCAAAGAAACAAAGTTTGGAACTGCTTTATTTTCCCAGAAAAGAAGAGATGGGAAAGAAAGCTGACAAGGGAGTACACATGCAAATTGTGGCCATTCCCAGAGGACCACAGATGTGGGCCATTCTGCAGCCTAAGATCAGGCCTGTACTCTGGTTCTCTCCTCCCTGCATACATGACCCTCCCTTCAACGTAGTAGTACTGGAGCTGGGAATACAGCAATGGAGAGATAAATGCTCCCAGTGGGCTAGAGTCTAGATTTTGAATTGTTCTAGCCAAGTTTACCCTCAACTTAACAGCTATAATGGAATCTCAACCTCCTTCTGTTGAGCGTATATTAGCTCTGATTCTCAAAGCAATCCTGCCAGGTTGATCACATAACCTACGCTTGCCTGAAATCTTCCTCATGTGCTGCCTCTGATGCCATGGTCTTCCTATCTACTCTCAATCTCTTGATAAAATCAGTCAGCATGGTGAGCCACAGAGCAGATACTACGGCAAATCCCTCCCTCCTGCTCCTACATTACCTCTTCGCTACACTTTCTCCATCCTTTGCTACACTGTGAGACACGGAGACACAGAGGCAGGCAAGGCACAGGTGTCTGGCAATACAAGTAGCATAGCTGGGAGGAGGAACATTCTAGATCATTGCTGAGGGGTCGGCATAGGAGGAGGCCAGAACACCCAATAAAGGCCACTGGGGGAGGGACAGGAGCAGGAAAGCTATGGAGACTAATCACTCTCTATAATCAATCCTCCCAGGACAAGCAGTTCTGCCACCAGCCTTACTCTCTGCTTCCCCTCTCTAGAAACAGGCCCTCCCTATTGCTTTGCTGCCTGGACATATGAGCCAGTGCTGGATAGAAATTTCTCTTACACAGTACATCTAAATGCATCTAGTCAGCAGTAGTTCCTGTTGACTGCAGACAGACAGACAGACAGACAGACAGAACAGGACACAGATGATAAGAAAGCCCTCAGTATGGACACACTAGCCAAAAACAGAAAAGGTCACACAAACAGTTGAGGGTCTCTTGTGTTCACCTGCAGAGAGGACACCCACCAGGCTCTCCCAGCCTTAGGCTGCAGCCTTGGTGGAGACTGTCTCTGAATGAATTTAGTTAAGAAACCATTGGTTAAGGCAGAAGGGATCTGGGCCCTGCCAAATCAATGATTAAGGTGAAGACGTTAGAGAGCTGTTGATATCACTTAAGACCAAATCCTAAGCTCCTTTTTTTATATTGCTCCTGTGTCTCTAACTTAACAGGATAATAGAGAATGGATCCTTAGTTTCTCTTTTTAAAATTGGTGAAAATTTCTCATTTGGAGAGTCAGGAGGACGCTGGGAATCTAGTAATACTAGACCAACTGTTCTACTCAAACCATTCCCAAGCACCACTTGAGTACAAAATTTTAATATTTACAAACCACATTTACTCACTAAAACAGATCCCCGAGACTCTTCACAAGAATACACTCTCTTCACTGACTTCTCAACTGTCTGAAAGCACATTGCCTTCTTTGTTTCTTTAGGAGAAACTGTGGGACAGTGACTGAAGGGATTACATGTCTTTTGCACGTGTGCATGCCATGTTCTGCCTCCACTTGGCAGATAAGATCACTAAGGCTGAGCTGGTACAAGAACTCACCAACTGACACACAGTTGGCAGTGGCAGAGCTGAGACTTGAGCCACAGTTGGCTGACATCCTTTGTCAGTGGTGGCCCTTGAAGGAACCCACCCTGCATGCAGCACAGACCCAAACGTCACACCTTGCAATCCTCAACTCAGACATCCAAGATGAACAGGTTCCATGAGGTGAACCTTTAAAGACATGGCCACTGCACGGGGACCTTGGAGTTAGTTCCACCAAAACAATCCTACCCATGGCACCATTCCCCAGCCGCCTAGATACTTGGGGAGACTTCTCACAAAGCAGAAGTGTTGTAAAAGTTACCCACACGCTACCTGTACCCTGGTCACCTCAAGTGTCATCATGCCACAAGCAGCAGCACCTGGAAGCTTGCTAGAGGCAAGTTCAGTCCCTAGGTCCCAGACATGTTAAGTCTCTGGGGTTTCTAATACTCCTGCTAGTCATGCTGGCCCTGCATCATCTGAATAAAATCACCATAAGCAAAGTAAACACCTTTATGGTAAAGTCCAGTGAGTAGGAGCATCTAAGCAAAATGTAAAAGCCACTGTTCTAACAGAGCCCTCAATACCACACAAAGACATCACCAAGGCAACGGCATTACTGATTGTGGAGGATGGTCCTGTCCAGGGGCTTGGACATGTGATTTCAGACAGGGCTCTTTTTATTCTCTGCATTAAAAACACTGTCTATCTGTCTGTGTGTCTCTGTCTCTCTCTGCCTCTCTGCCTCTCTGTCTCTCTGTCTCTCTCTCTCTCTCTCTCTCTCTCTCTCTCTCTCTCTCTCTCTGTGTGTGTGTGTGTGCACATGAAATTAAGAGCTTACTTCTAAGTCTACACTACTACATGATATGACACAAGAGAATAATGTCCCATTCATTGTTTCTATCCCTAGGGAAGCACTGGTAGGGGTCTTGTGGTCACTGTATGGTCACCCTGTGCTTCATTTCAATTCTGCTTCTCCCCTGCATTGCTGGGTGACCTCAACATTTTCATCTATAAAATGTTCCTGGGACATCCGTTGCGGTATCATGAGAATCTTATGTTTGAGTTTATGCGGCACCTGGGTCACTGTTTGATACACAGAAGTCATATTAACACAGTACACAGTACGTCGTTAACAGAGTAAGACGGGGAAAGGCAGTTTGTGTTCATATAGTACAATGTCTCCAATTATATGCCCAGTACACATACACTTTTTGAAAGACACGAATGGTGACAATAGTCGAATGTCCTACAGGAGACAATTTCATTTTAGCCAAGAGAACAAATCTGAAGGGGAAAGACTTCAAAGGCAGGGATGTATCTGCCGAATCCAGCCTTCCCGAGCAATTTACATCAGCTGTCGGAGGAAAACACACACAGGCCCAGTACCGTGATTAAGCATGCCCCTCATACATCATTCACTCCATTAAAGATGATTCATTTTAATCACTTTTAGATAGATCTGTGGCTTGCGGCTACACCAGTTTCCTGTTTGAGAGTCACATACAAAAAGGGGCTGAGCTTGCTGCTGACAGTTAGCAATTCATCTGCCGAAGCTGTCCGCATTACCGAGTATTCTCCATGTTTATCCGGCTCTGATTTCTCCCTGCTTCCAAACATTGCCCTTCCTGTTCCTCAGTGGCTGTGGCACTCCTTTCATCTTGACTTACGATTAATCTTTTAGGGCCAGAAGTGGGTGGAGAGGAACAACACAAGATCGTAGACCCCACTAAGGCAGCCTGGCTCCTGAAGTATCCTCACACCACACTGTCTGCTGCCTAGGGATTGCCAGCACTCAGGAGGCAGAGGAAGACAGAGTTTGAGGCCAGGACAGACAGACAGGGCTATTCAGAGAAACCCTATCTCAATCAATCAAACAAAAAAGTCTCTTTTGTTTTGTTTTGTTGGGGTTTTGTTGTTGTTGTTGTTGTTGTTTTGTTTTGAGTAGGCACTACCAACCAAGGATGAGTAACTTTTTAGAGTAAGGAAGGCCCTGGGTCATCCTACAAGAAGCGCTCACTGGTCCACATGTGGAGAGGTTGTGCGACCATCCCTCAGGGAAGGGCATTGACTGCCAACCAGATAAATACTGAACCTTTTATAAAAATAAAACTATCAGCCACTCAGAGAGTTTGTAGAGAGATAAAGGAAGAATGCGGGAGGAGGAGTCTCAACGTCAGTCTGCGTCTTCCCGTGTCTTCTGCTGACCTCATCCATGCAAGCCACTCAATGAAGAGAGATTATGTGGGGTCTCCCTTTGCAAGCCTGGCACCACCTCTGTGTACCAGATTTATGGGGATGGACCACACCATGAGAATGCATTAGGATGCATCACACCCTGTAAGGTGGATACCTCAGAATTCCTTGCCTCGGGATTCTCACTTGTGCTCCTGAAGTACGTGGTATGTGAGGTGGTCTGTTGGGGAAGCCCACTGTGGTCATGGCCACGCTATCTACTCTCTGATTCTAAGTGAACTGAACTCCGATACGCTCAGCTCACGGGATCAATGCATACATAGTAACATTCCAGTTCAGATACAAGGCACACTGTGATGAGGGCACATTCATCCTCTGTATCCAGAGGATGTCCATCTATCTATCTGTACTCTGTACAGGTCCCGGGCAGGGTGCAAGCTGGTTCTAATAGCACGGGCTGGTGATTCTGATGTAACAGTCAGAGAACTATACTTTCAGACACACAACCTTAGTGCAGCTAAGCTAGATGGGTTGGAATTGGTGGCAGATGTAGATAATGGGCCACTTTTGTGAACCAAAACAGAAGTTCAGGGGTGAACGAATAGCTCAGTAGTTAAGGGTACTGGCTGCTCTTTCAGAGGACTTGGGTTTGATTCCTAGCACCCACACTGCAGCTTACAACTGTCTTTAACTCCAATACAAGGTGATCTGATAACCTCTTCTGGTCCCTGTAGGCACCAGTCATGCATGTGGTCTACAGACATACATGTAAGTAAAACACTTGTAGTATAATAATAGTAAACAACAACAACAACAGAAGTTCACAAATATAAAACACTTGCTATGTGATGGGCACGCCCTTAGGTCACAGACCTGAAGGCTGAAGCATCTCAGTATTAAGAGTAAGATTAAAGCGATCAACTATCTATAATAGAACACTTGCCTACAAAGAAATGCTGTAGAGAAATCAGAGAATAACAGGACATAAGCATCATGACCAAGGAAGAGTGAGTTAGCCAGGTCTTCAGGGTAGACCATGAGTCATCCTGAATCCCCAAAAGCAGGAGCTTAGGAGACAAAGTTCACTAAGTCCCTAATCCACTCAAGACAGGCATCAGAAGTTTGCTGTTACTAGAGGAGAGAGATGACAGTGGTTTGGAATTGGTGGCGCTTTGCCAGATCAAAGGGAAAGCTTCAAACAAGACAGCAAAATATACATTGCTACTATAACCTGTGAGCTTAAAGTTTTCCTTAAAAACAAAACAAACAGAAACTGAAGGATTTGTTTTGAAACGAGACTCAACAGTCTAAAGCCAGCTGTGGTAGCACATACCTGAAATTCCAGCATTCCAGAGGGTTAGGCAGGAAGATAGTGAGTTCAAGGCTAGCCTGGGGTACATGATAAGACCTTATCTTGAGAAACAAAATGAAACAAAACCCACTATGACAGATATCTAACACACACCACACACACACACACACACACACACACACACCACCCCTCACCACTGGGGCCTCTTTGGTTGACGTTCAGGTAGAGATCTAGAACATGACTTCATCTGAGCACACACCTCAGCAGAGGCACGAGGGACATTAAGTAAACTGCTGCATGGTAAGAGTGAGGCCACGACAGGCAGATTGGATGTATGTGCAGTATGTGCAGAAGGATTACCTCCCAGACAGGTCATGCTTGGAGAGGGAGGAGCCTGGGTGCCAGGCAGATACCTAGGCAAGCTCTGATGTTCCGGGAGCTGTAGCTGACCAGGGCCAGCAGAAAGAGTTGAGAGAGGCTCATGTAGAGGAGGGGATGTCTTAGATTTTAGTGAGTTTGCTAAGGGTCACTAAGCTTGCAAATGATAGATACAGATAAAGCAGAATAGTTAGGAAAGAAGATGCAAGGATCAGCCAGCAATGGTACTTTGAGGTGCTGGTGGTCCAGTGGGGAACAACATGGGTCAACAGAAAAGGAAGGCACTGGAGAGAAATCAGTTCCATTTTGGAGTAATCAGAAAAGCATCCAAACTGCCAACCTCCTGGCTCTTGGCTATACGTGTCTAGACTTGAGAAGACAGCGAAGGGAGACTGATAGACGTGTGCAAGAGTGAAGTGAGTCACCACAGGAAAGTGCAGTTGCTATGGGAAGAATTCAACACCACCATGAACACGACGCCAGATCCAGGAGCTGAGAAGTGAGCAACCACGGTCAGAGCTCACGTTCTAGATAAAGGCCACCAGCCAATGGTGGAGATCCTAAAGACAAGATGTAACACATCGGGGACTTGGGGTGCGTATGTGGAGGCATGTGTACCCTTCAACAGCACTGGTCAGGGAAGGTCTCGCCAGGAAGGACACAAAGGGCACACTACAGACTTGGGAAGGCAGTGCAGACAGCAACAGCAATGGCAGCAGCATGGACAAAGGCCCACATTTGGGACACTGGAGAAGGAGCAAGGTGGCCTGGAGGGAGAGTGACAGAGCTGAAGAGTGTGGTCTCCAGTTACTCTTCAGTTTCTGCTCTGGGCAAGGGTAGCTGCAGATGGCTCTAGGATTTGGGGGAGGCTGAGAAACGGGAAGGACAGAGTTGACATTAACTGTTAACTGCTCACATCTAAGCTCAGAAGACACTGTGAGGGGAGAACTGTGAGGGCCGCTGAAAAGGTGGCATGGTGCATGTGCAGGGCAGACAGAGGCTGCAGGATCCTCCTGTCACCTCCTGCTTCAGCTGGAGCTACAAGTCTTCCTTGTGTCTGGGTGGCAGTCCTGTGCAGGACAGGCCCAAGGGCTGGGTCCTATGAGAAACAGGGGCCAGGAGGTCACCACGCAGTGACCAGGAAACATGCCGAGACACTAGTGGGAGTGGAAGGCAAGAACCCAAGAACCAAGTAGAGTTTAGATACCCAGTTAAGGGCAAGAAGTCTCTTCATCCTGTGCACTGACCCATATACTTACATTCTTAACCACGTAGCCCATTGATTTCAGCCAAATAAGGTTTGGCTTTGCAGTTGGCTACTTTAAATGAAAATAATTTCTGAAGGATTCTCCAATCTGCTTGGTAGGGAAATGCACTTAGGATGCTGGCTTCTTTCTACTGGATTCAGATCAGTGACATATGTGTGGGCCAGGGGTCAACCTCAGGTTTCTTTCCTCAGTAATGTTCCCCACCCCAAATCTGCTTTGGTCCTCTTCAGAAAGGTTCTCTTATTAGGCTGGGTAGCCAGCGGGTATCAGAGAACCAGCTGTCTCTGCCTTCCCAGATCGTAAGTACGGCATGAGTACTTATGAGTGTTGTATCACTGTGCCTGGCTTTTTACTTGGGCCCTGGGCAAAGGCTGGAGGAATGCAGGTCCTCGCAGTGTGCCAGCGGTTTACCAACCCAGCTTGTTCCCTACCCCATCAGTTGAAACGATTAAGCGCTACTCCACACCAGGCACCTACCAGGTACTTTACATCCATCACTCACAATAGCCCTGTGCAACAAATGCCACAGTTGTGTTCACTTAACACTGGAGTGCAGCTGGGCGAGCCTGGGCAAGGTGCTCTCCGTCATCATACAGTCAGCTGTAAGGTAGGACTTCCTGAGACAGGAGCTAGAAGGAAGCTGTGGGTGGCAGGCAGCCTTTGGACGCTGTGGATCTCCAGACTGAGGGAAGGCTGCCCTGCAGGTCTCAGAAGAACCCCACTCTCTCTGCAGTGTTCCTTCTCTGGGAGAAAATTCCAACTTAACTTCCAGAACCTGAGGTGTTCTTCCCAAGTGTGCCTGGGGGTGGGTCTGGAGCCTCTATAAATAAATACAGTAGGCTCTCAGAGAAGAAAAATAAAGTTCAATAAAAATTACGAGATGATGGATCAGGCACAATGTTGAAACTAGTTATAATTTCTAAACAGCATTCCTATTAAAGGTTTAGACACTACAAAAATAACACATTTCATTTATTGACTTCTTAGCGGCAGAGGGGAGTGCAAATCAATATAAGAATGACGTAATTTGTACTTTTACTAAAGCAACCTATTGTTGGGGCTGTCCTTCCTCTGCCCAGGGCTGAGAATTGAGCCCAGGGTCTGGTTCCTGAAACACATGTGCTCTACCACTGAGCTACACTACCAGTCTACAAAGTCTTATGTTAGAAGACATTATGTTTTCGTGAAGCACACTTGGACATACTGGATTGACACCTTAGAAAATATGCTGTTCTAAATAGACTAAAACCTAATCCACTGAAAGTGGAGCTCTCTCAAGCCTATTTCTACTGGTCAACACACCCACAGTTTGGACCACAAATCTGGCTGTGTATCTTGAAAACATATACCAGGTACCAACTCCACAGTTAGAGGACACCTTTGAAAACAAAGACGTGACTTCACTCTGCTAATGACTGCCAAAACCCAAAGCCACTCCTGTTATGACAACCAAATTCTGGAAACTCAGAATGAAAGTGAAAATGTTTTTGCAAATCTCTCCCATCCCCAACTTCTCTGTGTCCCCAGGAAACAAACTGGCTCCAGGTGTAAATTCATAGAGGTAGGGGCTAATCTGTCAGGAAAAGAACTGCCTTCGCTTAAAACATTATATCAGTTTTTTAAAAACCTTGCAGGCATTGGTGCAAAGCTAAAAACAAAACATCCGTGTGGAGATATAGAACTAAGTCTCTCCGGAAACTGTCACATACATTTCCTCCTAACTCTTAAACCATGGTAAACAGTTTCATCAAAATTCCCACACACTTGTGGAAACAACTTGATCTATCACTACCCGCACAGATGACAGGTGTTAAGGAGGGGCTGAATATCCACGCATCTACCCACGCAACAAAACTGAGTAGTTCTACTACCACTAAGGCACAGTTCTAGGTGCTGGGACTCAGCATGCAGCCAAAGCCAGCCCCCCTGCTCCGAGAATCTCTCTCTGAGCAAGAGATGGAGGGCCTGATAACAAACTGAAAATTAAGTTCACACTGCAAGAACGCGGTAGCATTGAGCATTGTGATGAAAAACAAGGCAGGATGGAGATACAGGATCGTGTGAGAAGTTTCTGTTTTGGACAGGGATCTGAGACCTCACAGAGGCGAGGGCACCGGAACTGTCCCGGCAAAGCTGTCCTGTATCACAGAAGCCCAGCTTACTCCAGACCCCTTGCGGGACTTGGGGTGCAGGTGCCCGTAGCGAGGTCCCAGCGCTTCCCTGCCGCTGGCCGACTTTTCCTACTGCTGTCACCGCAAAGGTCATGTCCCGAGCAAGCCCAGCACCCCAGGGATACGCGGGGCAGCCTTCCCCGGTCGGCAGCGACTGCCTGCCCAGCTGGCTGGACACTATCGGGGACGCGCGGAACTCTTGCTGCGTCCGCGCGAGGCCCCCTGGCAGCGGCGCGCATGGGGCGAGGACGCGGCCGAGACAAAGCGGCGGGGCGCGGCCCTCACCTGTCCAGCCAGAAGGTCCAGGGCGAGTGCAGCGGGACGCCGCCCGGCTCCGGCCGCAGCGCCGACAGAGCCTTGCCGAGAGGCTCGCTAGCCTCGGGGGGCGCGGCAGCCGGGGGCAGCGCCATGTTCTCCGCCTGCCAGGCCGCGGACAAGCGGACCGGAGCGCCTAGTAGTCTCCCGGCGCCAGCCCCGCCCCGCCCCGCCCCGCGCCCCACCCCGACCGGCCTCGGCCCTGCCCCAGTCCAACAAAGGCCAGGCCCGCGCCCGGAGCAGAGAACCCGAGGGAGAAGGGCAGAGGAACAGTCACCGGCTAACCCCGCAGCTGGGGCCAAGGACAGATGGAAGGTCCGGCCAATGGATCAGTGCGGATGGAGTCTCAGAGTCCAACAGTGCGAGAGAGGAAGGAGAGGTGGACTGACATACCAGCAATCAGAAGGCTGGATGGGAAGGCTGGCAGATGGCTGGAGGAGGGACGGAGGGATGGAAGGGCAGATGGAAGCACAGTTGGATGTGACAGATAGATGGAGAGAGGACCAATGGCCGAACAGATAGAGAGACTCCAGTGTCTGAGGGTGCAGAAACGAGGTAACTGAGGCCATGGAGTTTTACCGAAGCTGTGCCTGCCTAGTAGCGAGAATAAAGTTTCCTAACAGTGGAAACAAGGTTACTTTCCTTCCATCTCTGGAGTCAGAATGTGCCAACAGAATGCTCAGTTTTCAAGAGAATCTTCTGTCAGCCAAAGTTCTCCAGGTCTGCCTCCAAGCCCAGCAGAGGGAGAGAGAGGGAGCTGCAATTCTGCACTCATAGCTAACGCTTGTGAAAATCCAGGAAGTCACTGTAACCCTGAGACTGCTGAGTTCACAGTAAGAGGAACCCTCAGGCAAGGCTCCTCCTAGGCCTCAGTTAACCCTGTCTTCAGGAGAAAGGCAAAGGCCCAGGGAGTAGGGGTGGGAGTTTGGGGGGCCATGCTGTACGATTCCAGCCTCCAGGAGCTGGGGACCTGCAGTTGGTCAATTCATCCATTTTTCTACCTGACCAGCATTTATTTTCCTTTCTTGTTGAGAGGATAGCTGGTTGATGGGGGCTTGATGGGTTCATGACAGCTTGTCCTGAACCCAGGGCAGATATCTTCCCACAAGCTAGCCAAGGCAAGATAAATAACAACAAAACAATCTGTGCTTTGTGACCCCTTCTTGGAATGTAACAGGGTTCTGGAAATGTGACTGACTGAGCAAATCTCCATCCCTGAGATACCAGTGTCCACCTAGTCACATGCATTTGTTGTTTAATCTTTCTTTATCTTTTCAAAAAAAAAAGCACACCTGTGACATCATTAAAGCCTTTTGGAGAGCTTTACCCTATTAGCTTGTATATCCCTTAAATAATGTGATGTGGAAGATATTATCCACCTATCTTAAAGATAAGGGACATGATAGGTAGGTTAGCCCCACGGTCACATGGTTTGTACTTGGCAAAACTGGGATGTGAAGAGGCATGTTAAGAGGATTTCCACTGCCAGACTGGTCTGTACATCTGAATAAAAAATAAAGGTCCGAAGAGTAAAAATACGCTATAAATAGGAGGTCTCAGTCTCTCCCAAGACAATCAATCTGCCTCCCAGAGGAAACTGTTGCTAACAGCTTCTAGAAAAATACACGTGTGCATACAAACATACTTCTCAATTTATAAGCTGTATCTCCAAATCTTTTTATAGAAGAAACAGACACATTTAACATCAGTGCTGCACTCTGTTCTCTTATTTGGCATTATGTCTCTGAATATCTTCCATATCAAGACAGATCTACCTTACCCAGGGTGTGGACAGGACTTACTGCAATGCAGCGACCCACGACAGTGTGCACTTTCTAGCTATTCTCTTCTCTGAGTAAACCCACCCTGGGCATCTTCATAATTACATTCTCATCCATACAGGCTCACTTCAGAGTGAGTTTGGAGGATGAGAATAGCTGCCTGCGTTTAAAAATCTGATCCAAGTTGCTAAGTTGTACAAGATAAGCACATATCCATGTATGTGAGTTATAAATAGCGCCTGACTCTGAAGACTCAGTGACATTTATCTGTATGGAATTCTAAAGCATCAGGGAAGAGGATGGCTGCTTTCTAATGATCACAACTAGTCAAACTGTCATAGTCTGATTCTTCCTCATACCCTGTAATAATCGCTCAGCCAGAAAGGACTAGCTTTACATGACTAACTACAGTGCCTATAAAATAAAAAAGCCACATCATAAACTCCTTCTAGGACTTAGGACTGGAAGGAGCGTGAAAGTTTTTCTGCGTTACATATCAAACCCTTTGCTTTGGCCCCTAAGGCACTCAAAATTACATGTGCTGCCAGAGCATGACATGGATATTCATCAATGAAGAAGGAGCTCCTGTATTTTTACGTTTCTTTCTGTTTCTATTTCGATGGCCTAACTGCATGTCTGCATCTTATACTGTGAAGGCCTGAGGTCCATTTGGGAAGTTGGTGACACGCAAAGAGTAAAATATAAATGAGCTTAGGTTAACAAAGAATTCAGGTGACATGGTTAAGGACAGGAGGGAAGATGCTGAACACTTCTGTCCCCTTCCTTCCCACCGAACACATGTTGATTCTCATTAGGCTTCAGAATTAGACTTCAGTGAAAACACATTAGAAACATTTCACTTGTATTCCCCACTTCGCAAGTAGACGGCAGGAGCCAGAGCCTCCAGGTAGACAGGGCATTGTGTGTTCCCTAAACAAACACAAGAAAGGAAACTCAGAGGCCCAGAGAGGTGAGCTGACTTACCTGAGACCACTGCTCTAGGACATGACAAAGGCAGAACTAGAACGTGGGTCGCTTGAGGTCCAGGCCAAGGTGCTCTCTCATTGCATGACACACAATACAGATGCCTTGGGTGGCAGAAGAGAGGAAAAGGTGACCCCACAGCCCCTAGCAACAAAAACAACAGAAAGGACTTGAGGCACTCATAAATAATTAAGCAATTAGCTGCTGCAGTGACTCCCCTCCCCTCCAGTATCCAGTCACCAAGGCAACTTGGGCAGGGTGCCTGCTGGTTGCCTGGTAACAGTGTGGTCTGTTCCCCTGACATGCTCCCTAGGCTTCAAAGGATCTGAGAGCTGGAAAGAACCTTCGAAGGGGAACAGCATTCCAACCCCTTCAATTTTCCAAATGAGGAAACGGAGGCCCAGAGAAGCTAGGTAACTTGTCCAAGGTCACACAGCTACTCAGAGGCACAGCCAGTCCATTTCCAGTCACTTTCCATTAGTATACCAGGGATGCCCCAGGAGAACCATAGATGAGAGAGAATCTCTCTCTATGGTGCCTAGAAGAACAAGAGAGTCGAAGCCAGTGAGCAAGCAAGCAAGAGACAGAGACCTTGAGTGCTCATGTGCAATTAGCAGGAGCTGGTAATCCCATCAGCCCAACTTTCATCATCACCATGGTAACATGGGTGAGGTGGGTGCTGGTTGCCTAGTAACAAGTGGTCCTCTCTCTTCCACTCATATCCGGCTCCCTGGGAGGCACAGAAACAGTAGAATGTTGGAGTTGAAAGAGAAGACAAGGATGCTAACTCAGTACCCTCCTTTAAACAATGAAGGATGTGTGGAAAGACCATGGATATACATAGTTCAGGGCAAGCTAGGGACATTCCCTTTATTTATGCACTCACACAGCACAGGGGAGAAACCTTATACTTTAGAGTTAGAACATAGGTGTAAATGTCTGGTGGGTTTTTTGTTGTTGTTGTTGTTGGTGGTGGTGGTGGTGGGTTTTTTTGTTGTTTGTTTGTTTTGTTTTGTTGTTTTTTGGGGAGGAGACAGTTCTACCATGTGTCTATATAGTGGCAATACTACATACAAAACATCACAGAGTAGATCTTAGCAGTTAAACTTTGAGTCTCTAAGACCAGAAAGTCTGTGTCACATGTGCCAAGGTTCCATATGTGAGAACCAGTCCAGATCCAACATTCCAGATCCCACAAGCCATCATTAAATGAGAAAACACACAGGACACGGCAATCACAAAGATGCTGCCAGCGTTCCATCCAGTGAATGCTTGTAGATCTGCTATGCAAATGCCACTATCCTAGGTTCTTGAGATCACCAGCGAACAATATAGATAGGAGAAACCTGTGTCTCAGTGACCAGGATGCATGTAAGTATATGGCTGGATCTGTACTCATTTGCTAATTGTTTGTCGGATGAGTGCAGACCTTCACTGGCAATATGCTGTTTACATTGCTGGGCTCTTTCTCTGAGACTGACAAGTTTCCTGTTTACAGTTTGTGGTGCTATAAATAAGCCAGCCTGCCTGTCTTCCACCTAGGAACTCCAAAGAAATAAAAAAACCGGATGTCTGTGGCCACTAGGTGGCAGATCTCAGACTACAGACACAAGGTGCTAGAAGGCACAAGCCTTGGGCACAGACCTGATAGAGCCTCCAGCAAAGCCACTGTTCACAGTTGCTCAGTCCTAAAGCCATGGCTTGGAGGAGGACCATGAAACTAGTCTGGGCCTCTAGTAGGGTGAGAGGAGACAGCAGTGTGCTTTAACAGTGGTTGCTTTGACTGAGTTTGAACTAGGTTTAACTGCAATCCATGGACATTAAATTTGCTGAGCCCCAAATTCCTCACCTAAGACAAGGAGATAGTGAGATGAGCCGCCTTTGATAGGACTGCCCTCTTTTATAAGATGCACACAGTAAGAAAGCTCAACCAGTGTTACTGACCTAGGATCTAATGGCTCCCGAGGGGCTGGTTCTGAGCTGCAAATGAAAAGATAAGTAAAGGACATAGTATACCTGGACAAGCATTTGCCATGAAGAGTGCAGTCTATTAGTCACTGAGCATAGAACATGTGGCACTGAGGCAGGGGATTCTGAACTCCGTAGCCACCCACTTGCCCGATGTGGGCCTTGTCCTGTCTTCCCTATACCTTCTGAGTTGGCCTTCCTTCTTTCATGAGGATGCCACCCAACCCCTGCTCCTCATTCCTTCCGTCTCAGCCAAGGACATCATGGACAGCTACTTCACACGTAGGCAGCCTCCCTTTTTCCACCCTGTCTTCTAAACAGCTGACACAGTAACCTAGGTCTAAGCCTCCAAACACTGATCCCATCCTACCCTACAGCTCTTCAGACTTCCGTTACTCTGAGGACAAGCTATACTCTTTCTGGAAGCCAACAGGACCAAATTCCTTGTGCCTGTCCATCCCAGAGCTGCCTCTTTTCCTGCCCTCAGAACTTCTCCAGGGCACTGGGCAACTGTGTATCTGTTTCTTTATTGACCAGCCAGTCCCTCTGCTCCTCATAGCTGGCTCTTTCTCTTGCCCCAAGCTTCCTCTTGAATGTAAAGTGCCCTCCCGATTATTTCTATGAAAGACTATGCTACAAGCTTCCTGAATCTACAGTGCACCCTCCTCCAAATACTGTCTATGTCTCAGAACCCTGCACAGGTCTGCCACCTGCTGGCACACCAGCAAGATTTGGTAAGAATCCGAAAAGGGTACCAGAGTCATGTGGACTGCCTTGCTTCCAGTGTCCACTCTTTCTCTTGTCTATGGACAGCATGTTGGCCTCTACAATGTGCTTTGTTTTATTCTTTCTTTGTCCAAAGCTCCAGCGGCTGTCTCTCACAGGCTGAGGTCTGAATCCTCCACACCTCCTCCCACCTTTCCAAATGCAGTTGGAAGTTTATTTCTAAATGTATGTGGATACATACACGTGTGTATATAAATAGAGGTATGTAAACATACCTCTATTTACATATTCTTGGAAATATGTAAATTTATATTGAATATATTTGAAAATGTATGTGATCCAAGCAAGCCTGCTCCTAGTCCTTCCGTGTATTTAAGCTCAGCCTTACCATGAGCTCCTGGGATAGGTATGGTCCCTCCCCACTCCTACCGCCCAATTCTCAGCAGCTGTCTGGCTCATGGGCGCATCAGATCTCCTGACCCATTGGCCTATTCGCACTGTGGTGCGTACATCTCCTCAGTACCACCTGAGACTTTTCCTTTCCGCCGTTCACAATCTCTAACTGTCTTCTGAGGGTCAGGGAACGTTCCGTTGTGTGAGAAACAAAGAGATGCAGAGCACTGCCAACCAGGGACGCAAAAAAACCTTAGGATACTTACTCTGGCAAAAGGGATGCTGGGAATTAACTCTACATTTGTTGTTGTTTGAAAAACAGAGCCCTGACAATTTCAGAAATAATGGTCACATGCCTAGCCTTAGGAACTCAAGGAAGAAAAGGACCTTTGCTGTGACTGCATAGTAGTCTGTCACTGTTCCCTTAGACAGTTCCTGCTGGAGCCAATCTTCCACAGTCTTGGCTGATGAGAGCAAGTGTTCTCCTTTGTCCTTTGGGGAAGTTGGTAAAGTCTGCATACTAGGGACAACCATCTCCTTTGCCTAGGATTTAACTTGGAGCATAAACTTTATGGAACATTGACTTGGCAAATGTCTGAAGAGTGACCCCTGCAGGAGGAAGATGCCTTCACAAAAGCACCTGTTCAACTATTCTGTTAAGTAACATATCTCATGTATCTCTTTTTTTCCCCTGTCTGTGGCAATGTGGTGTGTGTGTGTGTGTGTGTGTGTGTGTGTTGTGTCTTGTGTGCATGTGTTAATATATGTGTGAAAGTAAAGGCTACAGGTCAACAGGTTCCTTTCTCAGTCCAGTCCACTTAACTTTTTGAGACAGGGTCTCTCATTGAACCTGGTCTCACTGATTCAGCCAGGCTGGGAGGCTAGTGAGATCCAGGGACCTGTCTCTGCATCCTCAGAGGTAGAATTACACCTCTGTGGCCAGATTTTTATATGGGTGCTGAGGATTCAGAACTTATACTTCTGTGTTAAGAACTTAACCAAATGGGCCATCTCCCCAGACCAGCATTTATTTCTAAAGAGTTAAGTACACTAAAGGTTGGGAGTTCATTACCAACTGACGGGCAGTCAGGAAGTAAAGAAAAATAAAGTAGGATTTAAAATGAAGCCACACACACACACACACACACACACACACACACACGGGGGGGGGGGAGGGATTTGTGTAACATTTTCGGGACTGTAACTTCCATGCTAAGTGTTAATTAGGAACCATGAAGATGCTGTCAGACAGTCATGGGGGTGGGGGACCTCTATAATTACTAAGTCTCCTGAACTGGGACAAATATCAGTAAGAATGATACATCCAGAGGGCCTGGTGATGTCTCACTTGTTTTTATTTTCATTTGTTACACAGCATATACATACTGTTACATTGTGTGCTGTAGCATTACTTTAAAAGTTTCTTAGTATTTTTGGTCAGTAACTCACTCTCAGAGGCTAATACTATGTACCTATTGACACAGGGGGTCTGTTACAAAACATGAGGTCTAATAATGAGATACCTGGTGGCCCTCTGGTGACTTTGTATTGAGTGTTTCAGACTATAAATAATTGCTATCATTGACAATGATTTGGGGATACCAAAAAACCACTTTGTTCTTCCCAAACTTACTTGAACCCTCAAAAGTAGACTAAATTCTCCCCCACTTTTGCTCATTCCCTACCATTCCTAAAATGTCTAAGGGTCATGTTTTCTTACCATATTGAACTTAAATATTTTATGTCACATTAAACGTAATCTTGTCGATAAAATGTAGTACCATTATTTTTCAATTTTGAAAAAGCATAGCTAATGATGAAAATAATTCCCTATTTTTCATTTTGAGAGAAAATCATTAACAGTACTCTCCTAGCAAGAACAGGATTTAGCTGTAAGAGGACACAGACCATCCATAAAGACAAGGTATAAATTAGCAGTGAAGAGAGGCACCTCCTGTTTAGAAAGTCCAGATGGAAATGAACAGCGGAATCATTCCTCTACAGATCAAACAGCGCCTTAATAAGTTGGAGCATCGTGGCTGTTGACTTAATTTAATAGGAAGTTACCAGAAAATGACTATGACCCAACCCACGGCAATGGCCTCGTTTCTTATGTTCATCAGCATTTGGAGGCCTTTCCTTTCATACTGAAGGAAATTTACCTCTAAAATGGGCTTTGGGCCCTACCTCTCAAAAGCGCCCCATGTTAAGGAAGGGGGGAAAACCCTGAATAGAATTGAATTGTCGAAATGAAGAGCGTGGTCAAGTCTTTTATCAAAGACAGAATCAAAATACTTCTTTTACCAGGCAATCTGGTAAGTACAGGTTGTCATGGAAACAGGATGTATTCCGATTATAGGAAGAATGACATTGTTCATCTAACTAGGTGTTCATCTCTTCTAAATGGGGAGAAATTGTTGTAGCTGAAATCCATTATATTTCCTTCAAATCTGCATTAAAAACAATCATTTTCTTTTTTTTATATGGGAATGCTCAGACACAGAGCCCCTTTCTCATAAAACAGAAAATTAAAATTACTTGCAAAAGAATTGATGTGTAAATAAAAAGACATAAAATGAAAATGAGTCCTGTAACATAAACTTATCGATGCACTGTGAAGGGACGGGAGAGTGGGAGCCAGGCGGTACGATAGAAAGCCTCCGTACCCACCGCGGGCATCCTTTTCTTCAGTAGCTGGTTTGAATAGAATGATCCATGCCAGAATAGCTGTCTGGAAGTTGAGGTGAGTTGCTAACAGGTTTGATGTTAGCCCTGGATTCCTAGTGGAAGCACAGAAGGGGAGGGGACACTCTCCATCAACAGCTGAGAAAATGGAATGCAGGCTGTTTATAAGAGACAGCCTGAAGCTCTTTCTGGATCAAACAACCTAGAAAAGCAATCATTCTTTTCCTTTTCCAGGTAGAAAATATTTTATCCACCTCTTCCACAAAAAGGAAAAAAATTTTTTTGTGTTTTTTTTCCCCTGGCTATGCTAAGGTCTCAACAAATTCACTATTTGGGCACTAAGGCCAATAATAAATACAATAAAATTAGGAACAGCAGGCTGGAGTGATGGCTCAGCAGTTAAGATCACTAACTGCTCTTCCAGAGGCCCTGAGTTCAATTCCCAGCAACCACACAGTGGCTCACAACCATCTGTAATGGATCAGATGCCCTCTTCTGGTGTGTCTGAAGACAATGACAGTGTACTCATATACATAAAATAAATATTTTTAAAAAGATAGGAACAGCTCCAACATATATAAAGAACACTTTAAACTCAACAAGAAAATGAATGACTTGACTAGAAAAAGAATAAAACAGATCTTGACATCTCACCGAAGACATAGAGGCAGCAAATAGCATATGGAGATATGCTCAACATTCTGTAGCATCAGGAAATTAAAACAACAGTGACATAACTTCCTGAAATGGCTAAACCTCAAGCAAATGCTGGCAAGGATATGGAGCAGCAGGGCCTCACATTCATTGCTGAGAATGCTAAATGGCACAACCACTTTGAAAGAACCCACTGGCACCCTACAAAGCAAGGAGTCCTCATCCCAGAAGACCAAGCAATAGCACCCCAGTTCTTTATGAGTTACAAACACATAGACAAACGTTTACAGCAGCTATGCTCACAGACAAATAGACAAATGCTTATAGCAGCTATATACATGACTGCCATCATACAGGTGAAACCAAGGTGGCCTTTAGCAGGTGAGTTGACAATAGAATAGTACTATCATAGAGAAGTGTGCCTGTTATTAAACCATTAAAACACACAGAGGAACCGTTAGGTGCACTTCATTAGTTAAGATAAACCAACCTGAAAAGGCCACATACTGTATGAATCCAAACCCATAAGATTCTGGAAAGAAAACTATGGAGACAAAGATCAGTGGGCCAGAGGCTCATGGAAGGAAGAGAGAGACAGACAAGTAGAACATGGGGACTTTTAGGGCAGTGAAACTATTCTCTATGCTGCTACCACAATGGTCGGCATGTGTAACTACATATCTGCTAAAACAAAGTTAAAACCAAGAGCCAAGCGTATGGTGGCGTGTGGCAATGCTGCCACAGCAGTTATCTCAAAGGATGCACTCTGGTGTAAGACATGGCATCAGGGATAGGGAGGGCAGCATTTTCTGCTCAATTTTGCTGTGAACCTCAAACTATTTTACTAAGTAGAACTGTCAGCTTCAAGTGCACGCCAGAAGGATATACTAAAGAAGCAGAGGTTGTAGCATCACGAGTTGGAGGCTAGCCTAGTCTACACCCTTAATGGTGCTGGTGACATGGCACAGCAGGTAAGAGAGAGCTTGCCATGCAAGCATGCAGACCTGAGTTTGGAGTCCTATGTAAATTCTGGGGTGACTTGAGAACTTGCTACTCCAGCACTCAGGGGTGCAGACAAGTAGATCCTGGGAGCATGCTGGCTAGGAAGCCTAGCTTTCCCATCCCCCTAAAAAAAAAAAAATCAATGTTCAGCAAGAGGTCCAATCTCAAGGGAATATGACAGGGCACTAAATGCCATCTTCCTGCATTCATATGAGTATGCATAGGTGTGAAAACATAGACATGCACATGCATGTAGTATTACCTTCCCTGTCTCATACACTGGATTTTAATAGCATTCCCCACAAGTAGCAAACAAGTATGGACTTCCAACCCAACTCCCTACTTCCAAGCCTGTGTCCTAACACTTGCCCACTCCTCCATATGCTTCCATCCCCTGAAAGCGTCTCCATGTCTTCTAAGAAATGAGGTAGGCGCTGTACGTGGTGTATTGTAGACACCCACCCACTGAATAAACAGTACAACTAGCACACAGCAGACTACAAGTTAAGGCAAGTTGGTATGTGTCATAAACTCAGTTGAGTCACCTGCTATGGGAGGGTTGTTTGCATGTCATAGACCCACAGATACAATCTCTATTAGGACTTGATGATACGGCTCAGTGTTTGCCTGGCATTGAAAGGGGAATGGGGAAATATATTCAGAGGCCACTTATAGACTTGTACGAAAATTGCATTGTTTTCAGAGTGTTAGAAAAATCAATTAATTTTTAAAAATCTCAATGAAGCCCAAGCACAGACAAAGGAAGAAAAAAGAAACACACCAAGACAGAGTATAATCAAGTTGCTCAATACCAGAAAAAAAAATATGTGGAAAAGAATGAGAACAAAGTTAGAGAATTCTTTTCATAGAAAATAATTTGGGTATAAAGACAGAATTGCAGGACAATGTCTGCAACTTAATGAGAAGATAAAGCAAGACTGTCCATCTAGGACTCTGCGCTAAATAAACACTGCTCAATTACAAAAGCAAGGAAATCTCTATCAGGAAGACAGAGTGAACATGCTTTCCCCATTCCTCCCATCCAGCATACTGACAGTCCTTAACTACCATAAATAAACCACAAGATGACAGTGAGAAGGGCAGAATGCAGGCACCAGCTGGGTCCTTGACACACAGGGATAAAGCTCCCTGGGTCTTCCTGTGCAACTTACTGCCCACACTTGGAGCTGGAGACACTGATACCCAGAAATGCCTATGATCACAGAAAGAGTCTTAAGAAAGGGCTTTCTCTAGACAGAGTACCAGGAAGGGAGGAGCTGGCAAGGGAGGGAGCTCACAGACAACAACACCAGCCAAATACAAAGGACACAGCTGTCACTGTGCAGCTATGCAAGCCAGTAACACCAGGAGGGAACTCAGATACTGAAACCCAGAAAGCAATAGCATGAGTTGAAGAAAAACCAGAGCCAAGGAAATTGTGGTCTGTAAAGTGTTAACGTGCTTGCCTTGCAAGTGTGGGTTCAATTCCCAGAGCCCAGGTAGAAAAAAAAAAAAAAAAAAGAGCAGTGGCCTATGTCTGTGGTCCCAGTAGGGGAGGGGTGAACAGGCAGATACCTGGAATATCACTGCCAACCATTCTAGAGGTGGAGACAGGTAGACACTGGGATTCTCTGGTCAGCCAGCTTAGCCTATGTGGTGAGTTCCAGGCCAGCAAGGGACTCCAAGTCAAGAAACCAAGGTGAACAGTGCCTGGGGAGTAATGGCACCCAGATAACTTCCACAGGCCCATATATGCATGTGTGCACACACAGAGACACGCACACACATGCAACACACAGAAATTAAAATAATCATGATCCAACAAAATGCTATGTACAAGAGACTCTTCAAACACAACAATGTGAATAAACTGAAAGGAAAAGAATGAAGGAAGAGACTGTGTAAGCAACGAAAGTGGTTAATTAATGTCAAGGAAAGCAGAGCAACGTTCATCAGCAACAAGGAAGGAACGGCACACCATGAACATCTCTGCCAGGAAGATGGCTCATCCTAAATACTTGTGTCCCAAACAACTAGGCTTCAAAGCCTTAAGATACATCAAGCAATGCCTGATGGGCATGAAACCAAACAGGCCACCTACAATTACATTTGGGGGTTGGGTTTCCCTCCTGGTAACAGGTAGGAAGGAATGAACAACTAAGCCAGCTACTACAATCTCACTGATATCGCTCTCTCTATATATCTCTCCATATATATACACATATATACATGTCCATGTATTCACAGAATAGACATTATATTATTTCTAACAGCTCACCAAGATAAATTATGCATTAAACAATAGAACACACCTTAAAATATTTAAAAGAGATCCTTAACAGAACAATACTAAGAAATCTGGGGGCTGGGGAGACAGCACAGTTGGGTGTCTGATGTGCAGTCATAAGGACTATAATGTGCACTCATAATGGCCAGCGTAAGAGCAGGGCCCGTGAAACCATAGCTGATCCCTAGGGCTCACTGGCTACCCAGCCTAGCCAAATTGATGAACTCCAGGTTCACCAAGAGACCCTGTCTCCCCAAGTTGTAGAGAAGAATTGAGAAAGCTACTTATTGGTTGTCAACTTCCAGCCTTCATGGATACACATGCATCTCCACACTTGTCTACACACATCAACATATACATATGTCACATATGGGGGAGTTATATTTCCAAGTGCTTGAAAATTAAGTATTTATATGTAGAAAAATAGTAAAGAAATTTAAAAATATATATACTTGAGTTAATGTAAGACAAAATCTGTCAAAGAAATGAAATTGCCACTGAGGGGGAATTTACAGCATTAGATGCCTACACTAAAGAAGAGAAAGGTCTCCATCAACAGCATAAATCCTTACACCAAAGAACTGGGCATGGTGGCTCACACTGTAATCCTAGCACTCAGGCAGGCAGGGAGATCACTAGAGTAACCACTGGAGTCTCAGACGCTGCCTCATTAAAATAAAGATGGAAGGAAGGAACTGAAGGTGGGGGGGGGGGAAGAGTCAACCCAATGCAGACAAAAGAAAATACAGAAATGAAATCAAAAGCATGAAAAGAATAGAGAAAAATCAATAAAGCTTACTTAATGTGGCATTCATAGAGAAATTAGATTAAAAGAGAAATAAAAAATAGAGAAAAATCAAAGGAAAAACAGAAAAAAGAAAGATACTCTGAAGCATGCAAAGCTGGAAAGGTATCAGGCCCAGAAGATGAGCACTGTGAGGGCTGCCACAGAGCCCTCCCTGGGGAAGGCAAACATCAGCCTGCAGTTGGTATTTAGTGGGTCATTAAGATGAACACAATGACAATGTTTGAGTTTCATAATGTACGCAAGAGACACCTGTGACAGCCACGTTCGGGGGATGCTGGAAAATGCCAGGATGAGTTCTTATGCTGTGAGGGAAGACTCAGAACAGCACTGAAGACTGTGCTAAGTTACAGATGTGCGCTGTGACCTACAGGAAAATGCTAAAGTCACAATGAAGCATAGTAAACAATCCAACCACGACTCTAACAGGAAGTGGAAAGGAACAATGAACTTCAGAAAAGGAGAGAGGAAGAAACGATCAGGAAGCAAACTGCAGGAAGGCGGATTTAAATGTTATTGTAGCGATATTATATGTAAACAGACTATATTCTAACTGCATGTTAGGGACTACTAAACAGGATGACAAGCAAGACTCAAGCAGAAAGCCACCTGTCATTAAAAAAAAAGTAGTTTCCTACTATATAGATGGGAGTCTTTCTCTGGTCTTATTGCAAAATAATTTTATTGCAAGATATACTCAGGATATGATCATAAAAGCAAGCTACAAAACAAGCCATAAGACAATGCAACTTCTACTTTTGCCCACAATTTAAGCATTTAAGCCTGGGATATATTCTCTCTCTCTCTCTCTCTCTCTCTCTCTCTCTCTCTCTCTCTCTCTCTCTCTCTCTCTCTCTTTCTCTCCTCTCTTTCTCTCTCTCCCTCCCTCCCTCTTCCCTCCCTGCTCTCCCAGCCCCCAATAATATGTGTCTTTAAGGTAATTCTTGCAGTCATTTTGTTCTGACAACAGTTCTTCTCATGCATTGCCACATTAAGGAAGCCAGAACAAAGGTGTTTGTTTTCAATACCAGCAATGAAGACTAATTGAGAACACAGATGCACCAATGTGCAAAGAGGATACAATAGTTTCAAATTCTAGCCCTGACAGTACCACTCTAGAGTATACAACCAAAATGCTTACAAGTTCAAGCAGAAATATGGAAAGCCAGAATTACAGTTATGGATTTAACACTTCTCTCAAAGTAGACCAGAAAGAACATAAATAACTTAATAAAACACCAATCACCTTGATCTGATGGACATTCATAGAGCATTGCACTCAATAAAGACACAATACACTCTTGTCAAGTGCATGTGAAGTTTATTTGTTTTAACCAACAAGACACAGCATATTCCAGGCCATAAAACTAGTGTCAATAAATTTAATGGAATTTGAGTCACATGAGTATGTTCTCTGATGGGTAGAATTATCCAAAGGGGAATTAGAAGCATTCTGCAATGAGTGGCTACAAAAACACATGCACTGAATTCTTGGGACGCTGCTGAAACAAGAAAGGACAGCCTATGGCACACAAATCAGAATGATGGCCTTGAGTCGAGGGATCCAGCTCCCACATTAAACTAGGAAACAAAACTGAACACAAATTAAGGGGAAAGAAAAGTAAGAAAACAATAAAACAAAAACAGCACCAAGGGAGAGGGGAAATCAATGAAACCGATGTGTAATTCTTCAAGGTTTTAAAAAATTGATTAAGTTCTAGTCTTAGAAAAAACAAAAAGATATAGATGACTGATGTCAGGGTTGAGGCAGGTGACATCAGTGCTGTTTTTATAGATACACAGAAGGCGCAAGGGGCCGGGAAGCACACGTGATTGGGTATACTTTGTGAGAGTCCCTAATAGCCACTAAAGACAGTATGCTGGAGAAACGATATGCTTGTGTTATACTTGTTAACATTTTGTTTAGAAGTTTTGCATTTATATTCATGAGAGTCACTGTGTGAGTACTTCCCTATTAGGTCAGATTTATCCTGAAAGGATAACAGTAACTTGCATGAATATGTAAATAGGTAAATCAACAACATTATTAATAGATGCAAAGAGACATCTGTAAACTCTGACATTTATACCCATACTTTAAAAAAAATGGAGAAACCCCAGCAAAGTCAGAGTGAAAGGGAACTTGCTCACATGCAGGCATTTACAAAGACTCACAGTTACTTTTATACTTAATTGTGACATGCCAAATGCTTCCTTATTGGTGTGAAGGGAGACCTCTGCGGTCTGATTTCATTATTTGTTCAAGATCATTTTGGAGCCTATCACCAAGGCAATGGCATTATGAAAGAGGAAGATTAATTCCTACATCGGAAGAGAAGTTGAAATCATCTTCAGTCGCAGATAATAATCTATACGTAAACCCGATGGGACATCCCCAAAGGGGAATTATCCACTAGAGTGGATAATTTAGCAAAGTTTCAAAATACAAGAACAGTTTACAAAATTCAATCCCATTTTTTATACTACCTGGAAGGGTTCTTTAAGTACTATTTATAATAGTTTAAAAATATGAGATGCTGATAAATAAATCTGACAAACAATATACATGAACTAATAAATACAGATCTGTGAAAAGAATCTAAGGGTGACCCAAGTGTCCTGGTTTTATGTCTGCTGCCACGGTTAAACATGCTGATGGAAGGCCAGTTGTGGGACAAAGGGTTCATCTGGCTCAGAATTCTAAGTTACAGTCAATGGACTACAAGGAAGTCCAGGCAGGAACTAAAAGTGTCACATCCACAGTCAAGCAGAGAGAGTGGAAGCAGGTCCATTGCTTTCTGCAGCTCAGCTAGCTAGCTCCCTTTACAATCATATAGTCCAGGGCCCAGCCACCATTCAGTGGGTGCCTTTCCACCTCAAGGATCATCAAGAGGATTCCCCACAGACATGCTCACAAGCCGATTTGATCTAGAAAATTCTGCATCAAGACTCTCATCTCAGGTGACAGTTAAAACTAAACAGCCCACCGAGTAAGTGAGAAGCTCCGATCAGGAGGAACCGGGGCTCTGAAGGCTTTAATTATTCATTGCATAATCCCAATTGAAATCTCAGCAGGCGGATTTTTTTTTTTTTTTTTTTTGTAGAAGTTGGTAACTTTATTCTCAAACACGTATTTAAATGGTAATGACTCAGAAATGCCAAATTTTGGAAAAAAGAATAAAACTGGAAGAACAGCAGTGTCTCTTTTTGAGGTTCATTGTAAAACTACAATAATCAATGCAATGTGGCATTGAGATCCTGAAAGAGATGGCTGGAACAGAGGGGAGAGTCTAGAAATAGACCCACAGATGTATAGACAATTAGTTTTTGACCAAGATATAAAAGCAACTGAGTAAGCAGTAAGGTTAAAGTGCTGGATCAACCGGATATCTGTATGGGATTGGGGGAGAACCTTCAAATGCACTTCAGACTATTTGTAAAACTTAACTAAATGTGGAACTTTTTTTTTTTAAAGTTGAATGTAAAATTAAAAATAATAAAACTACTAGAAGAAAATATAGGAGAAAAATCTTTGTGATGTGGTATAGGCAAGAATTCACCAAAACTATAATCCCTTCAATAATCAAAATAAAAAATTAGACTTGATAAAAATTAAAATCCCATGCTTTTTAAAATACATTAAAGGGGTCTGTATGATGGCACAGTGGGTAAAGGCACTTGAGGCCAAGTGTGACGATCTAAGGCTGGTCACCAAGAAGCACATGGTGGAAGGTTAGAAACAACTGCAAGTTGCCTTTTGACCTCTGCACATGGCACAGGCGGCCCATGTGGCATGTGCAGTACACATACACACATGAATGAAATTTGTCAAAAACACAACAAGGAACTCATTGCAAGAGACTCATGCAATGAGAAAATACGTGTACTTTTTAAAAAAATATATATGAAGTGTGTTTATTAGGAAAAAACACTCCTAAGATCCTTAAGTCATTCTCCTGCACACTTAGTTCTAGGCCAGGAATATCCAGTGACTTCACAGGAAAAGAACACCATGACAGTATCAGTTGGGTTTTGCTTATCAAAAAGGAACTTAAGGCAGTTCCATTTCAAGCCACAAATCTATGATATAAGTAGCATTTAAAACCACGGTGGCCCTCAAGAGTGCCAACTTTCAATATCAATAATGAATACATGGCCTACTGAAAAATATGGGCAAAAAAAATGGACACGTTCATCAGTAAAGGATATATAGAGATGGCAGATAAGCATCAATTGCCTGTATTAGTTATTTCCAGCCTAGTAGATCTCTGTCAGCTATGCTGTCAGGTACAAAAGCAAAACACAACCATTTCCAGATGTCTAAAATCTATGCTGACCTCCAAAGCATCTTTCTCAGGACCCTCCTGCCATGTATAGAATACATGAATATGGAGCTAATGGGAAAAAGAAAGATGTGAGCTACGCTATATGGAGCGCTGACACATAGTAGAACAGAATGCTATGGAAGGAATGAGGCAGCGGCCGAGCAGAAAGCAGTCCAGACTAGGTAAGGGTATGAGAAGCCATCTTCTGAGTTGTTAAGTTTGTCTAAGAAACTCCCAAAACACATACCTCAGACACAGTGGCCAGAGGACCCAAGGTGGATCTAACCCAAAGCCTCCTCCCTGAGTATTAGCTCTCATGATACCAGAGACACCATGCAAGTTTCCAAAGGAGGAAAACAACCAATAGTCTTACCCGCCTATGACACTTATAAATCACAATAATAACCAGCATAACAACAGAGCTGCATACAACAGCATAACAAACATAGGCTGCAGTAGTGGCACACGTACCAGACTCAAGACTTACTCGACAAGTGGGAAATAATGTCTAGTACTGGAAACCTGGCCAATTAATTTGTTGTTGGAGAAGTCATGGATCACGAAGGAGAATCTACAACCATCACTTTATTAAACCAATATAATCTCTAACTACATTCTAAATATTTATTCTTATACCCACAGATAAGTATGGTTCTTACCCCTACTCATCAAGGAAGCTTCTCTGTGCAATTGATGAAGATCATTATAGAAAACTACAACCAATCAAAATGCATAGTTGTGGAGCCCAGTTCCAACTGATACATCTACAACACAACCATTGCACCTAAGGCTCACAGATCACTGTGAAAAACACAGGCAGAAAGGTCATAAGAGGTAGAGGATCGGGAAGTCTGTTGTAAGATTGTGTCTCCCAGAAATGCAAGAGAAAATACAGCCATGAAGTCTCACCAATATGGCTGCCTAACCATGACCTGAAGAAGGACAACACCAATAGATATGCTAATATGTATGAAGGAGAGCTCAGAAGGCCTCAACTCTGAAATGGTCAGCCCCCAAAACGTGTTTGTAACATTGTACAGTCTGAGCAGATCTTATATGTATTAAGTATATATACAAATATGTATTAACAATTAAAGAAAAAGATGACATAAATTTGAAAGAGAACAAGGTGAGTGAGTTCATGGGAGGGTTTAGAGAGAGAAAGAGAAGGGAGAAATGACATAATTACATTATAACCTCAAAAATAACATTTTAAAGAAAGGTTCTTCCTCATGCTGAGGCATGACTTTAAGTCACTTGAATATTCAATGCATTAAACAGTATCAAGAATGGAAATTTGATGGCAACAACACATCCTTGTCGGTCTCTCATGATCCTTGTCAATACTGGCAGTACCTTTCCACTGTAGTGTACCTTCTAGAAAAGCTCTCATCTGTTCAGATGCAGATGCAAGAGGGTGTTTTGAATATACTACCCAATGCCTCTAAAAGCACTGCACAAAACTGCACCCAAGGGACCTTGAATCTTTCAGGTGGTTTAAGAAATGTGTAGAACACAGTGTTGGTTTTTTCCCTTCCCAATTTTGTAATAGGAGGTTTGGCCCATTTAACACATTGTGCTAATGGTTTTCCTGCAATCACATGTCAGTTATTAATATTTGAGGGCTAGAGGGATGGCTCAGTGGTTAAGAGTTCTTATTGTTCTTGCAGAAGACTCAGGTTCAGTTCTCAGCACCTGTATCTGGCAGCTCACAACTGTCCATAAGTTCAGTCCCAGGGGTGCCAGAGCATCTGACTTCTGAGGGCATCACATGGTAATAACAGCCACCCCCATCTTTATGTGGAATTAGAATATTCACCTTACACTGCCACTTTATTCTGTCTGAGCTTAGACTACGTAATTACCACTCTGAGAAGTTGGGTATTTTATTGAAGTATCTATGCACACAAAACATCTAGTACATCTCTGCATATAAACAAATGGCAGTTGAGTATGTGGATGATAGAAGGGTACTGACTGGAACCCTCAATATGTCCTCCCAAGCTCACATCAGCATCATCCCACCACAAATACTGAAGCCCATGGAAGAGGCAAGCCTGTACTATTCAGAAAACAAGTGTGACTTCTGTGGTCATTCCTAGGACAGTGCAAAAAGTCAGACCCTCCAGGCTGACATTCACTGGGAAAACCATGAGCAGAAGTCTGTATCACTCTGGACAACTATCCATCCTTTAATAAGGTCATAGTGTAGTGATGGCTTCACATTAATACAAATTGGGTATTATTTTGTGTTGTTTGCAATTCTGTTCTCTTGGCTATTCATTGTACAACTGTCCCCATTACCTAATTTCAGGAGATTTTCATTACTCTTTGAACAAATATTATAGTCATTCCCAGCCCTTCTTCATTCTTTACCCATCGTCCCCCAACCAACTTTCTGTCTCTATGAATTTGTAGAGAACAAGGCTTATGCACTAGTGACATGAAAGCAGTGATGGCTGTATGTGGTTATGTGTCCTTACCTGACTGGTGCCTTGACTAACTGTAGTGTGACACATTTATATATTCTCTACCCTCAGCTCGAATCCAAGGCACCTTGTCACACAGTATGCCTTCAACACTTGCATGACAAACATGGAAGTAAACCCATATGGATTCATGGTAAGTCCATATATCAAGGGGAATATAACTGCTTCTTATAAACCTAACTTCTGACTCTGTTGCTGTTTTGCCCTGCTGGTGGGTTATGCAGTTTTCAGGTTTTAGGGCAGTTCCTTGATTCTTTAAGAGTGCCATAAATCTGGGCCATTCAAGCTAGTGTATGCAAGCAAGCATGGAAGCTGGTACTTAATCAACTGGGATCAAATTGTTCTTGTCTTTAGTCATTGTTCTTTCCTGAACTGAGCATCTTGGCTGAGACATCTGTCCACAGTTACCATCTTTGGCGATCACTAATCACACACTATCTGTGAACATGCCTTGTACTTTGCTTTCTATTAGTAGGTCTCACCCAACTGACACTTCTTCACAGCAGGCCTTTGAGATTCAGAAGTCTGGAGGCTCCGAGTAAACAGAACTTTCCCAGAGGTACATAAATAATGACTGACTAGGGTATGAGCCAGGGTATGTCTAACTCTAATGCCTATTTGCATTCTTGAAGTTAGGGCTGACTGTCACAGAACAGCCCAATGCTATGCTCTAATAACTCAACACCCAATGGGCCCAGACTCTGAGTCGCTGCTTTTCAGAGCCAGAATGGGGCTGTCAACACAATCTTTCCAAGACAGAAACCTGAGGCAGTGGTCAAGATGGCTTCCATGATGATGGAACCCATAGCCACAGCTGCATGTGTCAAAATGTGCCAATTCGTCTCTCTGAACAAGCTGGTTTATATTACCAGTCACACTATGTGCATCAAAGAGGTAACATTACTGATGGGGGGAGTTGTTCAACTCTTCTATGTGCAAACAAATTACTTATAAATGGAAATGTTTATTGGAAAAAAATCTCATTTGCCTTTAACAAGAGACATTCAATTTGGTGCCTAAGAAAATATGTGAAAGTCTTGTCTGAAGTAAAAAGGAAACAAGTTGATCCTGGCCAATAAAATGTTAATGGCTTTTCTTTAAGTATTAATCTATTTTAATCTATTGAACAAATGCTGAGGATAAGAGCTGTAGACACGTGAGTGCTGCCAGTCATGATTTACATGTCCTGCTGCAGCTGAGCATGTTTGATTCTGGGCAAATGACTAAACCAAACCTCAGATCCCAAAGAGAAATGTATCAGACTAGATAGCAGTCTGTCTATCTGTCTGTTTATCTATCTATCTATCTATCTATCTATCTATCTATCTATCATCTATCCATCCATCATCTGTCTGTCTCTCACAAGGGAACCATGGACTCATTTTCTTCCCCTTCTCTGAAGATTAACTCTCTCCCTTTGGAAATAGATACACTTAAACTCAATTTTTTTCCCTCACATACAAACTGAAAAGACCCAGAGACCCTAGAAAACCAAAACCACATTTGTATATGTTAACATCCTAGCATTCTGAGAAGTTAAATGATTTGCTGGGAGATTTATATTCATAACAGCAAATGCTATCAATATTTCAACTCAATGGGGAAGGTTCTGATCTGAATGAGAGGACCTGGGCCCCACTCAGCCATGAATGGGTCGGTAAAACCTGAGTGTCGGACTGGATATTCTGAAAAGTCCTTCTCCCTTTGAAGGGGCTGAGCACCTGCTGCTCACTGTTCATTATCTTTGTCATTGCTTTCTCATCTCAAGAGGCAGAGTCCAGGGCTGGAGAGATGGCTCAGTAAAGTACTCGCCTTGCAGAAGGACCTGAGTTTGATCCCTAGAACTCATATTAAAATAGTCAGGTAAGTCTGCATGTAACATCAGTGCTAGGGAAGAGAAGACAGATGAATCTCTGGGGCTAGCCTGCCAGGCAGCCTAGGCTATTTGGCAAGCTCCACACCAGTAGAAGAGTGGGAAATCCTGTCTCAAAAACAAAAGGGTGGATGGAACCTGAGGAAGCATACTTTAGGTTGTCTTCGCACCTACCCCATGAACATGCACAGTCTATATATTCACACTGCTTTATCTGCAAAGTAGAAATAGTAACCATTCCACACGTGGCCACAGCAATGACATTAAATAACACTTTGTTGTTTAATACAGTGTTTGGCATCTGGGTGCTCAGTATATAGAAGCTGCCTTTAACAACAACATAAAGAATCCAGTGATGATGTCTTCATGGACTGTAAGGAATTTCCTTCTCTGAGCAAGTACGGCCCACATGGTGGCAAAATCTCATTGTCTAGGGCTATGCATCTGGTTTTAAACAAAGAAAAAGATCCCTTTCCCATTCTCTCGCTGAGAGTGGGAGTCCATCACATTGTGCTTGAGTGTGGGACTTCTAGAAAGCTACTCGAAGGGGGGCCAACCTACATGCCAGGAACACTTGCGCTCTTTCCCCTCTCTCTCTTGGAGGCATCTGCAGCCCATCATGATCATGAGGGTAGGGGGTACTTCCATGGACCTGGTCTGTGGGCCAATAACCAACACCAGAAACCTCTCACTTCCATGATGGAAACACAATTCCTAACTCATGCACCCTCCCAAACACACAGCTCTTTTGCTGTCATATATATTTATAGGCCTGCCCAGTCACAGAGGACCAAGAAAGGCATCCCCTTCAGATGTTTGCAAAAATGTTCAAACTGTCTTCCAAGGCCTTGCTACTCAAAGTAGGGCCAACAGCCAATATTGGTGTCACTATCTAGGCCCATTCTGGACCTACTGAGTCAGAACTGTGTTTTAAGGGGATCCCCAGCGACTTCCAAATGCAAAGTCTTAGGCTCTGGACTAATTTCCAGGTTCTGCTCTCCTGGGCTTTGGCTTGTTATGGTGCCCAGACTGGCTTTCATTTTGCTAACCTCTTGACTCAGCTTTCGGGTTGCTGAGACCACGGGTGCATACACCACATGTTGTTGTTATTCTTAAACCCTGCTGCCAATATAACCCTGCTTATCACAGTTTTCCTCATGCCTCTCTCCTTCTCCAGCACCTGTCAGAGGCTAAGTTTTGACTCAACTCAGCCTGGCACTTCAGGCTCTCTATGGTGGTGCCCACCAAGATGCCCATTATGCATGGAGAATTTCTAATGGGCATACCTGAAAAACAACATAGTCCTTAATTTTGTTCCCCACGTTAAGCAATGAGGATAGTGATACACACACACACTATTTAGGAACTAGTCAGATGGACAGGGTTTTAAGAATAAAACCAGATGATGGGAAACTAGTGCTAGGAAGCAAATGAAGATGCCAGTGACAGAAAGGTAGACAGGCTGCTCCAAAAACCTTAAGAATAAGGGCTCCTTTGAGAAGCTGATACAGATAGTGGGAACCAGCAGGAGACAAGGTGTTTAAGGGCCAGAACATGGGACTGGCCATTTCAGACTAACCCAGGAAATAGATATCCCAGGAAAGACATACATCATTTAAGTAAAATGCCTGATTTCTTTCTGTGATACATATTTGGCTCCACTTAAGAGTGAGAGGGCAAGCACGCCTGAGGGTCCCTCAAAGTCCAGCCTTGGAAATAGGACTAAGTAAAACTGAGATCCCAGCTGGGCTACTTCCTGGCTCTGGACTCCCTTGCCCTCTAAACCTAGGCTTCCTGGGGTAACTAGTAGGCTTTCGAATAGAAGCAACTTGGCAGTTGTCTCTAGGGGTAGGGGTGAAGGGGGTGCTCATCCCACCCCCCCACCCCGTGCTGCCGCCCACATCAGGCTTCACCTGGGTATCTGTGTTCTGTGATCGCCCCGCTATGTTGCTGCCCAACATTAACAGCTTTCAAACGGAAGGTTCATCCCAGACATCCCTGCCTCCTCTTCCCCCAGGCCTCCCAGACCGTGCCACCCCACCGTGTCCCCAGCTCCCGGCCACAGTGACCCCAGCGCTGGCGCTTGACGCCGCCGCCGCCGGACCCCCGTTTACCTGGGGCCAAACGCGACTTGTCGCCACCTCGCGTCCTGGGCCCTGCCTCCCCTCCCGGCTGTCGCAACGGCGCCCCCAGCCCAGCCAGGCCCGGTGCGGCGCGGGATGCCTCGGCGGGACTGGCGGCGGCGGCCACGCTGCGCGCTCCGGCGGAGGGGAGGGGGCTCGGCGGCAGCGGCGGCGGCGAAGGCGGTGGCGAAGGCGGCGGCAGCGGCAGCGGCGGGCCCGGCGGGGGGCAGAGCCAAGAGGCGCGGCGGCGGAGGAGGACCGGGAGGAGGACGCGGAGCATGCGGGGGGCTGCGGGCCTGCCCGCAGTGATGCCCGCCGCGCCCAGGGCGCAGGGAGTGGCCGTCGCCTCCTGCGCGCACCGCGACTGAGATGGCGGCGGCGCGACCGAGGCGCGTGGAGCCCCGGGGCAAGGCCGGCCTGGCGCGGGCTGACAACCCCGCGGGCCCGGAGAGCTAGCGTGGAGCAGCGCAGGCTCGGGGCGGCCTACGGCGAGCGGAGAGGGCCGGCGGGGAGGAGCACGGCCGCGATGGCGAACGCTACTGAGCCGGGCGGCGGCGGCGGCGGGGCCGAGGCTGCCGCGCTGGGCCTCAGGCTGGCCACGCTCAGCCTGCTGCTGTGCGTGAGCCTGGCGGGCAACGTGCTGTTCGCGCTGCTCATCGTGCGGGAGCGCAGCCTGCACCGCGCGCCGTACTACCTGCTGCTCGACCTGTGCCTGGCCGACGGGCTGCGCGCGCTCGCCTGCCTCCCGGCCGTCATGCTGGCGGCGCGGCGCGCGGCGGCCGCGGCGGGGACGCCTCCCGGCGCACTGGGCTGCAAGCTGCTGGCCTTCCTGGCCGCGCTCTTCTGCTTCCACGCGGCCTTCCTGCTGCTGGGCGTGGGCGTCACCCGCTACCTGGCCATCGCGCACCACCGCTTCTATGCCGAGCGCCTGGCCGGCTGGCCGTGCGCGGCGATGCTGGTGTGCGCCGCCTGGGCGCTGGCTTTGGCCGCGGCCTTCCCGCCGGTGCTGGACGGCGGTGGTGCGGACGACGAGGACGCACCGTGCGCCCTGGAGCAGCGGCCCGACGGTGCCCCGGGTGCGCTAGGCTTCCTGCTGCTCCTGGCCGCGGTGGTGGGCGCCACGCACCTCGTCTACCTCCGCCTGCTCTTCTTCATCCACGACCGCCGCAAGATGCGGCCCGCGCGCCTGGTGCCCGCCGTCAGCCACGACTGGACCTTCCACGGCCCGGGCGCCACCGGTCAGGCGGCCGCCAACTGGACGGCGGGTTTCGGCCGCGGACCCACGCCACCTGCGCTCGTGGGCATCAGGCCTGCAGGCCCGGGCCGCGGCGCCCGGCGCCTCCTGGTGCTGGAGGAGTTCAAGACAGAGAAGAGGCTGTGCAAGATGTTCTACGCCATCACGCTGCTCTTCCTGCTCCTCTGGGGGCCCTATGTGGTGGCCAGTTACCTGCGCGTCCTGGTGCGACCCGGCGCTGTCCCGCAGGCCTACCTGACAGCCTCGGTGTGGCTGACATTCGCGCAGGCCGGTATCAACCCCGTAGTGTGTTTCCTCTTCAACCGGGAGCTGAGGGACTGTTTCAGAGCCCAGTTTCCCTGCTGCCAGAGCCCCCAGGCCACGCAGGCCACCCTCCCTTGCGACCTGAAAGGCATTGGTTTGTGAAGCGCGCTCTGCCACCCAGGCTTCCTCTGGCTTCGATTGTGACCGCGCATCTTTCCCTTCTGTCCCGTGTCTGGTTTTTCTCCGCTGCCTTCACAAGACTCTCAAAGTGGACACGCACTTGGATTGTATAGACCCTGTTCTGGGGGCGGGGGAGGGGATGCCGAGGTCCAGTTCTGTCCTCCTATTTAATTATACTTTCTTCCTGACAGTAGGCCCTGCAGTCTTTTTGTACTGGTACCAACTTCTTTTCTTCCACATGTGATTTTTTTTTTTAAAGTAAAGGCTACTCTGGTTTTATTCATGCAAAGTTTCCTAGAGACCATGGCCAGTTTTCTACAGAGGCTATTTTTGACAACCTCAAGTGGCATTACCTTTGCGTTGCAGTGAAGGAGAGCGAGCTAGGGGATCTTCCGTTGGAGATGGAAGAGAGGGATGAAGTTGTCTAAAGTCCCCTCAGAACTGCAGGCCACAGGGCCAGGTGAGCTGTGTGCCTTGTTTGGGGGTGTGGGGAACTTATCCCAGCGGTGACACTGAACTTGAAGAGAAAATGCAAATGGGTAGGAGGGGCAGTCTCTTTTGAGTCATATAAGGAGCAAGGTTTGGGGCCCTGTGTAAAGTTACTTTAAAAACAATGCATCAGCAACAGCTGCTCTGTAGATCAATCTTGAATGGAAACTTTCTGTGAGACTGTGACTTTTAAACAGTAAAAAGTGTTTCGGATAGTAATGTGGAGAAAAAAAAAAAAAACAGTATTGCATGTGTTTGTACCGATTGTGATTTGCGGATGGGGTGGGCTCTGGAGGGCAGAAAACTACAGGTTTGTTTGGGTTAGGGGTTTGGGGGTTCCCCCCAATAAAAACTTAAAATACTTTTGTGGAAATGGCTTGTGCTTTGATAAGCCCAGTTTTACTCTGTATTATGAAGCTGATTTTCACTCTGAAGACTTGTCTGTGGTTAAAAAGATGTGGGATATAGTGGTGCCTCTCCCAGGAGACAAAACATTTTCCTGCGGTGTTTGCTAAGTTAGGTGGTGCTGTTCTACTCATGGCTGTTTTAAATGATTAATAAGAACTATAATTTAAAATACTATCTCTTTGTTAGACATTGTCATTTGAAACTGAAGGACTACATTGCAAGTACTGTATAATACTTTTTGCTTAAACTGCTATGTTTTTATTAATGTAACTTGCGTTTTGAAGATTTCTATCTGTACTTCTCTTTGCATTACACAAATATACCAGTATTTTCATTCTGGAGTGGCTGTTTTATTTTTGAGGCCAAGTCTCTTAGGTCTGTTGCTAAGTGACACACACTGTCCGTCAGTGTCTGCTGTCCCATTTCAGGTGTTTGGTTTGGGTATTAGCATCTCTGAGAATTGGGAGCTCTTGTGAGTGAGGGTGGGGGGTTAGTCATGGAGGCCAGAAGTTGAGCTCTGTGGCTCTCCCTCTCCATGTTATTTTTTAAGACAGGCTCTCTCAGTCTATCAGAAGCTTGCCAGTTGGCTGGACTGGCTGGCTAGTAAGCCCGGGGACCTTCCTTAGCACAGGAAGTTGCAGGTGCCCCCAGATGTTTTACTTTTTCTGTGAGTGCTGGGGATCTGAGCTTAGCCTCTGGTGCTTTGCAGCAAGCAAGGTACCACTGAGCCATCGCCCCAGCTCCAGCATTTTAAGTTTGACGTACAAGATAAAAATGGTCAAATCTTTCTCTTTAAATGAAAGAAACAATGAACACACATACTATTATTATTTAAACGGTTTTAAAAACCAGAAGCAATGGGCTAGAGATGCAGCTCAGGAGAACATTTGCCTAGAACCTGAGAGGCCTTGAGTTTGATTCCTAGAGTCACAAGGGGGTGGAGGGGAACTCCACTGATTTAAAAGAAAAAAAAATCAATTTGACAAACTATTCATAATGAATATAGTAAATATATGGTTTATTTGGAGCAGGACATTAACTATTAAACATTATGTCCAAGAGAGATGAACAATAAGGACATGTGGCCAATCTGTCGTCACTAAATGGCATTATGAAATGAAGACACCAGTTCATTTGGAAGGCTCCTGTTCTCCCTGTGACCTCAGTTCAGGTAGAGTTCCACCTCTGGGTTTTCAAGGATCATTTATGAGAAATCTTAAGAGAAGTCAAAGGCAGAGGGGCAGGGGAAATTAATCCTCTCTCACATACCTATCCAAGTGACTCAAATGCAAGTCACAGAGGTCACCAAGGCCATGATTTATTCAGAATACCAGCCTGCCACAGGAACCCACTCATCCCAGGACATCCCTGAGCTATCTCAGCCTTGGGCAGCAGCTAGACTATATCAGAGGCACCACACCTGTGGATGCTGGTACTCCTGAGTTCCTGGTATTTTCAGAGGAATTAGATGGCTGGCTTTACACAGCCCAGTGGTTCCTTATTGAGATGTGCTGAGTTGGGAGCCCTTCTCCACAGAGAAGACACCTTCTATATCCCTCATTTGGCTCTCAAGACATGACATGGTTTTGACATGCTGTATGCAAACTAGTTTCCACTGAGGATGCAAGTCAGAGCAGCAAGCATCAAGGACTGTGCAGCTGTGTCCCGGATACTCAACTCATTGTAACAGAGCAGGTACAGTGTGCTCAAAGAAGACAGGAACTAAGTAAGATGGCTCATTTGCTATTCTGGGACATAAATTCAGCACACCCCCTTCCGCAGGGTGAGATGAATGAGTTGTCCTCATGCTCAAAGCAACAGGAAAAAAAAAAAAAAGCTATGCATAGAAATCTCTATTTACATGTGCTGGCATGGATTTATTGACTTTAAAATAAGCAGTTTCTGGTCTTTGGTACCTTCTATTTAGTAGCTTTGCACCAAGAGTAGTGCTGTGTAAATTGAAACCTGACTCTCCCTTTTTTTAAAAAAAGTGGGTACTTCTAGCAAATTGGGGAGCACATAACAAATTGGCAGCCACAATGACAGGCTTTGGCTCCACCTTGCAGTCTTACCAGAACCTGTTGGCTCTGTCAGATTCTTTTGCCTTCATTCTCTGTGCGGGTTCGTGTGTGAGCGAGCGCATGTTTGTGTGGCACATACGAGTCCATGCCATCGTGTACAAGTGGAAGACAGGGCAGCCTGAAGAAGTCGGTTTTCTCTACCATGTGAGATCAAATAGCTTATCAGGCTTGGTGAGCAGCAAACTGGTCCATTTCACCAGCTCACATCTTCCTCTTTCCCCTTTCTTTTTTTATTGTCTTTCTCTCCCACCTCTCCCTTTACTTTTTTTTTTTGGGGGGGGGAGGAGGTGGTGGTTTGAGTCAGGGTCTCTGTGTGTACGCCTGGCTATCCTGGAACTCGTTTGTACACCAAGCTGTCTTTGAACTCAGAGATCTGCCTGCCTCTGTCTCCTGAAGGCTGGGATTAATGGCTTGTGTCACCACCACCAGGATCTTCAGATCCTTTTAAAGAAATATATTATTTCAGCCCATTCTTTGGTTGGGCAACAGCTCCCCATCTTTCAGATGCCCTCCCTGTAGGAGAGGTAAGATTCTAGGTCTCATTTGGGGCTTATTGCTTGCTTGGTTTTGGTGGTTGTGGTAGTGGTTTTAATTTCTTCAGCTAAAATAGCAAAAGAGATGTTTGGCCCTGGAGAGAACCAGTCCCCAAATGCCACAGGTCTGGAGCATCAGATCAACAAGGACTATCTGGGTTATAAGCCAAGGCGTTCTCTCAGAGGTGGTCTTCCTGATCAGATACTGACAGTCTCAATCCATTCAAACAGTTACGGGCATGGCGTGCAGTCCACCATCTCTATCAGCATGGCAGTCTCTGACAGTCCTTTTTTTCTGCTCCTGAAGCCTCCAGAGGTGCACAAGCCAACTTCCTTGTTCCTCTGCATCTTTATGTCTGCCTTTATGTCATGTTCATGGCCCAGAAGTTCCAAGGAAGATGGGACCAAGGCAGAGAGCTCAGTTTAACTTTCAGGTGGGACACAGAGTTGGTGGGATGTGCCACGTATCTTCCTAACAACCTTCAGGACTGCGTGGAATCATCTTTGTTGTCCAAGGAAGGCATTCATGGGCCCTGCTTTTTGGCTCACCTCTGGATCTCCTTGTATGTCCACATTGTCTTCTTGAATTGCCTGTGAGCATACCCTCTGTGCTCCCCACACCTCCTTATCTTATATTTAGCAGGTCAATGTCTAAGGTGCCACAAGCACAAGGAGACTACAAACAACAGTGCTCCCAGGCCCTACCTGGACATTGGCTCTGTGTTGGGCCCAGGCTGAGGGCTTTAGGAAACTCTTCTTGGCCAGCTACAATGTCCTACACTCTGATCCCTCCAGGAAGGCCATGTACATCAACTCATGGGACACCTGGTATCTCCTGTTCCCTCTCCAGGTCTCTCGTCTGCCCTTCTCTTGTCCTCCAGGTCACTGGCAATGTCAGATACATCATGATTTGTTCCTATATCCAAAATTTTTAACTGCCCCGATGCTTCTGAACTTTATTTAATCTTTCAGACCCAAAGAGTGGTTAGACACAAAGGGTCAGTGCCTGCCCTCCACACGGTGATGGGCTTTATCCCAGTGCACGCTGTGGGAGAGATTGAGGCGCCGCTGTAGTCAGGAGGTTTATTGCTTGGAGCAGTCAAGTACTGACTTACTGTTTCTGGTGCCTTAACCTGTCAGGATGCTGAGGTAGCTGGCTCAAAATATCCTCTCAGGTACCTGTGAGGAGCCGAGACCACCGACCTATAGGGCCCTCTGTGAGGAGTAAGGGAGATAACGGGGAGCCATTCTCACCCACTGACAGCTGGTCCCGTTTCAGCGCACTTGCTGTACCTCTCGGCTACTCCAGGAGGAAAGAAAAGTAAAGACAAGATTTAGCTGAATTCAAGAGATTCCTTCTCCTTCTCCTCCAGTTTGAACAAAACATTCAGGGTTGAACCCAGCTGGTAGAAAGTCCTACTCCCCCCTTTCACTCATTTCGTTCCCTTTGGGATGCTCTTGGGGCAGATGTGATGCTTGGAGCCACAGCAGCCCAGCTGCCTTAAGACTATGAGGATAGGCACTGTGATTGCGGTGAAAGCCACAGTCAGAGGATGCACAGGTACCTGCCTTAACACTCCTTCATCTCTGCCTCAGTGGTCCTCAACCTCCCTAATGTCCCAACCTTTTAACACAGTTTCTCATGTCATGGTGACACCTAACCATAAAAATTATTTTCTTGCTACTTTGTAACTGTAATTTTGTTACTGTTCTGAATCCTAATGTGAATATCAGATATGCAGAATATTTCATATGCGATCTCCCGAAGGATTTGTGACCCACAGGTTGGGAACAGCTGCTCTCGACTCTAACTTTGAAGTTAAAAACAACCTTGGTTGGAGTCATTACAAGGATCCCTGGAGCTTACTGTTCAGCAAGGGTAACCCCAGGTACTGAGAGATCCTGCCTCAGAACAAACAAAGAAACAAACAAAGGAAATGGGTAAAGCACTTGCTGAGCAAGCCAGAAGACTAGAAGAACAGAGTCCAGATCTATTCAAGTACACCATGCAAGTACAGGGCAGGCATGGTGGCCAGACTGTAAATCCAGAACACAAAAGGTAGAGACAGGATCCTGGAACAAGCTGGCTGGCTAAACTAGCTCAACTGGTGAGCTCTAGGTTCAAGTGAAAGGCCCTAACTCCAATGTATATGGTGGAGAGCAACTGAGGAACACATCTGACATCCAACTCTGGCCTCCACACATCTGTACCCATGCACACCCCCACACATACAAGCATGCATACACACAGATGCATACCATACAGTAAAATTTAAAAAATTAAGTAGATGGTGTCAGAGGACACCGTAGGTTGTCCTCTGAGCTCCACACACATCCTTACACATAGGTATGCTTGGACATCCAGTGCGGGCACACACACACACACACACACACCACACACACACACACACACACAAAGATGGATAGTCACACTTTCTACCTATCAGATTGCCCTATCTGCTATCTTCACACCAGAAAAATAATGAAATAGAGTGTTTTTTAGTTTCCTTGGTTTTTTGTTTTGCTTTGTTTTATTGTTGTTTATTTATGTATTTATGTATTTATTTATTTAATTTTGACATGGTCTCAATATGTAGCCTTGGCTGGCCTGGAACTCACTATGTTGATCAAACTGGCCTTGAACTCACAGACCTCTGCCTCTGCCCCTTCACTGTTGTTATTAAAGGCATGTACCACTACACCTAACTTGAAATAGACTTCTCAGTTTTATTATTACAAGATAGGTTCTATATTTTATATTGTAAACTTTTTGACCTATGGATGTGTGAATTCTAAAGGTTATTCTTATGGTTTGGATGTGAAATGTCCTGTCCCACTCTCACCTTTGCCCAGGCTCATGTGTTTGAATATCTAGCCCCTTAACTAGTAGATCTATTTTGGGAGGCTGTGGAACCACTGGAAAATAGGACCTTGCTGGCTGATATAGGTCACAGGGGTACACCTTGGGGGTTACAGCCCACTTTATTTCCTGTCTTACCTCTGCCTCCTGACCACTCTCTGTGAGAGGCCGCAGTTATGATATCCACCATCACAGACCCCACCCACTCTCCAGCCATCATGCCTTGGTGAATTATATTCACCTGGCATCCACAGGGACTTCATGATCTACCATGGTGAATTATATTCCCTGAACTATGAGCCAGAATAAATCCTTCTTCCCTGAAGTTGCTCCTGTCGGGTATCGTCACAGAGAATAGAAAAGGAAGGACCACAGTCATATATCTAATTACAGGAATCTGGGAAATGACATAAATCCACCCAACCAACACATATGGAAAACCAGCAAGAAGCCAGTTCTGTGTTGGCCAGTGCTGGACACAGGGGCCAATGAGGTACAGTTTTCTTGGTTACTAGTTAATTAACTGGGGAAACTTGGCAAAAGGCACTCAGAGTCATAAAGCAAGGCAGAACCAGAGAGATGCCAAGAGGGGTCCACAGATTGGGTTGGGATAGCACAGAGGCCAGACTTCATTCCAGCTTGTCTGGAAAGGCTGACTAGCATCCAGCTCTGGTTTCCCAGTTGATGAGAAAGGGCGGGACTAGAGCAATGAAACCAAAATGTCCCGGGCTCCATCCTCCCCTCCTCCCAGGCTATACATCGCCCTCTGCCTCCCGCAGCTCTCCCTTCACTCTGGAATCCATTTTTAAAATTTATTTCTCTCAGTAAAATAAAATCACAGAATTCTCCCTTCAAAATTTCCTGTCTCTGATCTATTCAAGGGCTCCAGTGCTGGGAAGGAACAGGGTCATTTTCATGGGAGAAATTTGTTATGTAATACGCCAATGCCAGGAGAGCCAGCAGAGACGCTGCTGGTGGGTTCTGTCCAAACTTGGCAGAAAGCAAGCATGTTTCCTCTGAAAAGGACCACAGAACCCCTCCTAAAACATGAAGGGGGAACAGGCTTACAGCACAGGAAAAGGTATTTTGTGGGTTTTGTTTTAAGAAAGAACAGGCCTAATCAAGGGAAGGCTTAGGAGCTACCCAACCAACCTGGATCCTGGTAAATAAATACCCTGAGATTTACATCTGGAAGGTGGAAGTCTTGAAGTCAGTTTGAATTATACCAAGAAACTGAAAACACATTTCAGAGGTATAAATACAGCCATCTCATTTCCTGATACCATTACAGAGACAGGTAAATAGAAGCTATTACCACTCGGTTTCTGGGAAGAATCATTTAGTCATTTACAAATTAAGTTTTAAGTGGCCAGCCTACAACAGGTGGGGAGAATATAAACTGTTAGAAAGCTATATATTTAAACATTTCTTGAGTACAACTATATTACCTGTAGAATGCTGGTCTACGTAGCCCTGTGGGAGGGACATCTTTATTTTCTGCCAGGAAATAGACTGTGAGAAGCGCTCGTGGTTTCTGGCTGGGAACCTGGAAAGAGCAGATACACACATCAGTTTCAAGGGGCTTTGGAAATCATTTACATTTCAGTGGCAGTTGACTAGTTAGTGTCTCTCGGTTTGTAATAGTTACGGAGTATGGCCTGGGGAGGTGGCTCATTGGGTACAGTACTTGACGTGTAAGCATGGGTCTGACCCCCAGCACCCACGTAGAAAGCTAAGGACAGCCATGCAGACCTGTAATCCCATGGTATAGAGACCACAGAAAGCATTCTGGCTAGCCAGTCTAGATGAATGGATGAGCTCCAGGTTACTGAGAGACGCTGTCTCAAAAAATAAAATGAAGGGTGATTGAGGAAGACACTGGATAAAACTATGGCCTCTATCTGCACACATACATCTGCATACATACATACATACACTAAACCACACACAGACAGACAGACAGACAGAGACATAAAGAGACATAGAGAGGGAGAGCAAATTGAAGGGAGAGGAGAAAGGAAAATCTATAGCAGAACTTGGGGTTTTACCTCAGTGATAGAGGGCTTGTGTGGCAAACATGGGGCTTAGGTCCCATCCCCAGACCTGGGGATAAAAATTTAATTTGAAATGCACAAGATGATGAGATTCCCCCTCATTTAACATTCCATGCCCCACCCCTTTTCCACAATAGTCCCTAACTATTGTGTAAGTGTGGCCATGAGCTGAGCAGAGGAGAAAGGATTCCCACTGCAGGCTCCACTGCAGGCTCGCACTCAGCGAAGTGGCATGGAGAGTGTAATTGGGCCATGTGTAATTCTTTAAGCTCACAGTCGAGATCAGTTTCATTTGCATATCTATCTTGAGGAATTATGGGATACCCAGAGCTATTTCTAGAATGCCATTTGCATAATTGTTCTAATCTTTTATGAATACGGCAACATGTGTGGTCTGACAAAGGATTTTTGAAAGAAAATTTGTTAAGTTGCTTTATAAGGTTTGTAAAGATATTAGAATTAAATAGTGGTAGGTATATACTTAATAACCTGTTTCTATTGAAGGAACACAATTGCATAGAGCCATTAGTCTGCTGCCAACGGTTTCTTACTTTTGCTATTGTTCACCAAAAGTTTGTCATTTACCGTTGATTTCTTCAACCTCCCCCCCCCCAGCAACACTTCTAGAAAGAATTAAATTCACTCAAACACCATGAGAAAATTTACAGTTGTTTTGTGACTCTCTGACATCCCCTTCTCCTCCCCTACATTTCTTAGTCTGTGAGCATTTGACAGGTTTCCGGCTTTGGACACTGGCTGCAAGACAGACTCACAGTCTGTGTGGTCTTTTCCACCCGTGTACTCATGATCAAACTACCTGAGTCTCACTACTTCTACAGAGATCCTTGCTCCGCTTAGCAATTTCTTCTTGTGGGACCAACAGGTCGGTGAGGAGGAAAACGCAGGCAAGGCTAGCTCTCCATAGTTTTAACAGTCTCAGACTACAGGAGGGAGAACTCCTTTCTGACTGTGAACTCGGTGACTCTAGAGCCACGTCCTCTCCTCCATTCGGGTTCCATCCCTGAGGGACTGTGGAGGTTTGGTCTGTTACTATGTATTGTAATGCTAAATTCTGAACTCTAAGTGAATTCTCACTTTGACAAGCTTTTGTTGTGCAAACCTTGTTCCTTAACTTAAAACTATTGGTTAAATAAAATTGGCTACACCCGATTACCGAGAGATTAGAGATTGGTAGATTTTGAGTAACCTGGTTGGGGGTGGGGAAACTAAAAAGGAGAAGAGAGGCTGCGAGGAGAGAAATGAGAAGCCCCTATGAGAGGAGATGGACCGTGAGCACATGGCCAGGAGAAACAGCGTATATTTAGGAGCACTGCTGGGGAGGTAACCAGGCCAGTGGTTAGAAAGTAGATTAGGAGTTACCCCTTTAATTGTCAAAGCCAAATAAAATAACCATAGTCTGAGTCTCACTTATTTATAAGTGAGTCGGGGATAAGCTTACATTGGTTCAACCCCACTTTTACATCTTGGCCACGTTAAAGGCTAAGACCTCCTTTCCTTGTTGTTGCCAATGTGTGCCTGTTTGGCTATCATCCGGTACCCACATAATATATGGGTACATCCCTTTGGGGTTTGGCCTGTCATCAGTCTCAACATCCAAACCAATTTGAGGTCAGTGTGGAGTTGACCTCGCTTTCTGAAGGACAACCACTACAAAATGAGCATCTTTGCTTTTAAATTCTGGTTTTGAGACCAGGTAGATCCTGGTCTACAAGTGCTACCTAAGTAGCCTCAAACTCACTATGTACCAGGAAGACCTTGAACTCCTGATTCTCCAGCCTCTAGCTCCTGAGTGCTGGGATTACAGCTATGTGCTGTAATATACCTGGCCACTAGTGTTTTATTTATTTGTAATAATTTATTTATTTTTATTTTATGTGTATTGTTATTTTGTCTGCAGGCATGTCTGTGTACCATGTGTACATCTGGTAACCACGGAAGCCAAGGTCCTCTGGAGTGTACTGTGATGGTTTGTAAATGCTCGGCCCAGGGAGTGACACTATTAGGAGATGTGGCTTTGTTAGAGTAGGTGTATCACTGTGGGTGTGGGCTTAAGACCCTCACCCTAGCTGCCTGGAAATCAATATTACACTAGTAGCCTTCAGATGAAGATGTAGAACTCTCAGCTCTGCCTGCACCATGCCTGCCTGGATGCTGCCCTTACTCCTGTCTTGATGATAATAGACTGAACCTCTGAACCTGTAAGCCACCCAATTAAATGTTGTCCTTTATAAGACTTGCCCTGGTCATGGTGTCTGTTCACAGCAGTAAAACCCTAAGCCAAGTGCTCTTAACTGCTGAGCTGTAGCCCCAGCACCCTATAGTCATTTTAAAAGTAACACACTGAAGTTTAAAATGTAACAAAATGATAACCCGTTAGAAATACCCAGCTTGTCGGGCAGTGGTGGCACACGCCTTTAATCCCAGCACTTGGGAGGCAGAGGCAGGCAGATATCTGAGTTCCAAGCCAGCCTGATCTTCAGAGTGAGTCTAGGACAGCCAGGGCTATACAGAGAAACCCTGTCTTGAAAAACAAAAAACAAAACAAAACAAAAAACAAAAGAAATATTCAGTTTAATGATTAGGAAAAAGATTATGGAGATGTCTACCAAAATGACTCCAAATTAGGGCCACTTGAGTGCTTCTTCCTGCGTTGAGGGTGTGTGTTTCAGGAGGCCCCAGGGATTCTGGCTGTTAAGTCAACTCAACCAGCTTTTCCAGGTCCTTCACTGTCCGGGCCTTATGCCAAATGTACTCATCTCTCTCTGTTGGAGAGGAAGCTCAATTTTCTTTTAGTAAAGTGAGGGAGATCACATCTGCTCCCTTCTGCTGCTCTGAATTTAAGTCACACAGTCACACTTGGACAGCCAGTAAACAGTCTCTGAATAGGGGAGCAACGAGCTGTAGAGGACAGCTATAATCTATAGGTCTCTTCTTCTAGCCATAGGTTTCTCAGCTCTTAATGAAATGAAAGAAAAAATGATAGGAAATGTTAACATTTGCCATGTAAAGGACTAATAATTTATTTCTATATCCCCATAAAAACATAGCAAATAATATTGCTATGCATCTCATGTTTGAGGAGCACCTTTTGACTGCATTGCACCTTGGTAATGACATGACAATGAGAGAGAATAATCACAGGGTAACACAGGAAGCTGGAGAGGGAGAGTCATTTTCCCATGGCTGTGGCAAAACACCATGAACAAGGCAAGTTTGGAAGGAGGGGTTTATTTTGGTTTAAACTTTCATATCACTGTCGGTTGTCAAAGGAAGTCAGGACAGAAACTCAAACAGGCAAGAAACCTGGAGGCAGGAGCTGATGCAGAGGCCATGGAGGGATGCTGCTTACTAGGTTGCTCATCATGGCTTGCTCTGCCTGCTTTCTTATGAAACCCAGGACCACCAGCCCAAGGATGACACCTTCTACAGTGAGCTAGGCGCTTGCGCATCAATCACTAAGAAAATGCTTATTGCCAGCTCTTATAGAGGCAACTTCTCAACTGAGGTTCCTTCCTTTCAGACGACACAAAACCGAGTAGTGAAACCCCTTTGACATCACTTATCAGGTTTTCATGAAGGTATCAGGGATTAAACTCAGGCCATTAGGCTTGTGTTGTGAGAGTGGTTAAGTGCCTTTTTCTGCTGAGCCATCTTATCAACCCCTGCTCTTAAGAAAATCTATATTTGCTGGGGGATGGGGGCCAGCACCTTTAATTGCAGCCCTTGGAGCCAGAGGCAGGTGAGTCTCTGAGTTTGAGGTCAGCCTGGACTACAGAGTAAGTTCAAAGACAGCCAGGGCTATACAGAGAAACCTTGTCTTGAAAAAACAAACAAACAAAAAGAATGGATTATGTTTAAAATTTCCATAATAAAGTTTTGTTGATTGAGTTGTATGTTTTAAATGAGCCAAACGCACTCATGCCAACACTAATCTTGTCTACAGAGGAATGGAGTCCAGGAAACTTCTCAATAGCTACTCAAACCTAACTTAATAAAACAGTTTTCCCCAAATTTACTTGAATTTCTTCAATGGGAACATTCCCCCTCCCCAAATTACTTGTATTTTAATCAAAAAGATAAACATAGGAGTTTAAACAATTGTGGAAGCATGATTAGCAGTATAGCCTGGAGGCTAAATCATTCCTTAGTGATGAGTATCACTGGCCCCTTGCTTCTGCACTGATCCACAAGTGACAAGATGAGAGCATCTAACTATGCCACACTGCCTTTTTACTGCTTTGGATGTATTGTTTCCTTTGATAGTGTCCTTTGTAATTTCTTTTGTGTCTGTGTGTACATGTATATATATGTATATATGTGTGTGTGTGTGTGTGTATGTTCACATGTATATGCATTTGAGTGTGCGGGTCAGAGGTGAACCTCTGGTGTCTACCTCAATTTTTTTCCACCTTAGGTTTTGAGACGGGATCTCTCACTGAGCCTAAAGCTCACCAAAGCCCCCAAGGATGACTGGTTTGCAAACCCCAGAACTCCTGTCTCCTCTGTGCCAGCTCTGGGATCATTGGCATTTGCTGCTACTTTCTGCTTTTTATGTGATTTCTGGAGATTATACTCAGGTCGTTAATGTTTGCACAACTACTTGACCAACTGAGCTGTCTCCACAGTCTGTAAAGGGCTAACTTTTATGATTGTTTTACCTTCTGAGAAGGAAGTAAAATATTTAATTAAAAAAATATCAAGTAGGTCCTTCCAATCCCAGGCGCTATGGGAGCTGTGGGTTACCGTGTAGACACAGCCAGGTCCAAGAACCACACCACACACAACCAGTCCCACAAATGGTGCAGAAACGGCATCAAGAAACCCTGGTCACAAAGATACGAATCTCTTAAGGGGTTGACCCCAAGTTCCTGAAGAACATGTGCTTTGCCAAGAAGCACAACAAGAAAGGCCTGAAGAAGACGCAGACCAACAGTGCAAAGGCAGTGAGTGCATGTGCAGGGCATCAAGGCCCTTGTGAAACCTCAGGTCACCAAGCCCAAGATGTCAAAGGGCCCCAGCTGCAAACTCAGCCGCCTGGCTTTCATCACTCATTCCAAGCTTGGGAGGCAGATTCGAAGCTACATGGCCAAGAGGCGTAGGCTCTGCCAATGAAAGCCCAAGGTTCAAACCAAGGCCCAGGTTTCAGCTCCAGCTCAGGCTCCCAAAGGTGCTCAGGCCCCTGTGAAGGCACCATAGACAAGGCTCCTGCCATTGTGAAGACAGATGGACTGCTGTGACATGTCTACCTACACACTATTTGCAGATGACTAGCGTACTATGCTGTTTTTACAAATAAACTTGAGGCAAGAAAAAAAATATATCAAGTAGACACAAAAGAGCTTTAGTCTAAAGCACAGGTTTTCATCTCTACCTGCTTCCTCCAGAAGAAGCATAACAATGTCTAATGACACTGACAGTTGTCAGAGCCAGAGCCCGATACTGGAATTCGACTCCAGGGTGCGACACTGCCCACCAAAAGCAAGCAGGATTGGGGGGCCATGAACCCCAGGAACTCATGGGGACAAAGGCGCCTGGGAATATACATGGGTGGTAACTCTGGGGAGCAGGCCACTGTACAGCTGCAAGCATGAGGGTCCCAGACATCACAAGAAAGTCCCCACTCAGGAGAGCACAAGGACAGGTACTCAAAAGTGCGCGTGCAATCCCAGCATTTTGTCACCAGGAATCACAGTGTCTGTCCATGCTGTGGACTTCCTACTTTCTTGCGCATAGTCTTTGGTGACTAATGTACATTTTGATGAGATGATGATCAGTGGAATAGAAGTTCTGAGAATCAAGGGCAAGTACCAGCTGGTGTGTGTGTGTGTGTGTGTGTGTGTGACACTGAGTCACCTGAAATGTCCCCCTGGGAAGTCTATAGTAAAGAAAAAACTGAGCTACAAGAGAGCCGTAGATCAACTGGGTAAAACCCTCCCTCCCACCACCTGCATCCCCCCAGCCGCCACCTGCCTGCCTCACTTGCCTTGGGGTGAGGTGGTGCTTTTCAGATTGTTCAAAAGAACTACTATGATTGCAACCACCACTGAATTCTCCAGCGCATCCCTCCTCTGTGTGTTTCCTTCTAGAATGAGAGAGAGAGAGAGAAAGAGAGAGAGAGAGAGAGAGAGAGAGAGAGAGAGAGAGAGAGAGAGGAGAGGAGGAGAAAGGAGAGAGGAGAGGAGAGGAGAGGAGAGGAGAGAGAGAGAGAGAGAGAGAGAGAGAGAGAGAGAGAGAGAGATACCAGAGTGAATTATTCCAAGGGCCAAAAGAACTTCCAAAGATATTTAGCTCCTGCCTTCTAATTTAACTAGAAATTTGTCTTGTTGCCCATTGTCAAGGTTAGCAGTGGCCTGTCCAGAGACATGCCACTTCTTTTTCAGTGGCTTTCAACTATAGGCAGACTTTAAAGGGGAAAAGGTTTTAAAAGCATCACAACACCTGGGCTTCATCCCAGACAAATCAAATTAACATCCTAGAGGATAGTAGATACTGGGGAAACTGGTAACAGAATCCCCAAAATAGCAAGTCAGCTGAGCTCAGTTGCACAACTCTAATCCTGGCACTTGAGAGGCTGAGGCAGGAGCATGGTGGTTCATAGCCTGGGACACATGGTAAGACCCTGCCTGCCTCTAACACAGAGAGTTATATATCAATAGTGCCCCTAGCACTGGGGAATGTGTGCACTGAAAACAGCCTGGTGTGTCTGGTGGGAGTAAAGATGTTAGCAGGGCTGGAGAGATGGCTCAGTGGTTAAGAGCACTGTCTATTCTTCCAGAGGTCCTGAGTTCAATTCCCAGCAACCACATGGTGACTCACAAACACCTATAAGGATCTGGCATGCAGCTGTACATGCAGGTAGAGCACTAATATACACACAATAAATCCTTTTTTTTAAAAGGATCCATTGATAAAAGACTGTCATTCTTAGGCTGTCTTTAAAACTGCTAGCAGAGAAATCTGTTGTATGAAATGGTGGCTACAGTTAGTGCTGCTTCCTCCACATAGATGTTCAATGTTCTCACAGTAAAGAATAGATATGTAAGGTGGGAATGCTAATTAGTGCAGGCTAGCCATTTTACAATATACATATAACTCAAACTAGTATGAATACCACAGACAGACATTTTATTTGCCAATTAACTGTTTTTTTTTCAATAGTGGAAGATGTATAGATGTTAAACACACACACACAAAATGGAATAGGGGGAAAGACCACAGAAGTAGTGAAATATCAGTTCCAAGGATACTATCTGAAATCTGTGACAGTGTGAAGTCTTGATCTTGAGGTTAAAAATAGCCACACGCCTTTCATCCTCTGGAAAACTAAGCCAGGAAACAACAGGATGATGTTTCTGATCTGAGAACCAGAGGAGCGTGGGATTGTGTGCGGTTTGTACCTGCACTGACTGACTTTGTACGGCTTTGGCAAGAGCCACATTGGAATGACAAGGAGCACCAGAGCCTTCGGCTATTGGTAGTAGTAGTTTTGGTACCAACTTTTCCTTCAGTAAAACAACAAACTTAGCCCAAGTTTTTAATGCAAAGTTAGAAATGACCTACGGTCTGCATCAGTTACTCTTCTCATTGCTCCGACAAACACGCAAAAAGAAGCAACTTGAGGAAGGGTTTATGTGGGTCCACAGCTTGAGGGGATGCTACAGTCCATGAGGAGAAGGCATGACGGCAGAGGTCTGAAGCTGCGGGTCACACTGCACCCAGAGCAGAGAAACAGAAAGACAACAGGGTGGGAGGTGACCAGGGTATGAATCCTCACAGTGGCCCATCCCCAGTGATGGCTGAGTGTGGAGGCATTTCACATTCAGACCTGCACACTGATTGTGAAAGCTCACGAAAAAAAAAAAAAAAGTAGAAAGGTCGCTTGAGTTTGGTTACTAACTGTTGGCTAGTTCTGCTGCCTTGCACTTAAGAAAACTCACACCATGTATTTACCAGAAATGGACCAGGTATCTGGTTTTTTTGTTTTGTTTTGTTTTGTTTTTTCCACCTGGAAATCCCCACCTTGCCTTACCTTGTAGGGTTTCAGGACTGAGATGTCCCAGATGTTATGAAGGGCCGTCCTGGGAGCAGAAGACACAGTTGCCAGGGTATAGACCTATTGAGTCACATAAAAATGTTCCAGGCAACCTCTGAGGGCTAGGTAGCTGGTCCAGGCTGTTAAAGCATTTGCTGCACAGACCTGACCACCTGAGCACTCCCCAGATGACCCCCACAGGTGTGTGTGTCTTGGCACATTCCTCCTTCCCCTCCCCCCTTCCTTACACACTCTCTCTTACACATAGTAATACTTAAGAAAATATAAATTCTGAGAAATGGTATTATAAGGTTTGTGAAACAGTTATTTTGAAATGTGACGGGTTTGATGGCAATTAACAATCTCCAAATATTATGTTATGCTGAACGTTGTAAAAATAATGAACAGAGAGAGAGAGAGCAAACGCCAAGGCTCTGGGACTGAGGTGGTAATGACTACCCAACTTCCTTGTACTTTCTGCACATCTTGGTCCTCCTGGCTGGGCCCCTGAGACTCCGTCTGTCTTTATGTGTGAACTTTTAAACTGGATTGGAATATGTAAGAGCAAGGTTGTATAAGAGATAGTTGTGGCTTTTAATTCTGGTGAAAATTAAGATGAAAATTACATGTTGCCACTTATTGACAAGTCTCTTGAATAACAATGTAAAAATAACTTTAGCCAGATTACTTGACATGTCCATTCCTTTTCCATAATTCCCCTTGTTGAGGTTTCTTGTTTTTCTTCCAGCATAAACAGAGACCATTTCCCGTCAAGCAACGATGGTGATTAACATACCCGGATCCTGTATAATTGTTCCAGATACCAGTACCTAGGCAACCCCTAACTGAGCAAACAACCAGAGCAGACCGCAGGTGTCCACTTTGGGGAACATGGGGTGGGTGGGCATGGCACATGTGTAGTCAGTAAAACTTGAGGTTTCAGATGTTTATTTGTGACACAATATAGGTTGACAACACTTAAGTGAGTTGTTCAGGGCCAGACCATATTGACACCACTGTGCAGTCAGAGCCTAACCCATGCCACGCCACGCCTCACACACGCTCCATCGGATCTCGCAGGGCAAGCCTACAGGTCCATTCCAGCAAACAATCACTTCCGGGTGTCATGTATACAGGTCCATTCCAGATAACAATCGCTTCCGGGTGTCATGCTTTCCTTCATTCACCAAAGCTTTTTGTTTTGTTTTTGTTTTTGTTTTTTGAATACACATGGTTTATTTTTAATTTTTGTGCTCCCTTGAAATTCACACAAACACAGCTCTCCTGGATGTGAGATGAAAATGCATGTACTGTTAGGGTGATTTCACCAGCTTTGGGGGGGGGGTCTGCCGACTTTAGGATGAGGGCTATATAGAAATCCGCTCGTAATAAAAACTGTTGACAGCCGTGACAAAATAAGGATATAATATCAAAATAAATCAAAGGATATACAGTATCGTCATTATTCTGATACAGAATTTTTTACATAGAAATATTGATACCAGTACAAATGGCAGGATATCAGGAAATCCATTACAATAGACCTTTGGGTTACAAATAAAAATTTAAATTATAACTTAACACCGATTTTTAAAATTATGACTCCTGTCATGCCAGATGAAAACCAATGCTTCCTCAAGTGGCATTCTTTAAAATGTCTCCAACAAGAAGACTTAAAAAAAAAAAAAAAGCTTCAAAGAAAAAAAGAAAAAGACATGTAATATTCCACTAGGGAGAAAATGTCTTTTACTTAAACAAATCTGTAAAACTGGACCAGCTTCCTTCAGTGTCCCATTAATTTTGTCCTCCCACCAGTTAAACAGCAGAACTGAAAGCCAGTGGACCAGATGGGTGCAGGAAAGTTCATGGAGTACTTCCAACGTCTGCCCCCAATGAGCTGCCTGGATGGTCTGGTTCAAACGTGTACAGGGCTAGCTCCCTGAGCCTCCTCAGTGGGTCTACCAGCAAGCCCGGGAGTGTTGAGGCCCGGAAATCTAGACTAAGGTGAGAATCATCAGAGTCTTTGAAGAGTAAGGGTGTGTCTGTCTGGGCACCGGGCAGGACGGGCAGAGGTGAGGCAAAGGAAATTTCTGCAATAGAACATTCACTCTTATTCTCCTATTTGTGAAAACAGTTGTTATTGGCATTCAAAAAAGGTCAAGGCAAAACATAAACAGGGAAATGAGACGTCATTCCAGAAAGCCTTGCCCTCTATAAATCTCTCCAAAAAAATCAAAATTCTCCTTCAAAAAAGGAAAAAAAAAAAAGCCACTTCAAAAATCAAAGACAGAAACGTTACTTGGAAAGTCGTGGAAGGGAGAACATTTCTTTCTGGCGTATTCTTTGTTTGACACAATTACAAGTGAGACTTGACATACATTGTGCAGCAGAGGTTCACATTTCAAGTTCCTACTTCAAAGTGATCACTTCCGGGCCAAACAAATAAACCGGTTGAAAGAAGTCCTTAAACATGCCAACCCTGGCAGGCAGGGGCAAGTGTGATGCATCCTCCGCCCCCAAAATGGAACCTAAAAGAGAAAAGAAGACCGAGTTAGAAAAAAACCCTGACCTTTCAACTTACCTGCTGGTTTAGTGTGTAATGTGTATGTAAATGTACAGCACATATGCCTGAGTGTGCCGGTCGACCCCACGCAGGTGAAGGCAGAAGCCAGAGTGAGCCATCCATGTATTTTCTCAGAACAGGGTCTTTTACTGAACCCTACAATTGCTGTTTCAACTAGGCTGGCAGGTCAGTAATCTCCTGGGGTACACCTGTCTCTGATCCCCAGTGTTGAGGTCACAGGCATGAGCACCCATGCTTGGCTTTTTATGTGCATATTGGGGATTTGAACTCAGGTCTTTTGTGCTTGCAGAACAAGCACTTACCAACAGAGCCATCTGTCTGACACTCATACAAAATAAAAATTAAAACAAGTGAAGCCATTTTGCAGATAATTGGATCCTCATCTGTATCACCAAATGCTCAATAGACAATACACAAAGCCGTATGTGTGTGTGTGTGTGTGTGTGTGTATTCATCCTGCCCTCAGCCTGTGAAGATTTCAAATACAGACTCACACACCTGTTTTACACATGAGAGATGGAAAAACAGAACACATCTGGAGCTGAAGGCTTGGCTAGAAATGGAAAAGACAGTCTTTATGCCTTCTGCATTTTCTCATATTGATGTTTCATGTGTGTGTGTGTGTGTGTGTCTTGCACATATACACATGTGGTATGCAGAGGTACATTTATGCAGAATCCATGTGGAGGGCTGAGCTGGATGCTGAATACCTTCTTTCCTCCATCACTTATCTACTTTTTGAGACAGAGTCTCTTAGTAAAGCTGGGATGGCTGATTCCACTAGGCTGGCTGACCACTGAGCCCCAGGATCCACTTGCTGCCTCCCCAGTGCTAGGATTACAGATGTTCACCACTGCATGTGGCTTTTGTCCTGAGGTTTGGGGAACAGAATCCAGGGCTTTATGCTTGTGTAGCAAGCATGTTGCTGAATGAGACATCTCCCTAGCATCTCTCGTTTATTTTTATAGTGTCTTGTTATGTAAGCCCCATAAGGAAAGGCAAGCCTAGACAGGACGTATTCCATGCACAAGTATGAATCCACAAGTCAGGAGTATGCAAGTTCAAGCATTCACACATAGCCACCAAAATCAGATCACTGAGGATGTTTAGAGGGAATCCATAGGAAAGACAAGCTCAGTTTGAAGACCTAGACTGGCCCAGAAGAGAAGGCCTGCCTCATGCCCAAAAACACTGCTCAGTCCCTATACATGCCGTTGGTGGAGCTGGATTGAGGCACATCAACTGATATAGCTAGCACTAAAAATACATATGCTTTCCAATGTTCTAAAACAGAGACAGGAAACCCACCCCCACCCTGTAGGTACAGGGCCTCTTAGCTCAGTTAACATCCTGGCCAGGTTGGACGGCTGAGTCCTGGAACCACAGTACTCACTCAGGATAACGAAAAGGGAGGATCATGAATTTGAGAGTAGCCAGGGCAAGATGAGAGAGAGAGAGAGAGAGAGAGAGAGAGAGAGAGAGTTTAGCTGTAGGGCTCCTTATCGGAGAATGCAAATCTCCTGTTTCTAACTTCAAATGTTTTATTAGCTGTCATTCTCTATAATTCTAGTCCATCCTATCAAAAGAAGCCATCCCACAACAATTACCCAGATGCTTTCAAAATAGAATTCTTTTACACATTAGGAAAAAAAAAAAGAGCAAAAGACTGTCTTCAGACAGTGGCAAAAACATCCTGACCTTAGTCTCGGGTTGCTCTAAGAGGGCAGACCCAATTCTCATGTGCAAGGTAAAAGCCAGGCATCCTAGGTGTATGCTCTGGCAGGTCCACGCTCTCTCTCATTCTTCTTACCTCCTTCTTCCTCTTTCTTCTCTTCGCCCTTCTTCTTTCCTGCCTTCCATTTGCAACATGACTCTGGATGGGCCAGGGAGATGAGTGACGTCAATAAACACAAAGGAAGTCAGAGAAGTAACAGAGGGCAGGGCTTGTGGTGCGGTCAGCAGGCCGAGCAGGGCTCAGCCAGGCTCCCTGGCAGCTCGGGCCACAGCTGGGCCAGCTTAGACAACGACAACTTGGGCAGTGTGAGATGGGACTATCTACTTTGAGATTTTTGCCAGACTCCTCTGAGGCAAGCCTTAAAGTCCAAAATAGACTAGTGGTTCACAATTACCAGGGTGATTCTGTCCATAGGGCAATACCCAGCCAGTTGTGTTTGTCACAGCTGGGACAGGGGAGATGCTATTCACATTAGTGAATAGATGCTAGAAATGTGCTAAAGCCCTAAATGTCCAGGAGAGCCCTCTCAGTGAACAGTGAGTCAACTCAAAATGCGCATGGAAACTAATAACTAAGAGCTGGCCACAACAGTCAAGGAACTGTTCTTGTCTCAAGTGTAAAATAGTCAAATATAACCTATCCAAGGCTTATGCACAGGACACAGGAAGCAGGTTTCAAGCTGATGTGCTGCCCCTGTTCTAGGTACTGAAGGATACAAGGAACCAGAGAGGAAAGGCCCTTTGCAGGAACACCAAGCCACAGCTGCCTCTATGAGCTTCTGGGCCCCTCCTCTCATGTTTGTCTTTCCTCATGCAAACCAAGACCCAATCAGCATTTCTCCTTCCAAGCATCCTTTCCAAGCAGCCCAAGGTCACAGCAGCTCTCTTTCTTCCTTTTCACCTGGAAGTCCCTAGCGGCATGAGCTCTGAAATCATCCATTCAGCAGACTCTAGCATTCTAACCACTAGTCCAAACCTGGTGACTTGCTTTAGAATCAGTGGAACACCAGTTTCTTACAGCCTACAATTCCAATCGGCAAATTCTAAACTCATCAAGACAGAACATGGTACTTTCTTACTTGGAGTCCTAAAGGGAAAATGGCACTTCTAAAAGGGAAAACTGAAGCACAGACCTGTAAAATCCTATCTACCTGGGTGGGGCGTGGGGGGGGGGGAGAAACTGAGGCAGGAGGATGGTGAGTTCAAGGCCAGCTTGAACCACTTGGTGAGACCCTATCTCAAAATACAAAGAAAACATGTTGCTGAGGATAAGAGTGCTTGCCTAAGGGGTGAGGTCTTAGCTTCAATCTCCAGTAAAACACAAGAGCAACATGACTCTGGATGGGTCAGGGAGATGAGTGACATCAATAAACACTCGCGCACGCGCACACAGGGGCAGGGGAGGGATGTGGGAGCTGATTCTGTAGTAATGGACCTGCTTTCTATCCTGACTGCACAATTGCCTGTTGCTAAATTGTCTGTCCTCCAGTTTTGCAAGATGCCACCAACTGGAGAAACTGGGTATCGAGTGTCAAGCTGGACTATGTTTCTATCTGTGAGACACAGTTGACTTGAACCTGCAGCCACAGCTCTGATACTGCTCTGAGAGATCACTGCACCAGTGATTCTTGATGTCCACATTAGGAAGAATGAGGAAACCACACAGTATCTTCTCTCTAACCATCTTTTATGAACTATTAAGCCACCTTAGTTATCTTTTAGTCTTACTAAAACTTGTCAGCATTAACAAATACCATTGAAGCCTTAAAAAAAAAAATGCTTACATTGTATTCACAGTGTTTAGTCACACACTGGCTTCAGAAGGAGAACAACTACGTTTTACATCTTCAAAATCTTTTTTAGTAGGTTACTTACTGTCATCTCAATATTCAGGAGGTAGAAGGTTACAAATTCTACAGAGTGAGTGACCATTGAAAAATGAAAGAGAAATAGAGACAGAGAGGAAGAGAGTGAAAAAGGAAAGAGAAAAGGAAAGGAAGAAAATTATGTTAAAATGTTTATATAAAAGTGGTGAGGTGGGGAAATGGCTGCCAGTTAAGTGCCCGCTGTGCAAGCACCGACCTGACGCTCATCCCAGCATCCATAGGAAAGCCAGGCACACTGCACATCTGTAATCCCAGTGAACTGGAAACAGCTGGATGACTGGCAAACACCTGCCAGCCGGCCTACCTAAACCAGAAGCTCTGGGTTCAGTGAAAGACCATGTCTCAAAAAGTGAGGCGGAAAGTTAATGAGGAAGACAGCGACATCAATCCTTGGCCTCAACATATGTGCATGCAAATGCGAGTGCACACACATGCACACACACCTATGTAAACATATTTTAAAAGGACAGAAATACAAAGTGGATTGGAGCTGGGTGTGTAGCTCAGTGGGAGAACTCTAGGCAAAGCTCTGCGTTTAGTCCCTGGACAAACAAACCAGAAGGTGGAACAAATTTTCAGATGAGATCAGAGAACACCTCTTTAAAGTGAAAAATAATAATAAAACAAAATTTCAAGTATTAAATATATTCATCAAATGGAATAGAAAACGTGGCATCAAAATCCTTCTTTTTCAGTATTCTTGCTTTTTTTAAATGATGAAAACCATAATCTAATAAAAATCACAATGTAACCATTAATAGAATTAAGATAGTGTGTTTTTATAGCAGTGTTTCCAAAAGACATGATTGTAGAAGTCATTTAAAGTGTTAAAAAAATGAATACCAGTTAAAACTATTGTTTAACATAAGCTGTATTCTTCAGGTAAGCTAGTGTTTTGGGCTTTTGCTTCCTTGATTATTTTGTGTTTGCCAGTGCTCAGGATTGAACTCAGGTCCTTGGTTCCCTGAGGTACATACTCTTAACCATGAGCTACTGCCCTAGAAACTCCCTCCTAAGCCAGACTGACCTTGAACTCTAGGTCCACCTGCCTCAGGGTCCCAAGCGCTGAGATTATAGCCATGTGCAATAAGGTCCCACTGTTTCTTTCCATTTTTAATTACCAAATATGAAGTAGAAACATCTGTACTTTTAAAACGATAGTCTAGCACCAACTAAGTCCACAGGTCAATGGATACACAGAAGGCTGGCTAACCTCAAATCTGCCTGTCCTTGCTCACTGCTCTCACTTCATCTTTTTTTTTTTTTTCAAACCATTAATACATAATGGCAAATAATAAAGTAACATAATCTGTGGAGTCAGTCAGCCTGGCAAACAGTCTCTTCTAACTTACTGTGTCCTTTCCCACCCCACTGTGGCCTCTAGTGTTTTCCCTGTGTGGTCACACTGACAGGATGCCTCTCACTAAGGTAGATAGCCACTGAAGAGCTACCTACAGAGAGCACTCCAGATTGCTAATGTATATTGTTCAACAGTCCTCTCAAATAGGGTATATCAGAGATAAACTTCTTGAACTCTTCAATATCAAAAAATACCTTGGTTTTACCTTTAAAATCAAAGGCCAGTTTGGCAGGATAAAGGATTCTCGGTTGAAAGCCTTCCTCTTGCAGAAGTTTTTATGATATGGGACCACTGACTCCTTGCATCTATAGTACCAGGTGACAGGTCAGCTGTCAGTCTGATCTTGGACCCTCTGTAGGTTATTTCTTTTTTGGCTCTGGAAGCTTTTAGGATTCTCTGCTTATCACCAGCATTCGCAAACTTCACCAAGATGTGTCTAGGCGTGAGTCTGTGCTCATCCACTGAATTAGGGATGCGATGAGCGCTGATAAACTCCAGACTCTGGCCTCCTAGCTCAGCAAAGTTTTCTTCAATTACTTCCTTAATTATGTCTACCGCTCCGTTTTCCCGGTTTTCTTTCTCTGGAATTCCTATCACTCGCATGTTGGAGCCTCGCAATCTATCCTCCCTCTCTCTTAGCCTTTCTTTATCAATGATCTCCCTGGCCAACTGCACTCTCTCCTTGGTCAAGAACTCCACAGCATCTTCCTGTTCATTTACCCTTGCTTCAATCGTGCATGCTAAGGAATTCAGATCAGCCATTGAACTTTTCATATTTAGGACATCGAGAAAGTAAAGGTTTTTGATACTTTCGACCTCCCTTTGCATCTGTCTGATAACACTGATCATGCCTCTTCTAAAGTTTTCTTCGGTCTCATGGATCAAGTCTGCTTCTTTGGCCATTAGCTCTTCTATTTGCAGCTTCTTGTACCTCCCTTTTTCTATGTTCATTAAAAGTGGAGTGACTCGTGGCGGAGCACTCAACTTTGTACCTGAACGGTTTTTAGGACCACTGCTACCTGCCCCTAGAGACTCTGAAGCCAAATATAAGGTTAGACACGGTATCCCAGTCCTCTGACTAGACACAGGAGCCGCTCCTCCCTCTTGGCATCTCACCAGCTTTTTTTCTTCGAGTCCCAAACCAGGTAACTAAACGCAAGTTCTTTAAGTCCATGGAAGGTCTCCTTTCTCTTAATCTGGGAAGACGTTTTTCTGTTTACTTCTTTCTCTGATTCAGAATCTACTACCAAACTAATTAAACCAATCTCCTCAGCAGTCCTGGTGATTTTCTCAACACCATGCTCTTCTGCCACAGCAAGGCCCTGAAAGGTTGAACCCCGAGCTTCACGTAGGATGGAGGCCTTCCCATCCCTTTCCTCCCCTGAGTCCTCTTCCTCCTCTTCTGATTCTGATCCTCTTCCTCTCTTCTGATTCTGATCTTCTTCCTCCTCCAACTCTGAGGCCTCTCCCTCTGAAGGTCTTCTCCCTGTGTCTCTGACAATTCTTCTTCCTGCTCTTGCTTCTTGAGAGTTTCTTGATCCTTCTGGTCCACTGTCTCCTTTCTGAAAACCTCTGACCTCTGGCTGTCGACTTTTACCTCTTTGATGAATGGGAAGATCAAACTGTCACTTGCTAGTCTTCTAGCTTCGCGCTTCGTGTCTCCTAGAGTTTTTATCCAATCTTTCTTGAAGCTCGTTTCTTCTTCCTCCTTCGTTTCTCTCTCATTTTGCGGGAACACATCCTCAGTAACTCTTTCAGAAAAGGCTTTCTGCTGGTAAATTGCCGGAGGTGTGAAGGTCTGAGAAGATCTTTGCCTCACCATCACACTTAAATGCCAACTTCACCGAGCACATCAGCTCCGGCTCCAAGTCCTTTTCTTTCAGAAGGCGGAAGATTGGCCCCACTGCCTGCTGATGTCCAGCGTTGCTGCGGAGAAGTCAGCAGCAGCCTCAACGTGGCTCCCGCTCCCTCTTCCGGTGAGCTCTCTTTGGGGGCCTTTAGACGGTTCTCTTCATTCGGACAGCTGGGATTCCTGGCAGGTTTCTCATATGCGTTCTTCATGTTCTCCCCTTCTAGAACGTCTACAAGGCCCCTGCTCTTTCTACACCTGCCACGTTCACCAGGCGGGGCTTTTCCCGCTCTCTCTAGTGATGGTTTCAGGACATGGTTGCTGTTGAGTTGTTTAGCTGTGTCCTGCCTCCTATCCAGCTTACTCTTCTTGCTTCTCACAGTCAGATCTTCGTCTGTTCCAGAACTTTCCTCTTCCACTTTCTCTCCTGGCTTTGGAAATTCCTGAGACTGCATCTCCTTCTTGCTGGCCTAGTCGCTCTTGCCAAACGCTTCACCCAAGGTGCTGTATGTTTTAACAGCATTTCCTTTATATCATTTTTATAGGTTTCTCTCATCTCTGCAAACATCACCTCTTGCATTTCCATTAAAGCATTAAACTGCTTCATCATGGATGCCGGTACTTCACTTCATCTTAAACGCTGTTCTATTTATTCAAAAGAGAGATTTGGGGGCAAAACTGAAGTAGGAGAAAGAATTTCCCATAAGGGCTCTATAGTTTTACAATTTACTTAGAAACCATTGTTGGTCATGGGTAGAAATGAAAAACTATACTATACATTGGGAGATATTTATAAAAAAAATTTTCTTTACTTATCTTGAATGTAGCTGAGGACATTCTAGAACTACATTTTTTCTAGAATACATTAACTTAATCTTCACAATTATCAACTTCAGTTTTTGGCCCTGAAAATAGCTCGTCAAATGACCTTTCAAAATTTCCAAAACAGGGGAAAAGAATACAGAATGTCATAAAACTGAGTTCTAGAAATATATTTCATGTAGACAACTCAATGGGGGAAAGTGAACATAGCACAAAATCTTGTCGTTGAGCACGTTGTCAGTTTATCAGTTGATTTTTACTATAAAACCATTATTTAAAGATTTCTTTATTTGGCCTCCAATGAGAACAACCTGAAGGAATGTAAGCAGAGGTGTGAGAAAGGATGGACTCACTTGCTTTCAGACTTGACATGAACTTGAATCATGAAAACGTTATTAAGTTGCTTTTTAACTATCAAAAATATCAAAGGAATCCCTGCCCCGTCCTCTCCCACCCCGCCCTGTCCCCGCCCCATCCCCGCCCCGCCCATCCCCCCCGCCCTGTCCCCGCCCTCCTCCCCCCCCCCCCCCCCCCCCCCCCCGCCCATCCTTGCCCTGCTCTGCCCCACGCTGCCCACAAGAGCACTCAGCTAGCCTCTTCTAACTTCTCTTTATAACTTTAGCTTTGCCTCAGTGGGGTCTTGTGAGGAAGAAACTTGGTGGAATATTATTAGCCTTAAGATTATTATAAGAATGAGACAATCTGTGCTGCGGAATCAAACAAAACCCAGGACTGACACCTTCCAAACATACTTTCAAGAGAAAGCCACTTAATATCACAAACAATTCCCGTCCCAACAGATGAACCATTCTCAACAGAAATTTTTAAAAAAACGATGAAAAAACACACGCAGCAAAATGAATTCAGGAAGGCAGTGAAGGATCAGGAGGAGAACTGACAGGTGTCACGAGGGAAACAAGGGTCTCTACAGGTCAGATAGAAACATTAGTTGGCAGCCTCAGTAACAGAGTAGATCAAGCTGAAGAAAAAAATGACAGAGCTTGAAAACAGATCAGTTGGATCTTAGTGTCAGACAGAAAGAACCTTAAAAAAACCAAATATTCAGATTATGAGGGAGAAGAGCTACAGGGTGGGGTGGGGGAGGCATAGAAAACCTCCTCAGTAAAATAACAGAAGAAAACACACCAGACCTTGGGAAAGACATGGACATCCAAGTACAAGAAGCATTTAGAACCTTAAACATATACAATCATAGAACCATTTTTACTTCATATTGGTAACTCAAAGTGGAAAAAACAGTGGGACCTTATTTCACATCGTAGGTCATCCTGACACAGCATAGCTAAGCTGATAAAAGTATAGGACAAAAAGAATATTACAATCTGCTAGAAAGAAATGTCAAGTAACATTTTAAGGCAAATATATTAGATTTACGGCAGATTTCTCAGAAGGAACTCTAAATGCCAGGAGGGCATAGAATGATATATTTTGGGTCCTGAAGGAAAGTAAGAACAAACTAAGATTGCTGTAGCTAGCAAGGCTGCCCTTCACAGTCAACAGACGAGTGGGCACTTCTGTGATAAGGATAAATCAAAGGACCTCACGGACACAAAGCCAGGCTTACAAAAGATGCTTAAGGGAATCCTATATGCAGAAGAGAGAGAATTTAGTAAGAACATCATTAAGAACATGAGTAAATCCCACTAGAAAAAGAAATTCACCAATGAGAAGAAATATGACTAATATAGTAAACTATCAAATTTATAAAATAAACAGGAATAAGAAAAATAGATTAAAAAAAACAATGTGGTGTAGATTTATATGCCAAGTGTTAGAATAGCACCCAATTTTATAACAACAAAATATTACTAGACATATAAAGAAGATTTTGGCCCCAACTTAACAGCAGGTGACTTTTAACAGCAAGAATAACTTTGCATAACTTGAGAAAAGATCCACAAATTCACAGAGAAGCACAGAGTATGTCAAACAGGCCAAGAAACTCTAAACAAAATCATGCTGGGGAAAAAAAAAATAAGACACAAGGAAAACAGATCAGGATGTCAGCACAGGTAGGTTTTCTAGCTATGGTTTCAAAAAAGTAGAGAAAACAAGAAGTGATGCCGAGAGTTCCATGCCAAGTTTCTGCTCAGCAAAGCAGATGGGCTTCTCTCTGCTGACCTACAGAATGAAGCAGCCAGTGGTGGTCTGGATGATAAGGTCATTCATTGGAACACTTGGTCCCAAGTTGGTGGAACTGTTTGGGGAGGATTAGGAGGTGTGGCCTTGTTGGAGAGGTGTGTTGCTGGGAATGGATCTGAGGATTCAAAAGACTGTTCCCTGGGTGCTCCCCTCCCCTGCTTGTGGTCCAGGCTGAAAGCTCTCATCTTTTCCTGCGTCATGCAAATGGAAGGACCTGGGGAGACGGATCAGAGGATAAACCGCTTGCCAGGCATGCACAAGGACCTGTGTTCAGATCCTCAGCACTTATGTAAAAAAGCCAGGCACCAAGTGAGGAAGACAACCCACATCAATATCTGGCGTCCATAGGCAAACTCAGAAGCATGTGCACCAAGCATGTATACATGTATACACACATGGCCCAAATTAAACCGGGACTATTAGCACTTCTCCTGGTGGGCATCCTGTCTCTGCCATTTAAGGAAAAAAAAAATGCTCAAATGACCACAGTTGATTTCAATGCGGGTAGAGGAGTGGAGTAGTCAGGGCCACACAGGAAGGTGAGGGAGGTCAGAAAGACATAAAGGTTGCTTTATATGATCTCACATGTGTAACCTCAACCCAGCTTAATGTTATACAGAGTGCATGGCAAATATAAAAGTACAGCATGGGTGTGAGGTATTGTGTAAGAGTGAGAAACACAGCATTTTATATAAACCATATGGCTCATACTCACATCTGACCCATGATGGTCACTGCTATTAATAAGAAAAAGCCACTTTTAAAATGTACACTCTATAAACTCTATACACAACCCATACAATTCTCAGAGCAGAAAGATAATGGGAAGCTACTTAGGGACAATGGCTTTAGTGCACAAAAGAGGACTCACTAGGAGTAAGGAAGAAACTGGATTTGTCACCCAAAGAAGCTTGGCAAGCCTCACCAGCTCCTGGGAAGCCTGATATTTAGACAGGTGACTAATGGTAAAGCCGGTTGCATCTTAGAATGTCCAGGAATAAAAGGTGGTGTCATGTTTAAAAAATGGTAAGTGAAGTCTTGCATGGTCAAACCACAGGAAGAGTGGACCAAATGCAACAGGAAGCATTTCTCAAGGCCACCAGCCACAGGAAAGCTGGCCGTGAACACTGCTTTCAGACAGGCTCCCAGCAAACAAGTGGGGTCCTCACACTGAGGTGCACCTCACCGATAGGCTATGGAAGTTCATTTCCTTATGGTGTGAAAATGCGGAGTGTTATCTAGCACAGTTAGAATCCTAGGGTAGATGGCTGTATCTATGATAGCTTCAAACCCAAAGGGGAAAAAAAGAAGGCAGAAGAGAGAATATTATTTTATTTTAAAATATGCTACCTGTACCTGTGAGAAAAAATTAAAAAGAGAAAAGAAGTAAGTATAGTGTCTTCCCTCAAGAAGTCACCTGCCCTGGATCTTTGTCTCATTGCCCTTAGATCAAATTTTAGTGACTGGAACAACGAAGAGAGATAGCCACTTGCTAACCTAGAGAACTTGCTTGACACCACACTGTGTTTAAATGTATTTTGTGCGAAGGATAGGGACACAGTTCCACATACTGTCTGGTCACCTTCAATCTCCCCTATCTACCTCTGGTTGAAGAATCTGCATTTCCTAGGAACACAACCTCTAAGCCCCAACCGACCCAATCCAGGAAGGCCTGTGGCCTTGCCTCTCAGGGCACATAATCTTTTCAACGTTTTCAGGTCATCATCACATTGAGCTGCTCTGCAGTCACACCAGAAAATTAAATGTCCTGAATCTCCAGAAGTTATAAAAATCATATCTCACAGGTACAGAAGCAAAACATAGAACTTTAACTGGGCACCGTGGTGCAAGCTCAGCACTTGTGCAGGGTGGAGAAGGTACAATCAGGAGTTCAAGGCCAGCCTAGACAACTTGAGAAGCTGTCTCAAACAAACAGCAACAAAACTGAAAGTTTAAGATACAAGAGTAAGTGTGTTTGTTATTGGTGATTGTCTGAAAAAAAAAAAAAAAAACCAACAACAACCAACAAACAATCTACAAAAGCTGACTGCTTCCTACTCCGTCAGCTGGTTGAGAATAGAGTCTTTTAAAAGAACTCTTTACTTTGACTTTACAAAGCATGTTCCAGTAAAATCTCTACTTTGTCCACATGTTAGGAATTACGTTGATGTAAGGTTATTTTTAATGTCAGAGAGTAATGGTATGGAAATGACCACTGGAGTGGAAGGGGCGAGAAGAAAGAAATAGGTGCAGTCCTCACTGTGCTGTCCTCTGGTTTCTGTTTCATGTGAACTAGCCAAGCCTTTTGTCATACAGGCCTTGCTCAGTGGGAAGGTATGCCTGGAGTCCCAGTGCAGACACTAACTTTCCGAGTCAGGGGGTGACAGCTGTCTCCCACTTGGCCCATCGGTGTGCAGATCCTTATGCTCTTGACCCAGATACTGACAGCGCAGCACATGCCTCCTCCACACTGAGAGTCCTTGTCACAAGCCTGAAAGGAAAAGAACCAACAGATAAGTATAGATACTGGGAAAGTCTCAGGCTAGGGAACTCTAAAATTAGCAGGGAAAATCCTCTGTAACTATCCGAATGCCCAGCCAGTAAAGTATTTGCCAACAAGCACAAGGACACAAGTTCCATCCTCAGAATCTACAAGAAAAGCCAGAGACATGGTGGCTTGCACCTGCAATGCCAGCTCTGGGAAGATAGAGGCAGGCAGATCCCTGGGGCTTGGGCAGCCAACCAGTCTAGCTGAATTGGGGGCATTCTAAGCCAAGTGAGAAACTATGTCTCAAAAAATAAAGCATATAGCACTTGAGAACATCTGAGTTTAACTTTTGTCGTCCACACACATGCCCCTACATGTGTGTGTGAAACTCTCTCTCCCAACATGTGCACCTACATACACATGAAAAATTCTAAGCAGCAATTTTAATAAAGTAGAGCGGGAAGCTCCATTTGTGTGTTTACAGCCACCTTCAACACTTATCAGAATGTTTCCATGGACTAAAGAGCACCTATATGATGAGACACAGGATTAAGGAGGAAGGAAAGGAGGGTAGGGGGTGGGGAGGGGGGCCAACGACATTTCTGCTCTCTTCTTTTGGTGCTTTATGACTGAATTTGAAGAATGTGTTTGCGCTAGCTCGCACTAGAGTAATCATGCAGAACTACACAGAACAAATCACACGATTTTGTGATTATTAACTGCTGAATATATGGGGCCTAGTTTAGAGAGAACAGATTGAAATGGTCTCTAAACTTGGAACAAAGCAGTGCAGACCTGTAAGGGCACCACCGTGACATTGAGAAGGGTTCGCTTTCCCTTTCAAGTATTTACGATGGATGCTTCTTGCACGGGCACCCTGATTTTCACCATTTCCTCTTTCAAAATAAGAACTCTCTGAGCACAGGAGGAGACAGACCAAGACCTTTGCCCCATCCCACTCGTCTTTCGTACGAATGACATGCACAAAGGAACTGACCGGCTTAGGATGAGCGATGTGTGCATTAGAAACTCAGTTGAGCAAGCTCCTGAGGTCTAACAGGTGAGGACAGGCACAGCACACAGCACAGGTACAATCAGCAGCCGTAATACTGCCATATATAGAACCAAAGACTACACTGTGGAGGACTTTCCATGTAGCAGTAATCAGAATAAGCCTTCAGTGATGTCCATGAAAATTTGTCTTAAGAACCATACCTCCTGCTGGGCAGTGGTGGCAGCGCATTCCTTTAATCCCAGCACTTGGGAGGCAGAGGCAGGCAGATTTCTGAATTTGAGGCCAGCCTGGACTACAGAGTGAGTTCCAGGACACAGAGAAAACTTGTTTGAAAAAACAAACAAACAAACAAACAAACAAAAAAAGAACCATAGCTCCTTCTTAGAGCCAACAAGAACAATAAAAACAACAAAATGAGATGCTTTTGTTTAAACTATGTGCAGAAATCTGTTGTTCAAAATAGGTAGTGGTCAAAAACCACAACTTTAGTTTTGAATGGCTTTTTTTTTTTTTTTTTAAGATGCTGTTTAAACATTTCCACCTTTTAATTTTTGTCTGGATACCAGAAATCAAGCAAACATGACCATCAGAGTCCTCTGTTAGATCTACACAACAACCATTTGCAATATGGTTTTAATATATCTATATGAACATATCAAGTTCAAAGATGCATTTACAACATATATATAAGACTCTACTTTCTGAAGCCTCGTGAGCTCTTTTTCTAAGACCACTAAAAAAAAAACCCAATCAAGATCTTTTAAAATTCAATCAATCACTTAGATGTTTATCACCCTGTATACACTATATCTAGATAAATCACTGACTTTTTTATTTGAATCCAGATGGTTTCTGTCAGGGGAACCTAACTATGTTTTACTGCCACATTGCTTTAGAAAAAAAAAAATGTTTTCCAGTACTCTTTTCATAACATTAGATTAACAGCAAACCCCCCTGAGTCTACAAGACTGTATCACAACCCCCCAACCCACCAGCATGTAAACATGAAATGAGATAAAATTTCATTTCATAACACAAAGCTTCAGTTGTTGGAAAATTACAAAGGATTGCATAAGTTTATATCTTTTTAATTAGACAGCTGCTTCCTAGTCCCCTTCATTCTTCTTAACCCATTGCAGAGCCAAGCAAACAGTGTCCTCCTGTGAGTGGAACAAAACGGGACATTTGCACTACCCAGGAACCTTAGGGCTTAGAGGATTAGGAAACACTTAGAATGAACCAGCAGGGGAAGGGAAGAAGAAAACCAACCCAATCATGTTTCCATTCCCATGTGTTACAAAGACACTGTAGAAACTTTTGTTCATGCACACCAACTGGCTACCAATGAAGCTATATAAATGGTTTTAAGAATCTCTACTCTAATAAATACCACAAGCATAAAATCAAGTATCTATGGGGTATAACCCAATGCTACCATAAGCCCAGAGCTTTCAGGATACAATCTGTAACACTAAGAAACCGGAGAAGATCAATCTTTATTTAATTCAATATAATGACCCTTCTCTTAAGTGACATGTTACTTTATTACCTGTATGTTGTCCCAATCAAATCTCTATTAAAATCCAATAATATGTCCTTAGATGTCAAAGTGATTTAAATAAATAAATTAGTAAAAAAAAAATGCTAGTGACTCTCTTTCTTTCTTTCTTTTCTTTTTTCTTTCTTTCTTTCTTTCTTTCTTTCTTTCTCTTTTCTTTCTTTCTCTCTTTCTTCTTTAATAAAGTGAAACAACAGCAAACAGCCAAGGTTCTGCTGGGCTATTCAAACAGACTTCCGAAATTTTGTACTGTGAACTCATTCTTCAGACAGACAAAAAAAACCCCACCACCACCACAAAAAAAAAAAAAAAACCTGTCAGAAGTCTTGAAAGAATGGGCTATTTCTAAGCATGATGAAGACACTCTGTGTGAGTTTAAATAAAGTCTAGCGATAGCCTCCTCTATCACTAAGCCCCAGGAGTGAGGTATCAGGAATCAAACTTGACAATTTATGTAATGAGAACTTCACGATGAAAAGGGGGTGGTGGTAAAGAGTAACATAAAAGAGCAGCTGCTCCAGAACCCAATAAGAAGAGCCCACAATTGCTTTCCAAAGCCCCACACGTGGCCCGGACCCAAGTTATTTCACAGGGTAAAATCCACTCAGGAGCCATGGAGCCTGAGGTGTACGTCTTGCTCTTTTCCAATTTAAGTAAGAGCGGCCGGATTTGGAGGTGTAGTTTTTCCAGCTCCTGGAAAATAACTTTCTCACTGGGAAGAAACTTCTTTGAGCTACTAAATAGAACAGCAGACCAAACCGGAGGAGTGCGGGAGGGAGAGGAGGGGAAGGCAGCAGCTGAAGGCTGTTTAATTCCATCTTGAGCCTGGTTGTCCCCTGCCTTGGGAGCAGAACATGTTCCCAAGTGGCCAAAGAACTATCCCAGAGAATACCACGCCCTTCCTGGTCCCTACACACCCTGGGCCCGGTGTCTCTGGGGCGATCCGGGCGCGACAGGTGCGCCGGCAGCTTACCCCGGTGATGACCGCGGCATCCCCGGCGGGCGGTGTGAGCAGCAGCGGTAGGAGCAGAAGTAGCAGTAGCGGGGCACAGCGCGGGTCTCCCATGGCGTCCCGGGGACGCGGTAGCCGTTAGGGGACGCGTTCGGGGCTTGGGACCCGGGACGTTGGGGACGCGTGGCCGGGCTGCTCTGCGGAGCCGCGAGCCTGGCGGCGGTTATAAAGGCGAGCCCCGCGGTGACTCACGCCAGGCAGCACGCGGGGGGCACAGCGCGGGCACACACCCCGCGCTCCACGCGCACACGCGCACGTGCCCGCGCCCCACGCCCCACGCGCACAGGCGCCACGCGGGCAGAGCCCCCGCGGGGCGCCGCAGCCCTAGCCAGCCTTCCTGACGCTTTTGTGGTCTCAGAAACCCTCCTTCGCTGTCCTGCTTTCCAAAGCCTCACGTGCTCAGCCCCCACACTCGCAGAGGCACATCATTTGCCATACAGATGTGCAGGGGGTACCCACGACGTGCCAGGCGCGGCGGACACAGTTGCACCGTGTTTGTACACATTTGTTCAGCATATCTACCGCTGAGAGCTCCGTGCGTGCCAGGTCTGCCACCGGCTCTGCCCTGAGGTGGCACAACTTAGAAAGGACAGAAGCAAACAAGCAAAAGGCAAATGAATGTAGCAGGGTGAAAGAACAAAGCACCAGGCACAACACCAATCCCACATCCCTTAGGAAGTGGGATGCCCCTCCAGCTATGAGAGCCTCCTTTACTTTTTGGAAATGACTTCCCCTGGTGCCCACATCTGTTCCTGACCCTTTCTGCCCTGATTTCCCTCACGTGCGGTCCCTCCCCTCCGCAGCTTCCAACCAGCTTCAAGGCAGAACAGGATGTTGCCAAGGGGGGAAAAAAGAGAACTCCCAGCTTGTTCTGCCAGCCTGAGGCCCTGGGAAGGTGGCTCTTTCCCAGCTCGGTTCTCCAGCCTAGGAAACTCCAAGTCTTATACATGATTTTTTTGGTTCGGATCAATCACTTTTGTGTGTCTGCTGGACTCTAGGCGCTCATCTGGTGAGACAAGAGACAACCCTCCTGTGTCCCTAGTTTGGCTCCAATAATCTCATCTTGTTTACTCTACAAGGATGATCAGTTTGACTTTTTCTGAGGTTTGGGGGAACCCACCTCACTCCTACCAGACTGGGGACCTCAGACTTTCCCATGTTCCTTAGGACCACAGACTGCTGAAAGGCAGATGGGCCTTTTCAGCCTCTTTAATCAATACAGTAAGGAGAGCTGGGCCACAGTTACTTTCAGACTGTGGGCTCCCCATGCCAAAGCATTCAGACGAATGTAGAGGGGAAAAAAAAATGAACAAAGGGCCAGGGAATTATTTGAATGTTAAACAGCTGGGCATTTTAAACCCTAGATCTTTGGCTGAGTTTTAAAGCCTTTTTGTACCATGTTTTTGAGTTCAAGAAGCATCCTGAGACCGAAAACACAAACGGGATCAAACTCGTTTTTAACTTTGAGAAAACTGTTAAAAGTGGATTCACAGTGAAATAAGTGGAAACAGTAGCAAGTGACAGACTGGTGGAAAGTTTCCTTTTCCAGTCTCCATGCCAACCAAGGCATGGGAGTGCAGCCCGGGGAAATGTAAAAACCAGTCAACATGGACTTTAACATTCTTGACACTTATTTTTTTTCTTAAATGGTCGGTTTCATATTTGTTACTATCAAATACCAACTGGGTATTCCCCCACTTCTCCAAGCATAGGAAACAACCATCTCTACCCAGGGAAATGGTAACCTTCCACTGAGATTGACTTCTTACAGGAGCTGTTTTCAAAACAGTCTTCTAAGACTTTTAAATCAAGGTTGGAGATGCTTAAAAATAAGGCTGGTTTAAGGCTCTTCGGTTTTCCTGTGCTGAGGTTTCAACTAAGGGCATGGACACCCTGGGTAAGCATCCTACCACTAGGCTACCCCTAAACCTCTTTGGAACTTTTAATGGCTTTAGTACTTGATAGACAAAATGAAAACTCTTCAACAGAACTTCTGTCTTTGGATCCAACAGGTAAGTTATCCGATCAAGTCTGATTTCAATTCTAGAAATGGAAAGATACTATTTGGATTACACGCCCCCCCCCCCCCGCCCCCAAGGCAACGATGAAACAATAATGAAATTAAAGTTCTGTTTTCTTACTGTGATCTGTTGGTACGATCAGTCATGTGGTCAAATTAGCCAGGAACAGCCATTGGGTTAGGACCAACACTTGTGGGTTCAGAGTACAGACTGGCGGCCTTGCATGGCCACCACCGCTCAGCTGGTTTGACAGTGTGATACAAAGAACACTACATTTGAAAGTTAGAGTGACCTGGATTGGAGTCTTTTGTGGCAACTGGACTAGCCTGCAGCCCCTTGGGATCCTGGTCCAACCACCATGAGGCTCAAAGAGAACATCTTTGAAAGGACTAAGCACTCAGTCTGGGATAGCCTGAAAGTCCTACAAGGGGTGCCCTCCAGTTAAATCTTACAATGTACTTTCCCCTGATAGGTTCATTGAACATTGCTATGGCTGTTTTCTGTCCTGCCCACCTAATTAGATGACATACACATGCTGGCTAGGATCCCATTTCTTCTGAAAGTCCTTCTTGCACGTGGCATTAGCCAGCACTCAGAAAATGATTGATGAGTAACAGGAGACATTTTGGTGATCAGGGACACAGAGGTTAGAAGCAAATGGCGCATAGCGCTGATGCACTTAATCTACATGGACCACGAATGCCGTCAGAAAAAGCTGAGAGGGAAAGAGAGACCTGGTGCAGGGGACTCACCTGCTGTTTCCTCTGAGAATATGGGACTGGAATGAGGGGCCCCTCTTACAGCTGTCACATGTTTGAGCTACAGCAGTCCCTCTGGGAGCTCAGCTGAGGGAGACTTTATTTGAACTGATGATTTATGATGATTCCAGTCTAGGGTTATACTAAGTATCACCTAGGAAGTTATGTTGAAACTCTAGCCCCTGGTTCCTGTGACTTTATTTGGAAGTAGGGTCCTTGCTGATATAATCAACCAAACTTGAAGTCATATTGGATGAGAGTGTGTCCTGAACCCAACAACTGATATCTTTGTAATTTAAAAAAAAGTGTGGTTGTGTGTGTGTGTGTGTGTGTGTGTGTGTGTGTGCGTGTGCATGAGTATGCATTTGTGCATGTGTGGGGCCATGTACATACAGAATATGTGCATGTCAGAAGACCACCTTGAGTACCATCACCAAATGGCTTCTACCTTTTGTGTGGGACAGGGTCTCTCACTAGACTGGAACTTTGCCATATAGGTCAGCCACGATGGCCTGTGAGCCTCAAGGAATCTGCCTGCCTCAGCCTCCCATTTTACCATTGTTGGGATTACAGACTCAGGTAGCCACACACTCAAGTCACCGCACTTGGCCTTTTTATATGAGTTCTGGAAACTGAGCTCAGGACATCATGTTTGTGAGGCAAGCACTTTGCTGGCTAAGCTGTTTGCCCATCTTTTAGAACAGACACAAGATCTTTGGATACAGAGACTGATACGACACACCCCTCCTCACAGCTGGCTTCCAGAAGCCAGAAGAGCTGGGAAAAGCATCCTTGATTTTGGACTTCTAACATCCAGAGCTACAAGAAACTAACCTCTGATGCATGAAGCCACCTGATTCTGCTCACTTCTCCTCGAACCTCTGGGAAACTGAAAGGAAGGGTGGGGCTGGAGGATTGCAATTCAGCTTTCTGCTGTCTCTGCCTGGAACTCGAGCCCAACTGTGCAGTGACTAAAAACAGGTCACATGACAGTTCACCTTGCTAAGGACAGCAGTGCAAGTGTAGTTGCTGCTAAGAACCAGAAATCTGCTGAGCAGTGCTAGATTCTATAGGAAAGGAGCCACTGGTGTCTTGAGCCCCTTAATGAGCTCAATGTACTTTGACCAACCTTAGTAATTCTTACTACAAAGGATAATGTGTGTCTGTGTTTTTTTTTTTTTTTCTTGTTTAGTCCTTCAAGTACTAAGTACATCAAGATACATGGTGAAAGAGTACACATGTGCAAGCTGAGAGTGCTTTGTTTTAAGTAGTAGACCATCGTTCATTCATTCATTCAGCAGGTACTTACTAAGCACAAGTACTAAGTGTTGTGCAAAGCACTAGACGGTTCAGTACATATCTGCTGACCAAATCACTACGAATGTGCAGAACAGCATGAAGGAGGACTGAGAGTAGTCATAATCCCATCTCCTGACGTGACAGCAAGGCAGAAATCTTGTGGGCAGTCAAGAGAAAGAGAGGCAGGAACTATAGTGAACTGGAAGGAAGGAGGAACCTCACTGTGAGAACTGGCTCACAGGAAGGATGCTGGTGCTTACACGGGTGTGGGCAAAGGCAGGCAGGGTGAAGGGAACAGCCATGCTAAAAAAAGAAACGGCTAACCAGTAGCTTCTTGTTGGATTTTTAATTTTTTTCATTACATATAATGTAGCCACAATAACTAGGATTTAGTAGAAACTTGGAAAATTGTGACCCAATGGCTGTTTTTGTCTATCTATCTATCTATCTATCTATCTATCTATCTATCTATCTTTTTTTTTTTTTTTATGTTCTACCTAGCCATGCGTTGCCGGCGGCTGCTTTTTGCTGAGTACTTGTGAGACCACATGATTAGAAAAGCCAAAAAATATTTTTTATCTGCTAGTATAGAGAAAGCTTGCTGATTCCTAGTTTTGTGTGTGTGTGTGTGTGTGTGTGTGTGTGTGTGAGAGAGAGAGAGAGAGAGAGAGAGAGAGAGAGAGAGAGAGAAGAACAACAGAGAGAGAGAGAGAGAGAGAGAGAGAGAGAGGGAGAGAGAGAGACTCACTGAGTAAGCTAGGCTGGCTGGCCAGCGAGCCCCAGAGATCTGCCTGCCTCTGCCTAGGATGATATGTATGTACCGTCACCGGTCCAACTTATTTTGCAGGGGTTCTTTGTGAGCAAACAGCGTGGATGATGTGTGTATACCACACATCAGTCTGGCTTGTTTTACATGGGTCCTAGTGAGCAAACTTAGTTTGTTGTGCTTATGACTGAGATATTTTCCAGCTCTGTTGTGTCTAGATTCATGTGTTAAAAGAAAAAAAAGAAAAAAAAAAAAGACCTTAAGTCTCTGTAGCGTCTCTGACTGCAGTTTTACAAAATCTTACTGATCTTGCCACTGTTGCCTTTGCTTGAACTTCCTGTGGTGTGTGATGTGGAGACTCCAACTCACCAGTGTAAGCCACATTCTTTTGGACTTTCAGATATTGCCTAAAGTTCTGGCGTATGGATTGACATCTTGCATATTAATCTTACTATAACTGATTTTCAATGATCTGACACACAATAGGTGCTTAATCAATAGTGTTTGAAAAGAAAGATCAAGAAACACATGCCCAGCTCTCTGTCTTGAACCGAAAGTGCCAGGAATTTTCTCAACCACAGAAGAGGGAAATGTTCCGGATTCATCTTCACATGGCTCTGTTGTTAAGGGTGAGTCTGGCTTCCTCGAAACCTTACTTTGCATATGTCTTTTCTAAGAGCTTATTATGGTAACATAATAGGTGGGCCTGGTAATTTCATCACTGGGTTTTATTTGTCTTTGCGTAAATGACTTTTCATTTAGATTTGTTCCAAAAAAAAAAAAAGTCAAATGAAATAAAATGGATATTCTCCTTTCTGCTTTGCCTTCATCCTTTATTGAGGTACTATTCCACGTGGCTTTCCCTGTTAAACCTATAATATCATCTGTGCTATCATTCTAAAATAATAACCGTATTTTAAATGTGACATGAAAAAGGAATGGCTTTTATAATTCTAAATAAGATGTCTATTTTAATCTAGTTCAATGCTGATGATTTTTCTTTTTCTTTTTTAAAAAAAAAATAAATCACCAAGATTCAGTGAGAGAGCCAATTGTCTACGGAGGCACTGAAAAGCATTTGTTCCATTCAAGTGATAATGCACAGTAAAGTTTATCTATTTTTAAATAGTTGAAGTATTAATCCAGGAGAAAGGGTTTTCTTCAAACAATTAGCACACAGTGACTTTGAGATAATATAAAGGGTCATCTAGGAACATTTGGTTCTAAAAGATTTAGATGTATTCATGATGTATTCATTATAATGCTGGCTGTTCATCTCTGTCGGATTTTTTTTTTTTTTTTTTTGCTATTGAAGATGGGCCTAAAGGCAAAAGCTTGTGCTGCATACACTGCAGTCTTCATTCAGAGAGATTGTTATGCAAATATGTGGCATATTTGGTAACTTTCCAGATGGAAAAAGAAGTCTCACCTAAGAAAGGGATTTTCTTAAGATTAAAAACCATGACTAGGTAATTACTTTATCATCCTTCGGGTCAACAGGAACTATCTATCACACTGAAATAAACCTCATTCAGCAACCTTTAAAGAAGGAAAGGAAGTAGAAGAAGTAATGAGATGTATTCATATACATTTGAAAGAATAGGTACAAAACTTTTAGAGCCAGGGTGGTGGCTCTTATCCTGTAATCCCAGCACCCAGGAGGCTGAGGCAGGAGGCTGGCCAGGGAACTAGAGTTCACATTATGACCCCTAGTTTTAGTTTGTTTCTTTGTTTTTGGGCACAAGCCAATTGCAGTATTTTCATTTCTAAAGTGCAGAGCTGTCTCCTTCTATGCTTTGCACACAATAAGTACTTTGTAAATTTCAGTACATCTTTTATATAAACCCCAGGGACCCTCTGGGTAGAGCCCTTGGCTGTTTCAGAAGAACAAAGTGGAATTTGGAAAGGTCAACCATGCCATTTCCAGCCAGGGTAACTGCTAAGTAAAGAAACTAGATTTAAACTCAATGTGTTCTGGTGCCAAGAATTTAACTATTAGAGTTTCTCTTCAAATTTATAACATTGCCATAAAAACCTTGGGTGGCCAATAACTAGAAACAAGACACAGCAATTTGGTGAGAGTGTCTCATACACTCCATCTTCAAACTTGTCTCCACACATCTCAGAGCCATTCCCTCAATTTCTAGATGTTTCCGAGCTTCCACACGTGACTTGCCATAGAACAGTAGTGTAGAGCTTTAGCCAGTGATCTACAGCCGTCTACTTTCATGATGGTCTAGAAGACTCTCCCTCTTCTTTCTTGTGTCTGACTATTTGATAGAGTTAATAGATCCCATCATAACAGTGGGATCTATTAACAGAGAGGAGCAGAGGGACAGGGAGGAGTCTAGAGATGTTTTAATTGGTGTCTTAATTAGGGTTTTACTGCTGTGAACAGACACCATGACCAAGGCAACTCTTATAAGGACAACATTTAATTGGGGCTGGCTTACAGGTTCAGAGGTTCATTCCATTATCATCAAGGTGGGAACATGGTGGCATCCAGGCAGGCATGGGGCAGGAGAAGTTGAGAGTTCTACATCTTCATCTGAAGGCTGCTAGCAGAATACTCGCTCCCAGGCAGCTAGGGCAAGGATATTAAAGCAAACACCCACAAGACCACACCTACTCCAACAAGGCCACACCTACTCCAACAAGGCACACCTACTCCAACAAGGCCACACCTCCCAACAGTGCCACTCCCTGGGCCAAGCATATACAAACCATCACAATTGGGATGCTTAGAACAGAACAGCTTTTCTTGCTGCATGGTAGGGTTCCATTCTTAAGCAGGGGCCTCACAGTCTTCCTCGGAGCTGATGAAATGCCACACATCCTACTCATTATCCACTGTCTATTTATAGTCAATAGTTATTTTAAAATGGCTTCATTGTCAGTCTGGGTTGTAAATAGATCTTTTTATGAATCTAGTTAATGGAAATCAATAGATATCAGGTTTTTTATGTCTTTGGTGGAATGTGTAAGTTTTTGTAAGAATTCTACCCAATAAAATTCGTTCTGCTTTCTCTTTTTTTTTTTTTTTTTTTTTTCTTCAAGTGGGAGAGGTACAATGAAGGAGAAGATATGGTAAGTAAATCCAGCAGAGAGGGACCGGCTTGCTGTACCTGTCTGAGTTTGCAAGGCCAAACTCACACAGGAAAGGTATTCAGCAACCCTCTACATTATTTTTATAACAGCTTTTGAATCTAATATTATTTTAAAATAAAGAATTAGAAAGAAGAGCTGGGAGATGGCTCTGCAGCTAAAGCCCTTGCCATGCAAGTGTGTGGACAGAAGTCCACATAAATGCTAAGAAGGCATGGTGGGTGGAGGGGCACCTGTAATTTGGCTTTGGAAGGCAGAGGTATGGGTTCTCCAGACAAGCTGACTAGCAAGACTAGCCATATTAGTAAGCTGTGGGTTTAATGGAGAGACCCTGCCTCAAAGGATAAGGTGGGAGAGTGCATGCACAAAACATACATGCATGCCCACCCACAGGTCTGCTCACACACATCACAAGCAGACATGAACACATGCACACATACACACAAAAATGGGGCTTGGAAAGTGAATTAGGAAGAAGGATAAGACCAAGGAAACTTAGTCACACAGCACCAATGGGACAGCCACCAGATAGATGATACTGTCTGGCTCTGGGGACAAGCAAGAACCACTTGACCTGGGAGAACAGCACATTCAGCATATGCTGTTCCTAGCCCACCTGACTCACTGCAGTCTACTGGTACTGAATTTCGGTGGCTGAGTCAGCGGCAAGAGGCCAACAGGCTGAAGTACAGGCCATGGTGCTGTGAGGGTAGAGAACGTTTCTATCAGTAATTAGTAGGCTAACATTCTGAATCTATGAACTGAACACAGGCTGCTGGCTTGTCATAGTGCTCTGTTCCTTGTATGGTGTACAAGACTGCTTAAATGGAGTCTGTGAGAGTGAAGATCTATTGCTGTGGCTAGATGGATATGTGTGTGTGTGTGTGTGTGTGTGTGTGTGTGTGTGTAGGCCAGAGGTTGACACCAGGAGTCTTCCTCACTTCCTGTCACTGTCCACAGTGATTTGGCTAGGTTGGGAGAGCCGAGAGAACCAGCTCCTCCTTCACAGTGCTGAGATTTCAGGCATTTGTCCAGCTTTTCTTTTGTGAATATGACTATCAAACTCGGGTTCTTATTCTTGTGTAGCAAGCAAGCACTCTACCAAGTGAGCTTTCTCTCCAGCGGGTGGCTTGTGACCTCTTATTTAGAATCTTTATATACTGCTTTGGTTATTAAAACCTGAGGCTGGAAAGAGTCTCAGTGGTGGAAGTTGAATGGGTTCAATCCAAAAGCAACTGTTCTGATAAGATCTGCAGGCCAAAGCAGAGTAGCCACTTCTGAGAAAGTGATATCTTCCTCCTCTTCATTCTTCTCCCCCTCTTCTCCTCCTACCCTTCCATTCCTTCCTCCCTCCTCTTCTTCCTCCTCCCCCTCTTCTCCTTTGCCCACTCTCCCACCCTCTCCTCCCTCTCCTCCCTTCTCCTTCTTTCTCCTTTTCTTCTCCTTCTTCTTGGAGAGACAGGGTCTTGAGTAGTTCAGAAGGCATTGAGCTCAATGTATACCAGATGATGACTCTGCCTCTACTTCTAAGTGTTGGAATTGCAGGTGTGTGCCACCACGCTTGGTTTATGCCAAGGGATTGGGGTTTCATGTATGCTAGGCAAGCATTCCACCAACTGCAGTATATCCCCAATCCAAAACTCTCCATGCCAGGAATCAAGTGGAATGGCTAGTAGGAATCATCTTATATAATCCTCCCAACATTCTCATTATCAGCTGTACCAACACGATCGAACTTTTGACACTTGATAGGACATTCTTATGTTTTACTTCTCTTCAGCTTCGAAACCTTGTATGACAAATGCTACTATTGTCCAATTTACGAGCTCTGTGATCTTTTTTGGAATCTTAATTTAAAAGTTCAGCATAAAATAAATGCACAAGAAGTGCTATATAAGTGCAGTATCTCCATAGATGCTTACAGTAATGACCAAATGAGGGTGATGAGCACTTCTGCTTAATGTTTATCATTTCTTGAAATCTCCTCTTCCTGATGCTTTGAGGTATAGTTGTCGTCTGTTTCACTGTGCTGCATAACGGGACATAATCATTTGGTTTAAGTCAAGTTTGGTTCCTGTTGTCCAGCTTCCTTCTGTCCTGAGAAATTGTGACATATGCAATCCACACAGAAATGACATATGTGTTTACTTAAGGAAATAACAAGAAGTGGTCATACAGCCAATCTCTGTTCAGAACCTGAATCTCCAGGGTCTCGGAAGTCCACATGGTTCCCCTTTCCAAATATATCTTGTTCCCTCAACCCTGATCTCAGCACTTTTCTGATTGTTTCCTAGTGTAAACCTCTAACCTTTTTGCCCCGCTTGTCCCAGTTAGATACAGATTCTTAAACACTTTGCAATTCTTTCTACCAAGGCACTAACATCTCTGAACATTTCCCCTTCTCCAGGTTTTGAAGAACCAAACTTGGATGTGTTGAATTCCTCAGGAATTTTTCCACTGCAAGTAATGAGATCCAACTCAAATAGCTTGAATGAATGGCAAACTTTTAGGTGTGCTTGGGAGTCTGTATGGGCTGGTTCCACATCTGCAGACCTTGGAGGGGCAATGGTGGGAAAGGTACACTTCCCTTATAAATGAATAGACTTTCCCCCTGTTGTTATTCTCTAAACGATACAAGATAACAACATTTGCACAGCTGCATATAAATTCTCTACCCCATATTACATAAGGGGCTGGACATCTGGGTTTGAGTGTCTTCCAGGGTGCTATAGCCAATCTCACATGGATACCAGGACATGACTGCTCTCTAGGAACTGAAGGACAGTGGCAGGTGCAGCCTAGTCTTCTATTGTCACTCCTGAAAGTTTGGTCTCCTGGGCCAGGTTGTCTACACAGGGTGGTTGTTGATCACTCTGGAGGAGACAGTCTGCTTTTCATTTCATAAACCACCACTCTCTCTCTCTCTCTCTCTCCCTCTCTCTCTCTCTCTCTCTCTCTCTCTCTCTCTCTGTGTGTGTGTGTGTGTGTGTGTGTGTGTGTGTGGTGTGTGTTTAGAGAATCTAGTTCCTTTTCTTTTCCCATAGTAGATGTCTAGGGATTAAGTCTCTGTGGAACATTCTGGATTAGGTATTGATGGCTGAACTGACTATTCTGGCCACAGGGATAAAACAATCTGATTAGATAGTGTTTTTGACAAGGGACAGGGGTGAATGGTACCCAGACAAAGGTGACAGCTGAATCCCTACTTCTGAGCAAATCGGAGGTCACTCTTCCCACACCTAGCATCTATCAGCAGGCCACTCCCATTCTTCTCAAGCCTCAGCAAACAACCCAACTGCCTATCTTATACCTAGTTTCTGTTGCTGTATCAGAGATAATGAAAAAAACAAGACAATTACTTTATTTCACATTTTCAGACTTTGGAACTCTGGATCTGGAGAGATGGCTCACTGGGCAAAGTGCTTATCTAGCAAGATGAAGGCCTGAGTTCAATTCCCAGAGCCTACTCAAAGAGCCAGGCCTGGTAGTGCAAACATTGGAATCTCAGGAATGGGGAGGCAGAAACAGATGGATTCCTGGGGCTCCTTGGCCAGCAAATCTCATTCCCAGTGAGAGACTTTGATTAAATAAATAAATAAGATGAACACACACTGAGAAATGACACCTGAGGCTGACACATGTGTACACACACACAGAGGCATGTACACACATGCACACAGACAGAATGTGGTGCCAAGGTGTAGAAAGATCTTAAACTACTTCAAGTCATGGATGAAAGTGGAAGCGCAAGTGAGCCAAAGGCAAACCACAATGGACAGCCTGGATTCATGGGGAACCACTCTGTAGCAATTCATCTATCCCCAAGAAGAGCATTACCGATCTTATCACTTCCCAGAGGCCCAACCGACATTACAATGACAGACTCCAACATGAACTCAGGAGGAAGCAAAGCAGGACAAACCAGAGACTTCTCAAAGTCACTGAGAGACAGGGACATTTTCAATAAGAGCTGCTCTCTTTCACAAGAACAACACTGTTCTTAGTTTTCATCCACCACACTCTGGCTCTAAAAATGGACTTTGTACGTTTAATTTGTACAGTTATAGATCCAACCTCTTAGCTGGTGACTCCATACATTCTCTCTATACACATGAGGTAAATGAGAACGAAATTAGTGGGTGCTACTTCAGAGACACATGGGAGAGAGATAAATGATGGGAAAAAGCCAGAAACGAGCAAAAAAGAACCCATGATTACTCATAATAAAGATACCCACCAGACAATGAGACCTTATGGGGCTGAAATTATGAAATATTTATAGAGCAGTTGGTTTTGTTTGCCGCTGCAAACTCCTTTTTTTTTTTTGCATTCTCCCTATGCTTTTATTAGAAATCATGGAAACACATATCCTCTCTCTCTCTCTCTCTCTCTCTCTCTCTCTCTTCTCTCTCTCTCTCTCCTTTCTCTCCCTTCCTCTCTTCCTCTCCTACCCCCAACCCTACTCTCTTGCCCTTTCGTAAATTCACCTCAGCATTTCCGGACCTTTCTTGGTGATTTCTGTACATGGCCAGGTCAGTTGTTAAAGAATGCAAGAAGCTGATGAAAAAAGCCTTCACAAGACAGCCCTGCTGAAGTCAATCCTAGCATAGTTGGTATAATTTAACTACGTGTGTGACTGTACCAGTGCCAATGTTCTTTTAACCTTAAAATAATCATATTATTCAGCTGGACCTTTGTGGGAACCATAGCATGACCCTTTCTACAGGCCGGTTTCCCACAAATTTGCATACATTATAAGTCCCATTTTTGTAGCCTGAATCATCAAGACCCAGAGTAACCCAGTGTTGTTTGCTCTGAATCACAGGCTAATCTTCTTTTTAAAGGAGAAAGAACCTCTGAGCTGTCTTACATAAGCATCAGCATTCATAGCCCTGAACCTGACCTGGATTCACAGTGGGGTGGGATCCACCCGAGCCAGAGGGGCCGAGGCTTCCCAGCTTCTGCTAGGATGTGTCTTCACCACCGTTGCTGTCTTTCTGTTTTTATCACCTCACACTTTGCTTTCAGTGTTTACTTAAAGAAAAGCGAACATATAGAACCAAAAGAACGCTACCCCCTTCCCGATTTCTTGTAATTCTAGTCTAATTTATTAATTGTGAACTTTGTAGATATTAAGAAATGATGTGGGATTTATTTTTCTCCTTATTGAGTTATATATATATTTTTAAAGGTAACTGAACCACAGATATAGGAGAAACAGCTTGTTGCTAATTTTGTGTTATTTAAAAATTCATTTACTTGTTCTATTGTCAAAGAAAGCCAGTAAAACCATATATATTTGTTACACATTACATTTTCAACTAAGAAGTGTTTGTTATGGCTAAAGTCAGCTAGTTAACATGTATCACCTCACCTATGTTTTTAGGGTATTGGGAACATTTCAAATCCGTGTTCAGTAACTATGACACCTTACAAACAAGCGCTGTGGCTACTCAGGACACTGAGGTAGGAGAACTCTAGCCCTGGGGTTTAAGGAAAGCCTGAGTAACAAAGGGACCATGTACATAAAAGACAACCAATGAACAACAACAGAAAACAAAAAAAGAAACAAAACACAATTGTTAGCATTTTGTCTAAGCTCCGCCCCACAGTTACCTGGCAACACCAGGTGCGCCTGACTCAGTATAAAAGGAGCTGCTTGCCCCTCCTTACTCTCTTGCTCTAGTCTTCTTGCTCTTTCTTCTCATCCCTTCCCCCTCTCTCTCCACGTGCTCATGGCCAGCCTCGACTTCTCTACTCCTCTTCTCTCTCTCTCTCTCTCTCTCTCTCTCTCTCTCTCTCTCTCTCTCTCTCTCTCTCTCTCTCTCTCCTTTCTCTGCCTCTACTACACTCTTAACTCCCCTCCCCATGCCCTGAAAAACTCTATTCCATAGTATACGGTCATGTGGTGGCCAGTCCCTCAGGGGGAAGGGATGCCTCAGCATGGGCCCACTAAGACACCCCCTTCCCTCACACCTCACCACACATCCACCAAAACATATCTCTTCTCTCTTTATCTTTTTATAAACACATCAACAATAGTTTGTTATCAGCCATAGGCACCATGTTATATACAACAGATACCATGCTTAACTCAAAAGTTCATTTCCTTTGACCAGCTTCTCCCAGTCTCCTCTCTAACATTACAGGCATTCAAATAGCTTTTTGAGGCATAAAGGTCTCTGATTCCATCTGGGGTTAGTGTTGCCCTTTTGGAGATATTTATTCAGCACTGTTGAGAGACTGGTTTTGTTATAACAGCTATAACAGAGCCAATGATGCATCTAAGTGTCTTAACACTGATCAGGACAGCACCATGAACAAGATTACCTGGTCCAGACATCAATGGGGATGAGGAGGGTCCAACAAAACCAACTTTCTATAGGTGAAGACTCCACAGAGACAATCAACCACCTCCTTTGCAGAAGTGTTTATAGTCTCTGTGTCCCCATGCAAAAGAAGGTGGGAATACTTCACATTTGCCTTGGACTTTACTACTAAAGCTGTTGTCATTGAACGAGTACTGTGTCCTCTGTAGACCAATCCTTCCTCTTGGCTCTGGAGCCAGTTGGGATAAACTTCTGGGCTCAAGATGGAAACCTGACACCCTGTGATGTAATTAGGAAGGAGCTTTGTTCCTTACTCAGAGACAAGCTGAAGATGCCTGACTTCCTCCTACTCTGAGAGTTCTACCTCCAGGAACTTCTTCCCCCTGCTCTGCCTTGTATACCATCTGCTACTTCCCAGCCAGCATCTCCCAGGAATACAGCCTTCTGACACCATTCTGACATAAACGTATTTCAGCATCTCATCTGAGGGGCAGACCTAACACCTAGCATAGTGCTTCCCACATAATGGGTACGTATAGCTGGGCAAAGTGGCAGGTATATAGAGTCCCAGCTACTCAGGGGGCAAGAGGTTCTTTAGAGTCTTGGAGTTAGAACAAATGGAGAAACTTCACTTCTAAAACAAAAAAACAAAACCAACAAAAATTGGACTAAACAAATATTTCCAATGGAAGGATTATATTTGAAATCAGTCCTTTTCCTGTGACTGGAAGAACAATTAAAGCAAATTATCTTTCCAAGTATGAGTTTCTATGGTGCGATTTAAACCTAAAATACCTTAGGTTGGGGATTAAAGCTCTAAATGTGATGTAAAAAAATATCATTATAAAATGAGAGATCAGAGTGCCACCTGTTTACTATGCACCCTTTTCCAAGTTGCTTAGATTCTGACTCAGAAGTCTGGAAGGTTTCCAGTAGGTATACTAGCCACTCTGGTGTCCATCCCAGAATCAGGCTCACATTACTAAGTAGTGTCTGGAAGTGTAGGAAGAACAATTGGTTCCTGGTCTTTCCTGGACCCTCATATTCACAGAGTTGGTCGGGCATATCCTTGACTTGCATGAACCTCCAGGCCGGGCTTTTTCTCCTACACCCACCGTACAGTTTTCATTAATGACGTGACTGTAAAGCCAGTATCTGATCCCTGGGTAATGTCTCATTGTGTCACTGGACCTACTCCCCATCCTAAAGTGGAAGTGGAAAGAAAGGAGCCTGTGATTGGCTGAGCACTTCACGGTCATAACTTCCTGTTCTGACTCACTCTTGGCTTCAGAGTTGAAGTCCCAGAGTCCAGTCTCAGTTCTGCCACCCGTGAACTCAGAAACCCTCTCACCCATGGGTGGCACCACTCATAGTGGGTGAGCCCTCTTACATCAATTAGCAATTAAATATCATCCCCAAACATGCCTACAGGCCCCTGGAGTTCCCCTCTCGTTGAGGACAACTAATTGGTATAGGTGGCTCTCAACACTTACTAATAAAATGCAGGATGATATTTCAAAGGGTGAAAGTAGTCACACAACGGGGTTGGCTTTGGAGGCACAGTGCAGGCTTTAAGAAATCTTACCTGGAAATATAGAAAACGTACATACAGACATATGTCCTTATTTCAGTTTTTATGTTTGGCAATCCATCACAATCCCCACCACAGTGCTGTGTGTTGGAACCCATTTGCTTTGTGAAGAGACATCTTGCTATTCCTAAGAACCACAGCACCCACGGTGAGCACTGCTGGGTCCCGGCCGGCCTCCATTCTTCTTAGCTCTTTTCCCAAGGGAACTCAGATTTTAGTTAGGCTGCCACTGTCTCCAGAGTCTCACAATTTGGGGGAATGTTCTTTAAAAGTAAGCTCTCAGATGCGATTCTGAGGAATCCAAGCCAATCAGTTCAAGCCACTCTTCTCGTCCTTGTGACCCATTGGTCACGTGACTAAGGTTGGTCTCACCAGAACGAAGGGGAAGAGTTACTGTTTATGCATAAGGGTGTGGCTTGTCTCTCTCAACAGGTGCTTGATTACAAACAACCATAGAGCTGCAGTTGCCAATGGCAACCAACCCTTGCTGTCAGGAAGCACTGGGCTTCAGCCATCTGGAGGAAGGAGGAGTGGAGGAGACATGTGGAGAGCCAGGTGCTGCACTGGGGCCCATTGCTGAAAGACTGACTTGTCTATGTAAGACAGTATAGTGTTCCATTGTTTGTGCCACACTGCGTGGGCTCTTTTGGTATCTGAGAGCCAGAAACAGCTTACCTAAGGCAATGCCAATCTCTTCAGGAAGTGATAGTGTCGTAGCGATTGTGGGATAGCTGATGTTTGCTCATCCCTGTCTGTCAAGCTGTGTGCCAAGCCTCCAGCTACGTCCTTACTGCTCTCAACAGTTCTGCACACTGGGGCGTATGGATATCTCTGTTTTCAGAGGAGGAAACCTATGTACATGTGTGTCTCAAGGCTACATACACACGTGCACAAATTACACACATATACACACACGCACGCACACACACAACAGAAAGAGAGAGAGAGAGAGAGAGAGAGAGAGCAAAACAGGCCAGGGGAGGTCCTAGGATTTAGACATAGACAGGCAGTTTGGGTTTGAAGCTAGACTTGTACTTCATCATTAAACCTAACTATTAAATTGTACTTTACAGTATTTATTTCCTTGAAAACTCACAATGCATATTTTTTTAAATCCCCAAACGTTTTTTTTTTTTTTTTTTTTTCTAAAGTGTACCTTGCACGGGGTGGCACACATCTGTAATCCCAAGTGAGATTAGGGAAATGGCTCTGGCTTTGTCATGTACAGTGCTTGCTGTTCACATGAGTTCAGATCCCCAGTGACTGTATAAAAACCTGTTTGTGGTGGCACATGCTTATAATCCCAGCACTATGGAGAGGCATATGGGGAGGATCCCAGGAGCTCACCTGCCAGATAGTCTTGCTGTAGGTTCAAGGAAAGACCTTGCCTCAAAAAATAAATTAGGCAGCAATAGAGGAAGAAACCTTGTCTACACACACCCCTCCCTGCACACACAGATTCACACACACACACACACACACACACACACACCAGAAACATTTGAGCACTAGCATAACTTTCTTTCAGGTGTACCATTCTTTCATGGAATTTCTTTGTATTTGAAGATGTCTAATCTTTCACCAAATATCTACTGGGCCCTTATCCATTAGGTCAGTGGTTCTCAACCTTCCTAACGTTGCAACCCTTTAATACAATTCTGCATGTTGTAGTGAACCTCAACCATAAAATTATTTGCTGCTACTTCATAACTGCAGTTTTGCTACTGTTATAAATTGTAATATAAAATCTGATATGCAGGATATCTGATATGTGACCCCCCCCAAAAAAAGGATTGGACCCACAATTGAGAATCACTGCACTGGGTAGGAAAGTAAGTTCTAGAGCCCTGGTTTTTAACCTGTGGGTCGTGACCCTTTGGAGTTGATTGATTTTTTTTTTTTTTGTAGGGGTCACCTAAGACCATTGGAAAACACAGATATTTACATTATGATTTGTAACAATATTAAAAATTACAGTTATAAAGTAGTAATAAAAACAATTTTATGGTTGGGGGAGGGGTTACAACAACATCAGGAGGGGTCTCGGGATCAGGAAAGTTGAGAACCACTGCTCTAGAGGTCCTAGAGTGAATAACTGGGCTAGCAGGAAATCTTTTCAAGTAAGCACGTAGAGACTGGAGTAAGCACTCTGACAGAAGAGGGTACAGTACTGGGGAGCATCCAGTGGAGATACTGAGCAGCTGTGGTGACATAGTGGCAAGGACGAACACTTCCACAGGAAGCCTAAAGTTTCTTCAGAGAGTGGTAGAGTGTACCCAAATGCCTGAAGGAGGGAAGAGAGAACATGGAGTTTGGAGCCGGGTGCTTCCAAATTCTTAGCTTTTTATCCAAAGAATTGAAAATAAGAGCTGACACAGATCTTCAAAGCAAGCTAATTTTATTTGATGCTATAGTACAGACTAAAGGATGTACTGCTACGGTACACTGCTTTGTCTTAGTTAGGGATTCTGTTGCTCTGATGAAACACTATGCCCAAAGCGACTTGGAGAGGAAAGGGTTTATTTGGCTTACTCTTCTACATCACACTTTATCATCAAAGGAAGTCTGATCAGGAACGTAAGCAGGATGGGAAACTGGAGACAAGAACATTTGCCAAGGCCATGGAAGAGTGTTACTTACCGGCCTGCTCCTCAAGGTGTACTTAGCCTGCTTTCTTTTAGAACCCAGGACCTGTAGCCCAGGGATGGCACCACCCATAATGGGCTGGGCCCTCCCCATTAATCACTAATTAAGAAAATGCCCCACAGGCCTGTCTACAGACAGATCTTATGTAGGTGCTTTTTCAAGTGAGGTTCTCTTTACTCTGGTGTCTCTAACTTGTTTCAAGTTGACAAAAATCTAGCCAATATAACCATTTTGGTACTTAGGATAAGAATGATCACCATAGGATCATATATGAATGCTCAGTCACTAGAATGGCACTCTTTGAAAGGATTAGGAGATGTGGCCTTGTTGAAGGAAGTGTGTCATTGGGGGTAGACTTTGAGGTTTCAAAAGCCCACACTAGGACCAGTCTCTCTCTCTCTCACCTATAGATCAGGATGGACCAGGATATAGCTCAGTTACTCCTCCTGCCACCATTTTCCTTGCTATGATGATAATGGACTAAGCCTCTGGGACTGTAAGACAGACCCAATTAAAAGCTTCTTTTTATAAGAGTTGCCTTGATCATGGCATCACTTCATAGCAAAAGAATATTGACTAAGACGGCCATGCATGACTTTCATGGAGCAGAGTATCACAATCCACTCACAAGGAGGGGCAGTAACTTTTAAAAGGCACATCCACTATTATGTACAAATAAGTGTTCCTAGTCAATGATTTACATAGAGTGGGAGATATTCTCTGTGTATGTTGCAGGAACAAATGTGTGCAGGCATGTGCACACATGCGTTGCTATGTGCGTATCAGGAGGACAGTCTCAGCTGTCGCTTTTAGGTGCCATCTACTTTATTTTTTTAAAAAACAAGGTCTCTCATTGGTCTGGAGCTCAACAAGGAGGTTATGCTGGCTTGCCAGTAAGCCTCCGGGATCCATCCTCCTATCTCCACCTTCCCAGTATTGGGATTATAAACACATGCTCCAGGCACAGAGAGCGGTGTTCTTGTTTTTACCTTAAAAGTAGTTTCTGTGGGATTGAACACAAATATTCATGCTTACAAGTCAAGCACTCACCTTAATTCTCACCACCTCAAGACTTGCTTAGCCAGTGCAGCGCTGGTGAAAACGATGGGCGGGCTTAAGGGCCATTCAGTACCTTCCTCACAGCCTTCTCTTTCTGTTGCAACAGAAGCCATGTTACTAATTCCATGTTATGACTTTATTTGTTTACATCATTTTTTTTCCTGCCTTGTCTTTCTTCCTCTATTTCCCCTTTCCTGAATTCTCTGTGGTTATATTGTAGAGACCCTCGATTCTGTTACTGTCTTGTGACTTACAGAGTATGTGCTGTCCTGGCTGAGTCTGGCATTGACTATGTGTGCCCAGTTATCTTGGCAGCGACTGTGCCTGGCTGACCACACTGTTTTCTTGGAGAGTCTCTCTGCAGCTAAACAAACAGTACGGTGCCACTTCTGTAGCCGCAGCTAACTGAACCTGACAGTGGATGTCTGGCTCACACTGGGCCCTTCAGAATTTCAACTCTGGTGTGTCCCATTTGATGCCTGCACTGGAAGCCTAGCCGAGGAGCCTGAGAAGGAGGAGGCTAAGTGGAGGAGAGAAGCCAATGCATACAGAGGACTTCTTGAACTACTCAGATTCTCTAACTCATTTACACCGTTTGAGCAGTTCTTCGAGACATATCATTCTGAAGATTCGCTTATATGACACTGTGAAAGCTGCCTCTGGACTCCATGGTGCCGTGGTGGTGGGTATTCCCTTCTATCACTATAAAAAGAAGGCAGTGGCAGATATGTCATTCTCGGGGCAATGAAACAATAGTCATAATTTTATGAAGCACGTAAATAAAGAATAAACCTCCAGTTTGGTACATGGGTCTATGTAACACCAACCAGGTTCACAAGTAGCTAAAGTTATAGAAGTGCAATGGATACAGAAAAGACTAATTGTCGTCTTTGATTGTGCAGGGCACTTTTTTTTTCAATAGTTCAGGAGTGTTTGTGGGAAGCATCGACACTGGTGTAGCAACATGCTATTTATAGCTATCTGACTCTTTTCAATCCACCACACACCATACGCCCACGGAGCCTTTTCCTCAGCTGAAGCATCTTCATGCCTTCTTCATGGTGGTAGAAATACCACCTCGATCAGCCCTCCTTCTTTGATTTAACTCCTAAAATTGCCTAAGTGCATCCCTTCTATTCATTTCCTTCTGCAAGCTTGTCTTTTTACATAGTGAAATATCTAAATATAAGTTTAGAGCCTCATATATTTTAAGAGCTTTATGCCTTCCTTTGACACCTAATGTTAAAATATGCCATATAATCTCATCTCATACAATTCAAAGCAGTAAGGGGAAATGTACAGACAAATGCTCCCCCGCTGTTTTAAACTCCACTTAGGAGGTTTTATAGTTGAGGGGTTTGCCGACGTAGCTATTAGTCTCTTATTATGGTGAGTATATGATTTTTTTTTTTTTTTTTTTTTTTTTTTTTTTTTTTTTGTAAACTAGAGGAAGATGCAGTTTTAGAGAGACATAGCATTTACCATTCAGAGGCCGATTCCAGGCCCCTTGCTGGTTTTTAATCCATGTCCAGTATGTTCTGGAATTGTGAGCATACAGTAAACACCAATCATTTGGTGTCACAGAAATGAATCAAGACTGGGGTGGTTTTTCAGGGGCAGAGTACTTGTCTGGCATTCAAGAGGCCTTGGGTTCAAGCTCCAGCATCCCTAAAACACACAGACCAAAAATAGATAGATTTCCCCAATTATTCCCATTGCTTTTCACCTTTGCTCTTAGAAATCACTCAATTCAAATCTTAATCCTTTTTAAACTACCAAATGTTTTCTTCTCCTCTGCCAGCATTTAAAGGTTCCTTAATCTCTGAGGATTATATAATGTCTCATATACCCTAATTAGTTGTTCGTATCTGTGTGTGCATGCACTTGTGTATATGTATGAACACACTTGGCCATGCAGATGTGTGTGTTCATGTGTGCATGCATGAGGAAGCCAGAGGACAACCTCAAGTGTCATTCTTCAGGTGCCATCCACTGATTTTGAGACAGGGTCTCTCACAAGCCATAGAGCTCTCCAAGTAGGCTGGAGAGCTGGACAGTAAGCCCCAGGATCTGCCTGGCTCTACCTCGTAAGCATTACATGTATAAGTGTGGGCCATGGGGCCGGACCTTTCTCCATAGGGGGATCAAACCTCAGATCTTTATTCATGTTCAGTAAGTGCTTTACTGGTTGAGCTTTCTCCTCAGCTTACCTCAAATTACCTTAAGATCATTTCATCACATCCAATTTTTTCTAGAAATAATATTAATACTTATACTAATAATAAATACAGTTACCCCACGTGTTAGCACGTCCTTCTTCATAGGTACGAGCCTGCTGTTTGGACAATCAACTGGCAGTTACAGTACGATACAACAAAGCAGATGAGTTGATAAACTTGACCGTCCTTTGTGAAGTTTAAAATCCTCCTACTTGATTAAAGCATTGGTACCGGGGATGACCAAGGAGACAGATATCACCTGTGGAGGCTGACTTCCATCCATCGGCCCTCAGCACATCTTTTGAACTCGAGTTACCTTAGAAACAAATCTTCCCATCTAAGGAAATTGTGAGTGGAGCTTATTCAAGTGTACCTGTTGGTTCTAGGGCTGGCTAAACCCCCCCCCCCCGCACCCTCAGGCAGGTATTCTTCAATAACCAGTTGTTTACTGAAGGAACCTTGGCTGCATTTGCTAATATCAAAATGTACACACGGATAAGAACACTTCTAGAAGGTCCATTCCCCCACCTGCACTCCCAACTAACTCAGGAAGTTCATCTTCTCAGGAGCCACAGATGGTCTTCTAGGCCAAGTTTACTCTTCTGTTCACCTTGGTCTCTCTGCCAGCTAGCCCTGTAGTAAGGAAGCCTGGTGGCCCCATATTCTCTGTTATCTACATAGCTTCTGTCTAGTACAGTGTAGACAGCCTTGCTGAAGTGGTTTCCCACTTCCACAGGCAGTATTTACAGTTAGAGGTGAGCTGGGGTTGGGCAAGAGTTAAGCCTAGGGGCAGGAAAGGGGGACACAAAAGCCTACCCCATGGCTGAGGACATATTGGTATTTCATAGATGCTGACTGAAGGAGCACCGGTTATATGTGTTATATATATGATAGACTGACCATACTGCAGGCTAGGTCCCACTCCCAAGAGCTGCTGGGCAACCCAAACTGAACTAGGTGGGGGAAATACCAAGAAAACTCAAAGTTGAGTGGGTGCGGAGGTGATGGGGGCAGAGAGGGTAGCTATGGAAGAGACTGAGGGAGTGAATATGACCAAAATACATCATATGACATTCCCAAGGAATTCATAAAACATTATTTTAAAAAGGAATGAAAATGAAAATGAGGGTTAGTGAGATGGCTCAGAGATGTTTGCTGGGTAAGCCTGGTGACCTGGGATTGAGTCCCAGAACCCATGCAACGGTGAACAGGGAAAACTGACTTATGAAGTTGTCTGCGATCTTTACAAACATGATCAGTAGCACAAGCGCTCATGCGCACACCATGCAGACACACAAACACCTACACACTCCCCCATGCCACATATATTAATAGTAAAAATATAGTCAAGTAAAAACTTGATTTTAAGACAAAACCCAAAAGAAATCCAAAGTGAAAATGGGTATACACTATTAAAGAAAAATTCTGTAACACGGAAATTCAACTTATCTCTATAAACAGTGTGAGATTTCCTCCTTAGAGCAAAGCATAAGTAATATTCCGTGGAAATAAGAGCTCAGCTATGCTGACCTTTGACCTTCCATCTCTAGCCTTCCCTTTGGCTCTGGCTGTAGATCAGCAACTCAAGAAGATTTTCAATGCTTTGACCCAATGGCTGAATGTTTAGAAATCTATTAGTTAGTCAGATGCTTAAGGCTTCAAGTGGGAATTATATCTCCTGAAGCCAATAATAATGCTTGAGCCATTTAAAGTCAGTTCTTGAAATGATCCTTTAAGGCTAAATGTCAGCATTCGGATCTACCATCTTTATTGCTAATGCTAAAATCAAGTCATCATGATATACTAAGGAAAAAATTCATTTGATCAGATTCAGGCTGTTAGTTTGGTTATAAAAACTGACCAACCAAGCATCAACAAAAACCCAACAACCAACCAATAAAATCCTAAGCTATAAGAGAAGGAAAGTGATCTTACGCTAGAAAACACTGAATTAAATATGGAGTGTGTGTGTTTGGGTTCGGGCTTACATAGGTGCCTTTGTGTGCATGTAAACTCAGCACTCTTTAGGACTATGCATGTGTGCACAGCTGTTTGTGGACATGTGTGCTCATAAACTTGCATTCCTTAGTGAGACACATCTGTGGAGCTCAGGGTCTATTGGTCTGAGCACTACCAATGCAGTAAGTCAGAAGAACCTTCTCTGGGGTCCGATCTGGACATCTCGGGACCTTTGCTGGTATCAGCGGTCTCTACCTACCTAAGATGCATGAAGAATGCCTTCCACCTCAGCTGTGAGAATCAAAGTACATTGTCTGTCTTCTGCTAGTAAAAATTCTTCCCCTCCCACAGCTAAAGATTGACAGAGGTCATAAAGGAAGATTTGACATTGTTTTTCTGAATGTCGTTGCTGTGTCTTGGAGGAAATTTTTGATTATTTTTGAGATAGTGTTACAAAATCTAAACTATGAATAACAGAATAAAGATTAAACGTTTACATATCTAGACAATACACATTTAATAACCAACAGTGCCTTCTGAAAACACAAGGAGTTTGGGGTTCTTATTGCAAATGAATTTAGCAGCATTTATTTAAAATTTGCACCTTTGTGATGAACTGAATAGATTCAGGGAACTGGTGTTAAATAAAGAGATAGAAAGGTCTAATTTTCTGGTTCATTGAGCTAGCTGATTTCCAGACATTATGCATATTGCTTTAAATTTCCTATTTCTTAGCAGTGGAGACAGTGTGGGATCTGTCTGTGATGTAGTGTGTCAGCCAATTAGAGCTCAAATGGATGAAATCCCATCTCATCAGTGATACAAGCAGCACCTGTTATCTCTTCGAAAAATGCTTGTCAGCATCATCGTACTCCAGCAGCTGTTGTGGTGCCGGCTTTACATGCTCAAGTCCGTATGATGTATCATGGAAGCAATTATTTGGGCTGTGTTCCTCTGATGGTATTACTCTACTCTGGCTCATCTGTGTTCACCTAAATCCTGCTTTTGCGTGTCGTTCAGTGTGCATGTGAGCGCACATGCATGTGTGTGCAGGTGTGCCTCAGGGAGCAGAAGACAATCTCAGGTGGTGTTCCTCAGGTGCAGCCGGTCCACTATTGTTTTGTTTGTTTGGTTGTTTTTTGTTGTTGTTTTTGAGACAAGGTCTCTTATTGGCCTGGAATGTGTCACCTAGTCTGGCTGGCCAGTGAGCCACCTCTAAGGGATACACTTGTCTCTACTTCTATATGTGGGAATTACTGAGCCCTCTCCAACAGTGAACCAAAATGAACCCTTCCTCCCTTAAGTTGCTTCTTGCCAGGTTTTTGGTCACAGCTATTAGAGAAATAGCTAATGCAGCATATACTCTGTAAATAGCTGGGTTTGTACTAGCCTCGTTCTCATCAACACTCACATATTGTTTGCATTAAACATCTTGTCCACCTTGACATATGTATGTGCTATTGCTAAAAGATACATGCTTGGCCACAAAGATCACATGATAAAGCCTGGCTTGGAGCTCCAGAACTACATAAGACAGGGAACAGTAGTATAGACTTTTGATGGAAAATGATAGAAACTCAAATCAAATTGCTTTAGCCCCAAAGAAAATACGAGCCATGTCAACCACAAGTACAGCTGTGGTAGGCTCTAGGAATTATAAAGTACTGTGGACTCTCTCTGCCCTTCACCTCTCCTCTCTATCTCTTTTGTGTTTGGCTTAGTTGTTTCTGTGTAAACAGGTGCTAAATGGCAGTGTTAAAGGTCCAGGGATGCAGAAGCATGACAGCTTACTGTCTAAGAATGTTGCTTATAACTGAGGATGTGGGGTAAGGAAAGGCGAGGGGAAGAAGCAGAATCGGCTTAGGAAGCTTCCCTTTTGCCCTAGTTTGGGGAATTCTTAAGAAGGATATCAAGCAGGATAAATACAGGTACAAAGTGTCATCATGCCTGGTGGTGGCACAACCCTGCACAAGGAGGACCCTGTGTGTATGTGTGTGTATGCTCATGGGCATGTATGTAAATGCACATGTGTGTGTACGATTTTGTGTGGGTGAGAGAGAGACAGAGAAAAGAAAGAAACAGAGATACAGAGACAGAAATAGGGTGAGACACAGAGAGACAGACAGACATGGAATGGGAGGCATTTTCCATGAGAGTAACAGGCAGACAAAAGAGAGACCTGGACACATCTTAGAGAGAAGGGCTATGTTTTGTATCATTCTCACAGTGCCCCTAAGATGCAGGCTCTGGAAGGCTGAATTTCCATCTCACAGTCCATGGTGATGAGCAACTGTGACGGAGGTCTGATATCTTGGGGAAAAGACCCAACCGAGTCGAGCCTGTTTCTTCAACTATGATACAGATAAAGCATGAGCACTGAGGCTTCGCATGCCTGTGGGGTCCCCTTGTTCTGCTGACTTCAGAGCCGGCTGTCTGGGATGACTGAAATAAGTCGGATGTTGGCAGCTGGCACTGCCTCCGATGTGTGGAGGCCCGACTCTTCTGCAGTAGTCAGTCACATCTGCTTCTGCTGAGTGACATCAGTGTGAAATCTCCCACTATAATACACATTTAGTTGTCACTTCATCCTCTGTGTTCCCACTGATGCTCTTGTGTAGTGGTAATCGGTGTTCATCTTAGTTTCCAACCTAGAGAGGATGTGTTGGGTTCTAATATGTATTTTTCAAAAGGGCACATTTTAAAGCAGTGATTTTTAAACTTTGTTTAAAATCTATTCATTTTATGTGTCGATGTTTTTCCTGCATATATGTATGTACAACACATGCATGCTTGGTTCTCATGAAGGCCAGAAGAGGTGTCAGGTCCCCTGGAACTGGAGTTACAGTTTGTGAGCCAGCATGCTGGGAACTGAGCCCTACTCTCAAAAATGTTACTTTTCTTTTCTTTTTTTTTTTTTACTGGAATTAAAGATATTTCTGACATATTTCAAATAGTTTCTCCCACTGAGAAGACGAACAAATGCATTCCACTAAGGAACAATTTAGAAAGTACCTTCTTGAACAACAGGAAGTGACATTTCAAAGATGGAGGCATTGCACTCCATTCCTGTATTCTAATTCTGGTCCTAGCAAGAGGTGTGTGCATCCCTCAATGCCTATATGGCTTTGGTGGTCTCTCTATGCAACACTGCATTTCCTTAGGACAACTCATTGCATCTATTGTTTTCCTCTCAGGCTGTAATGGCTAAGGACCCAGTGTGTCCTCAAGACTTTGTTTCACTCTCTAAGCTTCACCACCAAGGTCATCAACATCCCTGCAGAGCTGTAGCTGAAGTCTCTGATGAGTTCTTTCTTGCCTGGCAAGTTGTCACAACATTACAAGGGACTGGTAACAATATCATCTTGTTTTTATAGTCTTATGATTGAGGATATAAAAATGAACTGAATTGAAGAGAACTAATGCAAAATGTGAGGCTACTATCATAATTTACTGCATGGAAATGCTATGGTATGCATATATTTAAAATTGAATTTTCCTAACGTATCGTTTAAAAATCTGTTCAAGCAGAATGGATTATATTAATGGGATCTGCTGATTCTATAAACATAGAAAAGCTTCTGTAGTGGAGGGTTAAAGTAATTATGGAAGAGTAATCATCAGAACTTCTACTGACCGTCTACACCAACAGGTATAGGCTGAAAAAGAAAAAGAGTGGGGGTGGGGTGGGGTGTGGGCTCAATCAGTCAAGTGCTTGCCACCCAAGCATGAGGGCCTGAGCTTGGATTCCCTGCACCCACATACAAATGGGCGTGGCAGCACACACCTACAATCCCAGAACTGAAGGGGATGGGATCAGGAGAACCTCTGGGGCTAACTGGCTAGCTATTGTAGAGAAACTGGTGAGCTCTGGTTTCAGGGAGGACACTGTCTCAAAAAATAAAGTGGAGAGCGATTGAGAAAGACACCTGACTTTGACCTCTGGGCTCCACGTGCATGTACATATATGTGTATTTGCACATGCACACAGATGAACATGTATACACACATATGCACACAAATAAATAATAAGAGCAGCTCCCACGGACACAATTTTCAACCTGATTATGAGCTTGAAGTCCACTACAGTCATTATGGTGACCAGCTGGGTGGCTCAGTGATCCCTGATGACCAGCTGGTGGGTCAGCGATCCCTGGTGACCAGCTGAGTGGGTCAGCGATCCCTGGTGACCAGCTGGGTGGGTCAGCGATCTCTGGTGACCAGCTATGGGTGGTGTCAGCGTCCCGTCTATAGCTAACCACTGAGGTCATGATCCCTTGACAAGGGGTCAGGTCCCGTCCTTGACTCACAGCCTTGGGAGGATCCTGGTTGACCACAGTGGTAGGTTCTGGTCCGTGGTTAGGACGTGACACTGGGGGCAGGATCTGTTTAGCAAACACCTGAGACAACATGAAGGGAAAGGTCTGTCTTGACCCCTTTGAGTAACTCACCAGTCTTTTCGGGTCGTGGTACCACCTGCAGGAAGGCACTGTAGAGCAAAGCCCTTCATGCAGGGCCAAAGAGCAGCAGACATGAAGAAATGGCTAGAGAGTTACTACCCCCTTATAGAACTTACAGTCTTTCAGTGGTCCCTCTAAGGAAGGTCTGTCAATCCCCTTTCCCCATAATTCTCCTAGTGTCCCACTATCAAAGACATGCTCTGGGGTTACAGACTAATCAGGTCACACGTAAGTCTAACCACTTTGCCTAGGCTGATTTTTGAATCAACAAAGACAATGGGACTAACTGCTGGTGTCTTGATGCAAGTCAACACAAGGCTACCAGACCACAGAGCAGTCCATGCATTCAATATTATCAAGCGATTAGGCTTTAGGAAACGTTAGTTTCCATTATGAATATTTTTGTTAAAGGGGTAAATAAACCTTCATGTTTATATATCATATCCTTTTTAGTAATCTGAACCCTTCAAGGAAGGTGCCCATATAATATTTTCTCCACACTCTTAAATATGCTAACAGGCAACACAGGAGGAAAGTCAGTGAACCACATGGAAGGGAAAATCAAATATCTACTTATAGTCTAAAGCACAGTCCAATCAGATTAAAGACTTACATACAAATATAACACAAGAAAACTACTAGAAGAAAATGTACAAAGATCTGTTTTCTAACCCTAACTGGGGTTACTTCTTTCTTGATGGACTTCAGTTTGTTCTCTATTTATTTAAATGTATTAAATTTAATTAAATTTCAATGATGACTTTTGAAAATAATAAAAGCCTCAACTCCAGAAAGAAAACAAAAAAGCTTACTATTTCTAAACAAATTGAAACCAGGTTTCATTGATATCATATGGAGAGTGAACACTGCTTAGCACATTTTTTGCCTACTGAGTCAGTGCAACGGTAAACCTCATCCAAAAGAAAGAACGGCCAGCCAACATCAGCATTTGACGCCCTCAGGAGCCATGGCCTCTTATTGAAAGCATAACATTTCTCTAGATGTTTTAGAAGACTGGGATTTCAAAATGCCTATGACAGTTTACGGAAACCACAGCTAAAGGGTAAGCACGTTCTTAAGCACTCTGCTTGCAACAGGCAATTGCTAGCAGAGGTCCTTAATAATTTTCAGGCCTAAACGTTCTCTCCCGAAAAGGCCGCACCAAACCCAATGGCTTCCAATTAATTTTATTAAAGATCTATGCACACATTGCTTTCTGAGCTGCAGCCCACAAAAAATGGGAAGGGTATGAGTCAGGTTCTTAGGTTTTCACTGGGCCTCTCTGAGCACAGGCCACACCCTTGTAGGAATGAGAAAAAGACATCCCTCCCAGTGGATAAATTAGAAAAAGGCACCTCCTTTGACGGAAAGAATTAGGAAATGGCACTCTTCCCCTGGGTGTGTGAGGCACAATATCCACTGGGTTTCCACATCCCTTGGTGCCTCTGACTGGAAGCCTTCAGCCTAGTCATGTGTTGCAGTTAGCCCCATATCCTGACTACATAAACCCTGCTTCTTGCCGTCCTTGCTTCATAGTGAAGCTTTGTGGGGCTGAGGAGATGGCTCCGGGGCTGTGCAAGCTGAAGGGCTGGAGCTCCAGTTACCAGAACACATAGAATGATAGGTGGAAGTGATGGCGTGGCCCAAGCAGTGGAAGGGGGAGGAAGGGCATTCCCAGAACAAGTTGGCTAGCTATGTCACAAACTTTGAGTTCAAAGGAGAGACCTTGCCTCAATATTTAAGGTAGAGAACAATTGAGGAAGACATCTAATGTAGTCTTGGGCCTACACACACATACCTGTGCACATGAAAATTTTCATACATGCATAAAACACATACATACACTTGCAAAAAATAATGAAATTTTGACTTAGCAATAGTGGAGAGTGTGCATTGAATTTGAGTAAATCTTCCTTGGAAGACTGTGATATCAGGATCATTTGGATATCTAGATGAAGGCATTATAATTCTAAAGTTTTTTTTTTATATCAAAGTGATAGTCAGCAAACAAGATCTGGTAATCTAGATTTGGCCCTTTAACAGGTATTTTTCAATAAAGTTTTATTGGCACACAGCCATAGTCTTTGATGTATTGTCTATGGTGGCCTTTGTGAAACAGCAGAGTTGAGGAATTGCAGCTGAGACCACGTGGCTCGGAGAGCTTAAAATTTTTCCTCCATGGCCCTTCACAGGGAAAGTTTAATGACACCTGTACAAGATTACCAAGTGGTACTAGCTAGATGATACTGTCACTTAGCTTTTTGCCAAAACATCCTGAATGAATTGCAATGGATAATTACTCTCTCAAGCATGTCAAACTCCTACCTGGCAAAAGATATAGCTTTTGAAATGATAATTTATGGTCCCAAATGCAGTTCAGGCTCAATTAGAATTAGTGTCCATGAAACTAACAATATTTCTACAAAATCAACAGTAAGTCATATTCATTGTTGATCTAGCTCCTCTTTGAACAAAAGTTCTAAGTTGCAAATACTTTTCTCAAACAATGGAAAGAAGACCATCTGTAGAGATGGGCTTATTCTTGCCTTCCTTCCCAAAACCTGTGGTCAGGGCACTGGATTTTCAGTACAGAAAGAAATAATCACACACACACACACACACACACACACACACACACACACACACTGCTTTTGGTCATTGTGCATTATCACAGCAACAGAGAGGCAAAGTAGGGCAGAACAGAATACCAGGTTACAAAACAAGTGGGTAGCTCCTGAGAAATGACTCTGGAGTTTGACCAATGACAGCCAAACATGCACACATGTATGCACAAAGTAACTTGTATATTTGACAAAAAAAAAAGGCATAATTTTCCTGTCCACATTTTATTTTTTAAGTAATTTTGCCTAACCCTCTGGAATTTTCATGCAGATGCTCTGTCCTGAAGTTGCTTTGTCCTCTGTTGGACAATCGACCCCAGGAAGAATTATCAAAATTCTCTTGTCTGCACCATCATGTTTAGGAGATCAGACTGAAGTTTGGCAAATGAAATAAACAAATAATTCACCCGAAACACTTTTGCTATAACATTTGAAAATTTATCATTGAAATAGCATTTTAGAAATGACATTAGAGACTCAGTTTGCAACCACTTGTTCAAATTAGAAGCAAATTTCCTCAACCAAATAAGCAGCTATGATTTTGTCAGCAAAAAATTAGATATGACTGACATGAACAATTTGAACTGAAGCTACACACACAAAAACTACATGGGCGCTCAGACCTTTTTATCACAAAGCTCATAGAGAATTTAAATGATGTCTAGACAACAAACAAACAAACAAACAAACAAAAACTGGAAAATATTTTAATAAAACATACCACTTGTCTATTCTAAGGCTACACCTTCTAATAGAGCCACTTCCCATGGGCCAAGCATATTCAAACCACCACAATGATCTCATTGAACAAGTGGTTGACCATGGAGCTTACTGCTGTAAGAAGCCCTCACATGGACAGCTGGCTTCTTCCTCACAAATATGGGTTGGACATTGATCCAGATTGAGCCTTGACATGAGGAAGCAGTTCTATCCTCTGCCCAATGGCGGACAGCATTCATGATCCTGCCTGACCTACTTCTGGTCTTTGCCTCATGTTGGCCATACTCTGTCCATATTCCTGGAACACCTAGGCTTTGCCATGTTTCTCCCACTGTTCCTCACAACCCTCCAGATGAAAGGAAATTTAGGGCTTCTTCCTAAAGATGCAAAAGCACCAGATAACTAGGCCAAAGCCTGAAAGTAGGACTTCCAAACAAAATTGAGGCTAAAATGAGTTCTGGATTGGCAACAATCATTTTTTTTAGCATGAACATTCTCTGACTTGCAATGGTTCAATATATTTAAAACTTTGCAATGGTGTGTGAGTGATATACATTATCATTTTGAATGTCTGTTTCTTATCTTTTACTGGTTGGCTACTGTTGAGAACAATGCTGAAAAGTGGCCATGAGCCACTGTTGCCAGGCAGCTTTAAGATCTTGAAAGGAGACAAAATAACAGGGGCCCCACAGTGTATCATGTGGTGTCAGTTGCTTTTTGATATTGTGTCTTGTGCTCTGATATCCCATAATGGCTACAAAATGCACATCAGTATGTCTAGGTGAGACATTTAACAATTTATTACAAAATCAGCCTTGTGTTAGCTAATTTTGTCCAACAGTGTACTAATGTTGAGAGTTTTTTGCACATTTAAAGTAGGCTAGACTATAGTGGAGAGTTTGCAATCAGGGCATATTACTAACAAATAATTCTCAACTTCTAATATTTTCAATTTAGGATAGACTATCTGTATAAATGTGTTTCAGGGAGTATTTGAGATATACTTATACTAGAATAATATTCATTATTGATCTGAAATTCAAAATTAATTGGACATCTTGGGTTTTCACTTGCAAAATGAAAGGGCAGGGGGAATGGCTCAGCGGGTAAAGTGTTTGCCTTGTGAGCATGAGGAGCTGAGCTTGCTCCCCAGAACACATGTAAAAATTCAGGCCTGTTGTGGGATGCTTAGCATCCTAGCACCGGGGAGGCAGAGGCAGGAGGATGCCTGGAGATTGATGGTCAGCTAATGTGTGAGTTCCAGGATGATGAGACCCTATCTCGAAGTAGGTGGTAGTGTTCCTGAGGATGATGTTCAGGTAGTGTTCCTCTGACCTCCACACACATGTGTACATGTGCATACAGTGCACACACTTGCACACACACAGAACGATGACAACAAAAATGAATACAAGCAGCTTCTTCATTAAATGAAAAAATATTCCCTAATCTATTATCCACTGAAAAATTACCCAGTATTATAGTGGAGTCCTGACTGGATCCAGAATTTCATCCCATAGTCAAAAGCCATTTAGAAGTGGGAGTTCTCTTTCCTTAGGGAGCTAACTGCGTTTCATTGTTTGGATAGTCCTTTTGATTGGTTCACTTTGCTTTGTTATATTGAATTAATTTAAATGCTTCTGTTGTATAAGTATAAGGGATTTGGGGGTAACTCATTTCAAGGTGTGCTTCTCTAAATAAATTATGTTCCCTTCACTGCTAATGTTGAACGGGTTCTATTGAAAGGGGAAGAAAGCAAGCCAGCCAGCAAAAGATATGGCTTTTGTTAAAGGGAAAAGAAAAGCATGCCGGTTCCATTCAGAAAAGACCTTTAAAAACCCTTAGTGATGACACAAGCAGGCAGGAGCATCATAAGGAGAAAGAAAAAGTGTAGTCAACAGTCACCCTCCACAAAGGCCTGTGCGTCACTTCTGCTCTGAACAGCCAAGGCTGGGAGTCGACAAGCTGATGCCCTTCCAAAGATGGCAGAGGTTGGGCATCCCCACCCTCCTGTGTTTTGCCCCATTTGTTCAGACCATCCTGCTAATTAGCTAGACTCTTAAAAATAACCCCTATGAATCAGCTTTGCAGAGTCTGAAAGGTTAGAAGAGAAAAGACTTGGGGCTGTTTAATTTGCACTGTGACTTAACTGCATTTGAAACTTTGTCTCCAGAGACTAGTTACAAACCTCTGGTACTCGACAATAGGATAGATTCTGTATCCTCTGTGTTGGGAGTGGACCTACGTACTTACTTACAAGTGTGTGTATGTGTGTGCCCGTGTGTGCGTGCGTGCGTGCGTGCGTGCGTGCGTGCGTGGTGTGTGTGTGTGTGTGTTTGTAAGCCAGAGGAAGACATCAGGTGATGAGGTGCCTTCCTCAATCACTTTTCACCGTACATTTTCAGGGTCTTTTACTGAGCCTGGAGTATACCAATTTGGTCATGTTGACTGACCATGAGTCCCCAAAATCCTCCTGTCTCACACTCCAGCACTGGAGTTATAGAGATGTGCCACAGCACCCACATAAAGCACAGGACTTTTTATATGAGGGCTACGATCTACACCCATGTCTCCACTTTATCCACCCAGCCTTCTCCCAGCTCCTTCCATATCCTTTTTATTTTAAAATGTGTTTCTGGTGGTAAATATCCACGGGAGGGAAAAACAAACCCAAAACTAATTACTTCCTCTAAACCTTTACCTGATAGGATGCCTATGAATAACTGCCCAAGTCTGCTGCTATCTCAGCGGGTAAAGATGCCCTGCCTGGTGAAATGACATCTGGATATTTCCCAGCTCAGTACCACAGCCCAGAGAATTCACAAATGAGATAATCACTACTACAGGATTAGCATGCTTCCTCGGGGAGTGACCTTTTCCTCACAGCAAAGAAGAGGCAGAAGAAATTGTGATCCATGGTTTTCATCAACAAGACTCTTTTTTGGTTGACTCATCTGATGTGAAAATGAAATGCAATATCATTTATTCTGCAGTCAAGAGGATAATTAATGAGCCACTCATTTCTAGATGAAAGCCTCCGGGAATAAAACAACCTGGCCTCGGATCTGAAAAGGCGCTCTGTGTCTGGGAGAACACTCAGTCACACTCACGCCGTTAATGCTTCAGTGTGCGTTCTTATTTGACTCTAAATGGGCTGTAACTCACGCGGAGCATCTCTGTGGGTGCCAGCGTCAACTGTGATTACCATCTCAGCGAGGTAAGGAGAATGGAATCAGTTTTCTTTCCAGTTTCTTTGCTTTCCTTTCAAAGCCAGATTGCGTCATTGGTACTGGCCTGTCCCCTGAAAGTTCATATGCTGGAAACTTGGTCTCCAGGTTGGTGATGTTGGGGATAGAAATTTTTAAGGTGGAACTAGTGGACATGACCCAATCCTTGAAGGAGTAAACTAGTTCTCACGGGTTAGTTCTTGGAAGGGGGCTGTAAAAGAACAGGATGGAACCCTCTCTGGTATCTGGCTTTCTGTCTTGCTGTGGAACTCTCTCTCTCTCTCTCTCTCTCTCTCTCTCTCTCTCTCTCTCTCTCTCTTCTCTCTCTCTCTCTTTCTCTCTCTCTCGTGTCTTCCACCATTGATATCAACAACATCAAAGCAAATTTGATCACCCGATCTTAGACTTTCAGCCTCTGAAACTGCTAAGCAAACCTCTTTTCTTTGTAAGCCCTCAGCTCCAGGCATTTTGCCATGTTAACAGAAAACTGACCTACAGAGATTTACATATAGAAGCCACATAACTACATGGTCTGATTTCAAGGTAAATCTTCAGGCTGTTAGTCTCCTTTATAATTTACTCTTAGAAAAAACTGTCTGAAATGAGGACATGGTTTGGAGACTGTCCATAGAACAATGTCCACCACTGTTGCTTACCTACTCATTTCAAACAATGGCTTATATGGTCTTTTATGATGGTGACAGTTGACACTTAGCACCAACTATACACCAGAACTTTACTTGCTTGGACTTCTTTAATTTTTGCTACGGGCTTTGTGGAGGGACTATTATTACCCCTAATTTGTAGCTGGGAAAACCATACGAGGAATAAAAGTTCTTTGCTTGTGATCTGACAGCTGGAAAGGGAAGTATTCAAATACATGTCTGATGAATTAAGAGCACTCAGGAGGCAGAGGCAGGCAGATCTCTGAGTTCCAGGCCAGCCTGGTCCACAGAGTGAGTTCCAGGACAGCCAGAGCTACACAGAGAAACTCTGCTCAAAAAAAAAAAAGAAGGAAAAAAAGAAAAGAATTCAAATTCAAACATGTCTGTACCTCACTATGTCTCACTGTGTGAGTCAAGCGGGGATTGGAGGGATTTGGCAGTCAGTGGTTGGGGTAAGTGACATCACGCTGAGTGCTATAAAATAGTGATGAGACTCAGGTAGGTAGAATGCTATTCAGAGAAGACCCACAAATGTGCACTCTGACCTCTATGAAGACTGCTAATGTGCACTCTGACCTCTATGAAGACCTGCTAATGTGCACTCTGACCTCTATGAAGACCTGCTAATGTGCACTCTGACCTCTATGAAGACCTGCTAATGTGTGCTCTGACCTCTATGAAGACCCATAATGTGCACTTGACCTCTATGAAGACCTGCTAATGTGCACTCCAACCTCTATAAGCTCAGTTATGTGCTCTATGAAGCAAACCAGAGCTAAGGAGGATGAAGCATAAAAGACTCGAATACAGAAGTGAGCTTTGTTCTAAACACTGTGTGGATAAAGGGGCTTCCTATAGTGGGGACCAGTGTATAATGGAACAATAGAGGTCAAGGGGCTAAAGAGGCCCCACCATGTTCTCACTGGCAAACAGACACCATGTGGAATTGGGTCTGATAGCAAGGGTGGCCTGAGTATTATTATCCTTAAACCACTTTTAAAACTGGAACACCAGATCCAAGGCCAAAGTCTAATTAGAAAGAGCTCAGGGCTGGGGAGATGGCTCAGTCTCAGTCATTTCCTGTGCAAGCATGAGGGCGGAGTTCAGATCTCCAGCACCGACGAGAAGGGCAAGATGCGGTAGCACATGCCTATAACGCCAAGGCAGACACAAACAGATTGCTGGCACTCACTGGCCAGCCTGTGTAGGCAACAGGTGAAGCCAGGCTAGTTAGACACCACGTCTCAAAAAATAACCTGGAAATTAGCTGAAGACGACATTGGACATCAACATCTAGGCCCCACACATGTGAGCACATGTATGATATGCACCTGTGTGCATATCATATCCTCGTGAGGACACACACACATACACACACACACACACAGAGAGAGGAGAGACAGAGACAGAGACAGAGAGACGGAGAGAGACAGAGAGAAGCAGACAGACAGATAGACAGAAACAAAGAGAAACACACAGAGAGAAAGAAACAGAGACAGAAAGACAGATAGAGGGAGGAGAGGGAGGTAGATGAAGGAAAAATTGAAGAAAACAATTCCTTTAGATCAAATCACTTTGAAACTGTCTGCGTCACGTCGCTGTAACCGCGGATCCTGACAACTGGTGTGTCCTTCCTCTTGTGCCCCTTTCCACAGCTGAAATGTGAACCACAAGAGAAGATAATCATTCTCACTAAGCCACTGAACTACATTAATACATGGCTCTCAGCAAAGAGGACCTGATTTCTTGGAAACTTACCCTTCACTTCCAAACCAGTTTTCAGGAGTACCTTCTTCACCTAAGAATACCCAACTGCCCAGCAAACCCATCCAATTAGCCTCATTCCTAATTCAATTCAAGCCAGGAAAAGGCTGGGAGCAACAAACTGTGACTGCCCCAGACCCATCATCAGCTGCAGCAAGAATATGAGCAGATGAGTCACCTCCTCAGGCCAATTTCCTGAAAATCAGAACTGAATCCATTTCCCGACTAATATTTATTAGGTCAAGAGTAACATAATATCTGTAATATTTGGGATGGAAATGGACTGATAAATGATAAATGCAAAGTATATCTGTGAAAAACATTGTTTTTGTATTTCATTTTATTTTTTAAAATTATGTTTTGAGAGTATGCGTGGTGCTCCCACGTGTACTCATGCACATGTCGTGGTGCACATGTGAAAGATGGGGTACAACTTTCAAGAGTTGATTCTCTGGTAATACCATGTGGGTCCCTGGGCTTGAACTCAGTTCTTCAGGCTTGGCAGCAAGCCTCTTTTTACCTGCTAGCCATCTTTCGGGCTCTGGAACATTTTTCGTACTGGATTAATTAAGCTCTCCTAGGAGCACTGAGAGTACCATCTCAAATGAACACCATACAGCACAAAGTAGGGATGTAGAAACACGCTGGGCGGAGTCAGTTGCTGGAGGTCTTACTGCAGCGATGGCGTTACAACAGCAAGGGATAACAAAAAGTTACACAAACCCAGGCTTTCTCAGAGATCACATGGGCACTTTTCCTGCAACCTTCTCGAAGCTGTAAATAGCATCCACGTTTCTGCATGGCTGCTTTGAAAGCTTTTGGGAGAGAGGATCAAAGCCAAGTTCCTCTAAACTCCAGTCAATCCTTCACAGGATCCACTCTGGGCTTTCCCTCCCGTGCTCAGCAACATCCTAGCCTTTCTCCTTATTTATTTAGTCTTCAGTTTTCTGAGACAAAGTCTCATTTATGTACCTGGGCTGACCTGGAACTTACTATGCAGTCTGGCTGGCCTTGAACTCGTAGAGATCTGCCTGCCTCTGATTCCTAAGGGCTGAGATTAAAAAGGCACCAGCCTGCACACCTGGCCTCTCTCCTTTTTTTTTTTTTTTTTTTAATATTTCTTTCATTTGTTGAAATTATAAAACCATTACATCACTTCCCCCGTCCCTCTCCTCTCTCTCATCTCGTTCCCTTTGAAATGCATGCTCTCCTTCCTCATTAATCGTTGTTACATGTCTGTAACAAGTGGTCACTTCCGGTCCTTTACCCTCTCTTCACTCACTTCCTGATGACACCCTCCCCCCACACACACACCTCATTTCCTTACATACTTGTCCCTTATAGGTAAGACCGTCCCTTGCTGTGTGCATGTCATACCACTTCCCACAGTTGTTTCTGCTTTTCAGTCGGGCCCTCTGTACTTCATGGTGGCCTTGAATACACTATGTAGTTGAGGATGGCCATGACCTCCTGACTCTCTACCTCATGAATGCTGGGATTACAGGTGTGGGCCACTGTGCTCAGTTCTTAAAGTACAACTTTTAAAAGTTTTTCATTTTATTTATTCATTTTAAAAGATTTATTTCTTAACTATGTGTACAGGTATGTGTCTGTGTGTGGTATGTGCGTGTGAGTGAAAATGTCCGCCGAGGACAGGAGAGGGCATTGGATCCCCTGATCTGGAGTTACAGGTAGTTGTGAGATGCCAGAGAATGCTAGGAACCAAACCTGGGTTCTTTACAAGAGCAGTAAGTGCTCTTAAGTGCTGAGCTATCTCTCTAGCTCCCGACATTTGGTTTGTTTGCTTGTTTGTTTTTTTCATTTCATTATTTCATTTTGAAATCTCCAAGTCAAAGGTATCATTCCTGGAGCATGCTAGCCAAGCACTGTAACACTGAGTTACATTCCCAGGCTATGATCACATGTTTTAATTGAGCAATTTCATTTTTACCTGTTGTCTCTAGCACTCTGTACATTGCACAAGCATCTGCACTGTTCACCAACAGACCCCGGAGTGTAACCTTGACACACTGTAGGCACTCACTGTGGATAGAGGATGCACACTTGTGACTTACACTATCCAACTCTGGGGGGCCTCCTGTTTCTTGTCTTATGACATGAAGCATTCTGTAAGTGATCATATTGAAACAATGTAGCTGGATCCCTCTCCTAGCAATGTTAGAGAGCAATGCACAGATGGTCGTACCTGTTCTTTGCCCACCACTAAGAGTCAAAGTGTGTATCATGTGTGACTTACCCACAGCAGACTAGAATCTTCCCAGACTGGTGACATAACAAATGCAGACCATGGGGAATATGGTGATTTTGTGAACTTGTTAATGCTTATGTTTACCTACAAATTTAAGGAGAGAACACACACAAGCACTAACAAGTTAAACACATCCAATGATGCTTTGGAAACGGGACAGTGTGATAATGATCATACCTCAAAATAAGCGAAAGAAGCAATTTCAAGGAGACATACAGTAATCAAATGCGCAGAGATTTTGATTTCTCTTACTTTGTAAAGTTTTATTTGTATGTATGTATGTATGTATGTATGTATGTATGTATGTGTGAGTGTGCTACAGTGTGCAGGTACCTGGGAAGGACAGAAGATGATATCAGATATCCTAGAAGATAGACTTATAGGCATTTATAAGCTGCCCCATATGGATGTTGGAAGCCGAACTCTGGTCTTTTGCAAGAGTCATAAGTGTTCTTAAGCATCACGCCATCTCTCCAGCCAGCCCCAGTTTCACCTACTTTTATTTGCTAGAACTTAACACTTGAACTGCTGTCTGCTAGATTCTTATAAAGTTTTCAAATTCTCCTTTCTCACTGATGGAGCCCTGAGAGAAATATGTCTATTTGCTGCAGGGCAAATGTTCCAGTGAGGTTGGGGGCGATGCTGGAAGTGCCTGCCTCAGTATTTAATTTTTCAGTTGACTGCCGGAAAGATTTGAGTTCCACAAATGGGTTTGTGACTTAGAAATGATCATACATGTTTATTTTAAATGATAGTTGTTTAATTCCAAAGAAAACTAATAGCAATCAATGTTTTTATTATGACACTGTCAATGTGACAATTATACACATGTCTGTAAAATAACTGGCATCACAATTTCCCATTTTTGCTTGATATTTTTAATTTGTTTTCTGCAGCAGACACATTCATGAAACTTGACATTGCACGCCTGGAGTGAATAACTGCCATAAAATGTAACCATGAAGCTCTATAAATATAACGTTTTCTACTCAGCAATTATATTTTCCTATAAGAAGAGTTTGATGTATATTTAATATCACACCTACTTTAAAATATGCACACACCACCAGGGGGGAAATGCATTCAAAGAAAGTGCTGCATTATCCATTTCTGGTAAAACTTTAAACCGTTGTCATTAATTATAGATGGAACACCTTGCCTGTGATGTATTGCTGTTTGTCTGACACCTGGCAATGCCGGCACCAATTCATTCACTTCCTCTTATACAAGGCATTTGTTCCCTGGGGGCCATTATTTCTGAGGGAAACTGAGCCACATAACCAGAAGCCCACATGAATGATTCATGTTAGGACAATGAGAGCATGCAGTCCCAAGGGAAATGCTAATTGATTAGACTAAACCGGGGCTGGTGCTTCAGTGGTGTTAACAGGAAGTGATCCATTCACCAGATCCTAGGTATTAGCAAAGCTTGCCAGCAGAGTTGAGCCGTACAGTCTTCTCTGGTCTACAGACACATGCCACACACACACAACAACACACACATGCAAACACTAACAGACACTGTAAAATGATGGCTTATTTCTGACTCTTCAAAGTCACTTAGTCACGATCATTATTTCTTTTCATTGTTGTTAACCATATGGAGACAGCACATTTACACTGAGGGACTAGTAAAGGATCCAGAATCCCCTTCCATCACCCAGAATCACTCTGTTTAATGCCTCAGCATATTTGTGTCTTGATCTCTGTGTCTGTGTGTAACATACATGTGTTGCATGCTTTTTGACTCACTAACATGAGATATGCTCTCCATGCTGTTCTATGGCTTGTGTGTGTGTAGGGTGTGGTATGGACCTGTTCATATGAGTATATGTATGTAGGTCCATGTGCAATGTGTGCTTATGGAGGCCAGGGTTCTAAGTTGTGTGTTGCTCCTCATAAGCTGTCCATGCTTTTTCCAGACAGGGTCTTTTACTAAAACTGGAGCTTACCAATTGTCTAGACCAGTGGTTCTCAACCTTCGGGTCTCAACCTTTTGGGGGTCAAACAACCCTTTTTGAGATATTTACATTATGATTCATAACAGTAGTAAAATTACAGTTACAAAGTAGCAATGAAAATATTTTACGGTTGGGATTCACCACAACATGAGGAACTGTATTAAAGAGTCTCAGCATTAGGAAGGTTGAGAATCACTGCGTTAGACTGTTCTGGACCAGTGAATCCTGGCATCCTCCCATTTCTTCCTTTCCCATTGCTATACCCAACTTTTTTTTTTAAATGTGGGTGCTAGGAATTAAACTCCAGTTCTTATGCAGCAAACTCCCCGCTAAGCCACTTCCCCAGGCCCTGGAATTAGTTTTAAATCAGGAAAACAATATAAAAATAATCAGGATAGTCATTAACATTTGCCTCTTTCAAGGTATATCAAGAGAATATAAATACGAGGGTCCTGGGTCACTCTTGCTGGGAAATGTCTCACTTTCTACACGTGTTGTTTCCTTGGCATGGCATGCAGCTGATTCCTAATCACTGCGATCTCCAGCCAACCACAAGTTGCAGCTAAAGAACTAATGGGTTCATGAGAAACATTTTCATCTAAAATACACCAGGGGTAACTCTACATCATCAACTGCACTGTCCAACATGGAAAGTACCAGCAACATGTGGCTTCTTCACTTTAAGGTGAAATCAATTCCAATGGAAGATTCAGTCCCCCAGTTATAGTAGCCACATTCCGAGTACTCATCAAATACATACAACTAGTGGTTGTCATTTAGACAGTGCAAATATGGGACATTTACTGTGAAAGCCTGTCAGACATGGGAGCTATAGATTGAAGCTATTTCTCCACTCCTTAAATCTGGACTCAGCTATGAAGACGTTCATTGGCTTGCAAGCACGGAGCAAACAGACTTTGGAAAATACCTGTGGACTGAGCTCTCTCACCTTGATATTCAGACTCCAAGACTGCCACATAGAGCTCAGGCTAGCCTACTACAGTGTGAGAAGCCTTATCGAGGGCCCCCAGTAGCTCCAGCTCAAGTCTCAGATAGCTCAAGTCCTGGATAATTTCAACTGCTAGAGATAGGACTGTGCTATCTAAAACCCTCAGCTCCTGCAGACACCGAGAGGTGAGTACTGATTTCAGCCAGGATTGGGTGGTTGTTTGTTACCTGGCAACATTATGGGCCATGAAGGGATTTATTTGTATAGCATTAGTCTAGTCTTGTGTTACTATCTTTTTTTTTTTTTTTTAATTTTAAGATTTATTTATTTTACGTATGTATATATGCTCTATCTGCGTATACACCTGCATGCCAGAAGAGGGCATCAGATCCCATTACAGATGGTTGTGAGCCACCTTGTGGTTGCTGGGAATTGAACTCAGGATCTCTGGAAAAGCAGACAGTGCTCTTAACTGTCTGAGCCATCTCTCCAGCCCCTTGTGTTATTAGGGTATTCTCTATCACTCAGTTAATAGTCAAATTAATAATTTCATTGGGTTTTACAAAATAAAGTGGTCCACTTTCATCATTCCATTGTGCTTCAGAACTGGCATTCTTTTGTAAACTACAGATATTCTTCAGATGGGCCAGTTGGCTATTCTTGCATACAGTTCCCCTGGAAAGGCAGGCTATAATTCATTTTTATCCTTTATTTAATAAATAAAAATAATTTTTAAAAAATAATAGCTATCTTGTGTTTTTTCAGGTTTTATCTTTTTGTTACCTTTGTGAGGTTATTAATTTATATACATCAAGACTGACAAGATAACTCTATGGATAAAAGTTCTTGCCACACAAACCTGACAGCCTGAGTTCAATCTCAGAATTCGCAGTGACAGGAGAGAACTGACTCTAGGAGCTGTCTTTGCATTCTTGTGGATGCTGTGGCATGTGCGTGCGCCATCCCCTGATAACAGTAGATCAAAAAATTGTACACATAAAATATTTTCCCTGCAATCACTTCAATTTAGTTATTTTCTGCATATAAATTATTTTATTATTTTTGCCTGCATGTATGTCTACATACCATGTATATGTTTGATGCACATAGACTCCAGAAGAGGGCATTAGATCCCTAGAACAGATGGTTGTGAGCCACCACATGGATTCTGGGAATTGAACCAGGTCCTCTGGAAGAGCAGTCAGTGTTCTTAACTCCTGAGTCATCTCTCCAACCCCACCACTTTTAAATTTTATTACAAAAATATAACTTGAGATTATTCTCGACAGATATTTAAGTGTATCACTGTCTGTTACAGCTACAAAACCCTACAGATCTCCAGAGCTTAGTTACCTATTGGGGGAGGAACTTGAGACTATTAATTGTTAATTTTTCATTAGCTTCCCCTAGCTCCTGGTAACAAACATTCTATTCTTTGCGTCTATGAATTTGTCTATTTTGTATACTTCATACAAATGGATGCAGAAATATTTGGATGTTTGAAACTGATGTGTTTGACTTAGCATGTTCTCAAGCTTTTTCAATGTTGTCACAGAATTCTTTCATTTTAGGTCTGAATAATATACCATATTATATGTATAAATATGACATTTCTTCATCTCAGCATCCACCCAAGGACGTTTAGACAGTTAATTAATCTCAGCTATGGTAAAAGATGCTACAACAAACACAAGAGAGTTAATAGAACTCTGAGACCCTGTTTTCAATTCTTTTAAACACCAGAAAGGAGTTGCTGGGTTCTGGTTACCATATGAGCTGCTTCATGCTAGGAACCCCCACGCGTTCTCCACAGCAGCACTGTTTGCATGACCCTCACACTGTACAAGGATTTGAACATTCCTGCATCCTTCCTGCATTGTTTGCCTTTTGAGAAGTATCCTGACAGGTGCAAGATGGTATCTCATTGAGCTTATTAATTAACTAATTAATTTATTATCTATGAGTTTATTGACTGTATGTGAGCGCACTGTCTACTGTCTTCAGACACACCAGGAGAGGGTACCGGATCCCATTATAGATGGTTGTGAGCCACCATGTGGTTGCTAGGAATTGAACTCAGGACCTCTGGAAGAGCAGACAGTGTTCTTAACCACTGAGCCATCTCTCCAACTCCCTCACTGAGCTTTTTATTTACATTTTTCTCAGAGAGTAAGGCTATCGAGCACTAACTTGTGCACCTTTGCCAGCAGGTCCTTGGAGAACTGTCTGCTTAAGTCCTGTAGAGTTTGCAAGGTTCTTGAATGTTTTGCGGATTATGACCCTTTCTAAGACAAAGGGCTGGCTGATATTTTGATGCCCATTCTTACGCTCATTGTTCTCTCTACTGACTCCTTTTTGGTTTGATTTTGTCTGATACCACACGCGTTTTTTATTTCCATTGACAGTGCCTGGGTGTCATGAAATCCTGACGAAAAACAACGCCATGAGCCTTTCACCAGTGTTTTCTGTTAGGAATTCTGTCATTTCTGATCTTCACGTATGCTTTTAGTCCGTCTTAAGTTTCTTTTGTGTGTGATGTCCAGGAGAGGCGGAATGTCATGGTTTTAGCTGAGAGCTTCTGAGATGGTTGCTGATAAGTTTCAGCCTGATAGAGTCTGGAATCACCTGGAAGATGGACCTCTGGGCATACATCTGAGGAATTACCTTGATCACATTAACTGAGGTGGGCAGACCTGGCCATTCTGAGTGGCTCTGTTTACAGGATGTGATCCTCCACCGTATACACGGAGAAAGGAGCTGAGTAGCAGCACTCATTCGCTACTCTCCGCTTCTTAATTGTGGATTTCATGTGACTGTTTCAAGCTCCTGTAACTTTGACTTTCCCAGCCTGATAGGCTGCATGCCTTAATTGCGAGCCAGAATAGACTCTCTCTTAAGTTATTTTTGTTAGAGTGTTTTATCACGGTAACAGGAAAAGACATGGGAGCAGCATCCAATCCCACCTGCCAAAGAGACTGCTCTCTCTCGGCTGTGTGCTTGGATACTCTGATGATCAGGTCACTAATATGCATGGGTTGGTTTCTGGAGTTTCTATTCTGTTCCACTCTCCGTAGGAATTCTTAGGGCCAGTGTGTGGTGGTTTGAATGAAAATGCCCTCCATAGGCTCATGTTTTTGAGTGCTTGGTCCCCAGTTGGTGATCTTACTTGGGGAGATTTAGGAAGTGTGGCCTTGTGGAGGAAGTATGTCACTGGATCAGGCTTTGAAAGTTTAAGACTCCATTCCCAGTTGTCCTACCAGCTTTGTGCAGTTCCAGGTTTAAGCTCTCAACTTCTGCTCCAGCCATCATCCCTGCTGCCATGCCAACCCCGACACCATGAGCTCTAACACTCTGCAACCATAAGCTCCAATCGACTCTTTCCTCTGTTAAATCGCCTTGGCCACAGTGTTTTAACACAGCAGCAGAAGAGTAATGAAGACACAGAGGTATACTGTTTGTTTTGCTGGCTTTGCAGTATACTTTGAAATTACTAAACATGGTGCTTTTAGCTTTGTTCTTTTTCAGGACTGATTTTGATATTTGTGGATTTTTGTTGCTGTTTTGGTCTATCTATCCATCCACTTCATCCATCATCCATCTATCTATCTATCTATCTATCTATCTATCTATCTATCTATCTATTCTATTATGTAGTGCTGAGATTGGACCTAGAAGCATCATGATTATAAAACAAATAACTATAACCTCAGTCTTTATCCATGGTTCCATAAGAGTTACAAAATCTTTTCCATTTCTTAGAAGCATGCCATTTGGATCTTGATAAGGTGCATGGCTCTATACAGAGTTTGGTTATATAGATACTTTAATATTTTAAGTCTTTCCACCATGAGCAACAGATCTCTTTCAATTTGCTTCCATCTTAATATCTTTTGTTAGTATTTCATAGTTTCCAATACCTAAGTCTCTTGCCTGCTCAGTGAAATTTGTTCTAGGTGTTCTCTTCTTTTTGGTGCTTTTGTAAATAAGATGGCTTCCTTAATTTTCTTTTCAGATATTTGGTGTGAAAATAGCTGACTTTTGTACATTGATTTTGCATCCTGCAACTCCACTACATTTAATTCTAACAGGTTTTATTAGCAGTTTACACACACACACACACACACACACACACACACACACACACACACGTAACACCATCTGAAAATAGGAACCCATTTTTTTTTCTGATTTGGAATCTTCAGCTCTCTCCTCTCTCTCTCTCTCTCTCTCTCTCTCTCTCTCTCTCTCTCTCTGCTTGTGGTGTGTGTGTGTGTGTCTGTCCTTATTCACTATTCTCTTTGGTGCCCAATGTTCCCACTTTGGCCAGGGTGGCACATCATCTGCTTCCTATGTTGTTTTGACACAATTATGTTAACCATCTAAGATGACCTTGCTCTCTGATGCAACAGAATCTTAGGTATCTTAGGTTCACCTTGAATCTTTATTGACCTGGACCTGGAATTGGCCAGTAAGGAGTCCTAGACCTTTTAAATAGAAACTTAGGTAACCTGCAGTTCCTGTTGTCACAGAAATAGTCATACCTATAGGCTAGTCATTTATAAAAATGTAATTTGGAGTTCCTAAGTGTACTGTGGCATATGCACTGTGCCAACAGAGGAACTGGCATGGAACTGGTGAAGTTGAGCATGTTTAAACCCCAGAAATATCAAAACTTGAGACTTGCAGGGGTGGAACTAACTCCCTCTATGCTCCCATGGCTGTCTAGGAGCATGGAACCTGGAGACTCTCAACCATATGGTCACAGGTAATCAAGGCATGTAACACAGCACCTGGAATTCTTCCCCATGCAAATAGAGCGTCCCAGCATCTTAGCCTCAGCCAATAGAACACAGTTACATCCCAAATCCCATCCTACTCCTCAAGGCCCATAGCATCCCCGTCCACATGGAATAAAGCACACAGGTTATTTCATCAAGGATCGTCTGGCTATTTTTACTGAGTCGTAACACCTGGGGGAAGCCCCTCTCACCTGGAGCACTCATAGTTGGCTGTTTGGACCCACCCAGACTCCCATAGTTCATAGAGAGGCTCGCATCAGAGTGTGGGTCGGGACATTACCACCGCTGCAGACCTGGCCCTGGCCCTGCACCTGCCACCCGAATCTTGACTCCTTTTCTAAGAGCTGTAACACTATTTTGGCATTCCAAGCCAGACCAGAGTTCTGAGGATCTCATTCCTCCCTGTGGGCCCCACCCGTTCTGGATTTTGCCCTGGAAAACCCCAGGAGGAAAGGCAGAACCCGGAACCATACCCAAGGACTCCCATTCTCAGCCCGCTGACTTCACTCTCTGATCTGAAATCAGGTCACAAGAGTTCTTATGCATGAGGCAACCTTCTTCTGTTTGGCCACAGGGGTGATTTTCAGGTCAGAATAGATTTCAGAACTCTCTCATCCTGTTTCCCCTCTGGTGGATGATTTCACAGCAGTTCTGCTATTCGTGGGTTAAGGTTAGTAAGGGAGCTCAATCCCTTGCTGCACTGATGAGTGTGATGCTGTGTATGAAAAGACCAGAAACTGAGGCACCGCTGGTCCTCACTCCCAGCACATGGGAGGCAGGTGGCTCGGGGAATCTTGTACTGTGAGTGCTTGTGAGAGCTCGGAGCAGCTCAACAAACAGGTCTAGGGCTAGCCATTCTGAAGCCTTGGGCTAGAGGAGCTGAGGGAGTGAAAGCCAAGGACTGATTGGAGTGGAAGCTGCTTTCTCACAGTGAAGTTTGGAGCCAAGACGGAGGAGAGACAGGTTTCCCTGGCTTTTATTTGAACTCGTGAGCCCAACTTTATCTGAAACCAGATCTAGAATAAGTTTTTCATTTATATAATTACAAAAGTTCCTTTCAATGAAATATAATTATTAAACTGAAATTTTTCCCCAGAGAATATATAACACAAAAGCCTCCAATACATACTATGATTGGTGTGTGTGTGTGTGTGTGTGTGTGTATGCAACAATAGGTGTAAACATAGAGGCCAGACAACTGACTACCTTGGCTGTCATATCTCGGCTACTGCCCATCTTGTTTGGGGTTTTTTGTTTGTTTATATTTTGCCTTTTGTGATTTTGTTTGTTTGTTTTGTTGTTTTTTGTTTTTTTGAGACTGGATCTTTCTTATGAAACTTGCCAGATAGGCTAGGTGGGCCAGCCAGTGATTCTGAGAGATTTAACTACCTTTGCCTCCCCAGCACAGGGGTCACAGGTAGATTGCTATGCCCAGCTTTTACAATATAGGTTCCAGGGGTTTAATTCAGGCTATTGTTTGCAGGGCAAGCATTTTCTAACTGAGCTATGTCCCCAGCCATCATCTTTACTTTTGAAAATAAATTTAAGTTGAATTCTTGTCATTTGCAAGCACAAAAATAACAATCACAGGAAGACCATGCCCAAAGAGTTGAGAATTCTGCTAACATCCCCACATTGTTTTACTAAATCTTTGTTTCAAGCTTTGAGATAAGCATTCTTCCTCCCATCCAATAGAGCTTAAAAGAGAATGAGGGCAGGGCTTGGTGGCACAGGTTCAGAGGCAAAGGCAGGTGGGTCTCTGTGAGTTCAAGGCCAGCCTGGTGTAAGTACTTCCAGACCAGCCAGAGCCATGTAGAGATACCCTGGCTGGAAACCACTTAAGTTGATCACATGACTGGCTTGGAGTAGACCCAAGACTACCCAGAGCATTTGAGTCCAGAATCTATCCTCCAAATCACTTGAAGATTGTTTACAATTTAAAAAATAATGAAAAGCATGGATACTTAGCCAAAAGGAGCTGGAAGATTACCTGCAATGCTGTGTTTGTGTGTTTGGCATCTCAGCTTCCTCTTGGGTTGGAAGCAGTGAAAAGCTGCTCCCAGCTTTACACCAGATCCTAACCCAATGCCCAGTTTCCCTCTGCAGAACTCCTGTTGATTTCCTTAAAAACTGACAGCTACAGCAATTAGCAGAATTGCTGAAAACCAGACCTAATGCGATGAGGAAGACCAGATTTTCCAGAACGCTAACATTTGTCGAGGGAAAGTTCTGTTCCCTGTGCCTCCCTCCCGAGGCGATGGAATTGCCTTCCAAGGTAACAGGAGCCCCGTGATTCTCCACGTGCAACCTTTATGTATCATGGAAATGATTCCATTAAAGCGTTATAAATTGAATTAAATTACTAGCCGTTTTTCTTCTTAAGTACGTTCAATAATAAATACGCTTCACCAAAGCGATGTGGCTATTACTGGCTGATTTTCACCCTGGTCCTCTAGCAGTGATGTTCTAACGATCAGCCCATTAACAGGCACGGATGCTTTTCTACGTCTTTGATTTCAAAAAAGAAGAAACAATGAAAATTCTCCATTCCATCAGCACCTAATTGGAACATCTCTGGGGAAGGTATTCTTTTCAAAAGCACAATTACATTGCACTTAATGCCTAGCAGTAATTCTCTTACGTTTACAGCTGGACTGCTTCTGGGAAATTAATAATGATGGTACCAGAGGGGAGGATTGGTTGTCTCATCCATTGCACAAATACACAATCTCAGGCTTAGGCAGGTTCAGCAAGCTAAACCAATCACATAGATGTGAAATCAAAGGCTATCTGCCTGAGCTTCCGAAATGCTCAGGTCATCATTAGGGTTCCTTCTCCCTAATAAGAATTTTAGTGAAGACTCGAGAGTCAGGGAAATACCTCACCTTTGCCCCTGCAATGTTTGCCTCTGGAGTCTCACCCTCTCTTCGACTTAACTCTTGTTAAGAGGGACTTAATTCTTGCGGTCTTCCATATCTCAGAGGTCCACTGAAGCCACTCACTGAGGAATCAAGGTCTCTAGTAACAAGAAAATGCTTCCTTAGCCTAGTGTAGTTCCCAGAATGCTTTTTAAGATGGAAGAATGGCTGACAATGGTCATATTCGTTTCCAAAGAAAGAACCCAGTCATTGCATTATCCCACCAGCCAACACCATCTGGCCCAAAAGCCAGGACTGGACTACCTCAGCTGACCTACTGGCTCTGGATGGTGCCGTCATCAGGAAATAGCTTTCTGTAAATCCCACAGGAGTCTCCATTCTAATGTAACATTAATGAATCCCTTCCTGGCTGGCTGGCCTTTATCATCTTCATGAGAATTACATACACAAGTCTCAAGGATAAGCACGCATATGAGCTACTGTTTCCAAGGCACCCACTACAGGGCACGCATGTGCTAAATAGTTTGTCCTCACTGTGGGAGATAGTAGTTGATGTGAGCGCTGCTTGCTCAGGACTACACAGCTGTGGACAGCAGAGTAAGTAAGGCACAGAATAAGAATAAGCACCGTAGGAGCGGGATGATGGCTCACTGGGTCAAGAGCTTGCTGTACAACAGTGAGCACCTGAGATGGATGGTCACCATTCATATTAAATCTGGACATGCACGGGACATACACCATTATCCCATTCTGGAGGGTATAGAAACAGGCAGATCTCAAAGGCTCACTGACCAGCCAGACTAGCCAAATCAGTGAGCTCCAGATTCAGTGGGAGAGACCGTCTCAAAAATAAAGTGAAGCAAGATACAGGAAGACAGCTGGTGTGGGTCTCTAGACTGTACAACATGCAGGCAAAACACTTATACACATAAAGTAAAATAGATGAATCTTAAAAGGTTAAAAGTAAAATATAAGTGTATTTTTAAAAAGGAGTGGTGTGGGTGGTAACCTTCGATGTTTCCCATAGCCCTGCTGAGTATGGAGGAATAGCAGGACAGTTGCTAGGAGCTGGCAAGGAGAAGTGGGAGCAGACCATAGCTAGAGGATGTCAGACTCACCCCACCTTAGGAATAGGAAACTGCCCCAGCTACTTGGTGATGCCATATGAGGTCCATAAGCACCTAATGATCCACTGAATTTGCCACTTAAAAAAGATTTATTTGTGTGATGTGTGGTGGTGTGTGTGTGTGTGTGCGTGCGCGCCCAAATACACATGTATGTCTGATCATATGTTGTAATGCCTATACAGACAAGAGAACCTTGGATCCTTTGAGGTTGGAGTTACAGGTAGTTGTGAGCCAAGAACAGAAGCTGGAAGAATAGCAAGCATTCTTAACTGCTGGCCATCCTCTAGCCCTGAGTTTGCTACTTTCACCAGGGCGGGATGGGAGCCACTGAGTTCATGGCTTACACCTTCTGGAAACGGTCAGCAGATATCGCTCCTGACTCTCTTCAGCATGTTGTCGGAACTTGGGATCACTGCCTAGTCCTCACTCCTTCATTTGAAGGCAACGGGCACAAGGGAAGTACCAGAGGTTGATGTCTCACAAATGGAGGTATAGTGCCTCACACTGCGTACGCGCCTGTGTAGTCCTGAGCAAGCAGCTTTCACATGGAGATCTCCAGCAGCCTCACCTACTATCTCCCACAGTGAGGACAAACTATTTAGCACATACCTGCCCTGTAGTGGGTGCCTTGGAAACAAATTATTTTAGTGTCTGTCTGCGTGGTGCGTGGTGCGTGCTCGCAGATGGGGGCATATATATATATATATATATATATATATATATATATATATGCACTGTGGCTATAGCAGAGGTCAGAAGACCTCTTGTGAAAGACGGTTTTTCCTTCTACTAGTAGACTCTAGGGATTAAACTCAGGCAGCAAATGTTTTTACTTGTAGAATCATCTCACCAACCTGGAAATAGTCACTTTTAGAGAAGACAGAGGAATAAAATTGATGTCACCCTCTAGCCCCCATACTAACGCTCATAGTAGGTGCCCACATTTGCACCCCACAGTAGGCTTTATGCTTTCACCCAGTTTCTGAACAATGGAATTTGTTTTATGTTTCTATCTTCTACTCAGCCCAAGCAGTCATGAACAGAGCATGCGATTTCTGCATGAGATATGTATTCTATATTATTTCCTGAAAGGCGTGAGACAATGTTCAGAAACTGCTATGTGTGATCCTGCTAGTACATGAAGACACGTAATATGACCATGCTGGTTACGCATGAGTGTTAACATGCAGGTACATGCTGTCATGAATGCATGAAAGAACATGAAAACAGACTGCCATATCTGAGCCAAGAATTCCATGTTCTGAATGATGGGGAGAGTTAACCATTGCCTGTAGATGAACCATTCTCAAAAACAGGAGGAGAGCATGCAGCTGTGGAATGTCAATACACTGACACCTGAGCCACTGGAACTTTAAAAGCCACGGAGAGCAGGCAGCCAGTTCAGAGTTACCACTAGGCGTCTCTGTCCTGACAGAGTGATGGGGGCCAGCCTCAGAGCACACCTTCCACCAGTGCCTAGATAGTCAACATCCTAGAAGGACCAACAGGGTATCAGGTCCTGGACTGAGAGACAGATCTAAAAGAAAAACCCTGTTCTCCCCAGCAAACAGCCTTCTGGAGAGGCCAACAACCGAAAAGAGAGCAGACAAGAAATGTGATCAAATGGATAGGACTCCCTGTCTAAGGCCCCATATTCTCCACCCATTTTCTTTCTGTAGTCTGACCTACAGTCAAAAAATGACATGATTTCCCTGTTATTCAGCTGCATATTTTGCCAACTGGCTGAACTTGAGCCGTGGCTTTGGACATTCCTGGATACTGCTACGGGTCCTGGCCCTGAGCTAAATCCTGTAAGCCTTCATACAAGCCATATCCGTTGGCCCCTTACCATGAATGTACATTTGTGGTGCATCTTTCTCCACCTTTATGTGACGGGAACGGTAGGCTAGAAAACACAGGATGAGAAGACTGAGACAGACAGAGACATGGGGAGGAAACCACGGGAGCAAAGCTGTATTTCCTCCAGGGTTGTGGTCCCCCTTTCCTGCCCATAGAGTCAGGGAAGTTTATTCATGGACAAAGCCAAAATTGTCTGCCAAGACATGCTTTCCTAAAGTCTCGCCAGTCAAATATTGTCAAAGACAATAAATGAGCTGTGTCCTTAAAGCCCACATGATCTATAATCTTGAATGCCACCACTCCATCTCATGCTTAAATGCAAAGGACACCCCTCATAAATCCACCTTACAACATTGCTTACAAAAAGAACATTCTTTAAACTTCAAACCCTATGAGTTAGACTTATGCAATGTAACTTGAGAGCCACCCAAGTCCTTTATGTGCTATGATCAAGGCATTACACGGTGGCTTTCCCTTCAGAAACCCATGTCTACCCTTGGGTATGGTATGTCTTATCTTTCCCGAGTACTTTCTCCCTTAACCCTCTTACTTAAAATCCACATTATCTCTCATAATGACTCTTTAGCTCTGCCTCATACTGGCTCATTTGAAATTCTCCTCATGGTCAAATACCTAAATTGTGGTTTTTGCTAAATGGAGGTTTCTAAGTGGGCAGGGAATTCCTGAGGTTGCGGCAGCCACAGAGGAGAGCTGTGTCTTGGTCTCTGCTGTTCACAAGGACACTGCAGTCTACTTTAGAAGCAACACCCAGTAAACCCTCCCATGGATCCACCTGGCGTTCAGCACTTCTTTCTTTGGGATCCTAACCAGCCCCATCTTAGGAGAGTTGGGCGTCCATTTGTGGAAATTCCCCTGCTGCCATTTTGGAGTGGTCCCAGCCTTGGTTCTCGGTAGAGAGAACATTTACCTGCCAGTCTCCCCTTCCCTCAGACATTATGGCCAGACCAAACTGTGTCTAACCTTTCTCTGTCTCTCTCCTTGATGCCTTAGTCCCCAAGCTCCCTGAGCCCCATGTGACTTCCGTGGTTAATTTGGAACAGAAGGCAGCATGACTCTGAACCAACAGCAGAGCTGCATCAGCCGTTCTTTCATTAGTCATCAAGAAGTCACTGGGACCTGTCGTGTGCTGGATAGTGAGTACAGCACACAGCTATGGCAGACATAAGCCCTGCCACTATAGTCTGGGATGTGAAACTAGGCGAACGGGGCCTGGGATAAAGACACTTGTCAAGCCTGGTGTGATGGCTGTTCTTGGTTGTCAATTTGAGTACATCTAGAATGAACTACAGACCAGAAATGGAGGGTGCACCTGTGAGAGATTTGTATTTTTTATTTTTATTTTTTGGCTTGGTTTGAAGTGGATGTATCCACTTCTAGTCCGGACCTTTGAGGAGGGAACACATACCTTTAATCTAGGCCACACCTTCTGCTGGAAGCCTATATGAAGACAGTAAAAAAGGAAGCCTTTGCTCTTTGTCTGCTTGTTCTTCCCTTGCTAGCAAGTTCCTTCCTTCAATGGCATTGGAGCCTACTTCTTCAGGATTCCAGTGTCTACTGAAGACCAATTGGAATATCCAGCCTTGTGGACTGAGAAACTTCTGGATTCTTAGACTTTCTATTCATAGCCCACCATTGTTGGGTTAGTAGGACATAGCCTGTAAATCATTCTCGTAAATCCAATCTAAATAAAGAGATTCATTCTAGAGACTCACTCTAGAGAACCCTGAATGATATACTTGGCAACCTGAATTCCATCCCTGGGCCCATATGCTAGAACTTACTTTTGCTGGTATGTATGCATCCACACAAGCATCCTCCAGTAATAAATAAACGTGAAAATATAGAATACATGTCAAGTTTTTTTAAGTAGCTCTGTAGTTACTAGTGTGAGGTCAAGGATCTGATGAGCAAGCCAATATATACATCTCAACATCGATTAAAACACGAAAATAATACTTTTTAGCTCATGGGTCATGGTCCTTCTAAGTATGAAGATAAATAATAATAGGGGCTAGAGAGATGGCTCAGCAGTTACGAGCATAGATGCTTTCTAGAGGACCCAGGTTCAATTCCCAGTACCCAGATGGCAGCTCACAATCAGTTATCTGTACCTCCAGTTCTGGGGGAATCCAATGCCCTCTTCTGGCTTCCATGGGTACTGCATTTACATGTATGTGGTACTCAGACATACATGGAAGTAGAACAGGTATACACATTTTAAAAGATATATAATACTCAGATGTGAAATGTTGATATTGTAATTTATTTGTTTATGTATAAAGTTCATTAGCATAGCATCTGAAGCTTTAGAAGGATTTCTAAGGAAAATTCTTATAGGCAAGAGTCCCCAATGTTGATAGAATAACAAGTGCCCCAGGAAGCAGGCAGAGAGAGAGAAAGAGAGAGAGAGAGAGAGAGAGAGAGAGAGAGAGAGAGAGAGAGAGAGGTGGGGGAATGTGTGGAATTTATAAAGAGCTTACATTGGGAAAATATTAGGGAACAACAAAATTTATTATTATTATCGTTGTTATTATTATTATTGCCAAACAAGGGCAAAGGTGATGCCCAGAAATGGTGCTAGTCCAGTCCCCAGATGGGATCTATCTTTTAATATCTAGACTCCTGTCTCACGCTCACGCATCCAAGCCCATGATGGGGTTCCTCACAGTCACTGTTCAGTAGTTTTTATTACAGTGGCTTCTTAGTGCCTAATTATCTGCTGGCTTCATCCTAAACCATTCTCCCCTCCCTGGGAGCAAGTGAATCATCTGTAGGTTCAGAGTCTCTAAACCTGGCTCCCAAGGCAGCAAGAAGGCAGCCTGGCTCCATCCAGGCTCTTTGGGCCACTATGTGTCCCCTTCTCAATGTGGAAGCAAGCACTACAGTCAGAGGCTAGGATCACATGCCCAGGACTGCAGCCAAAGGTCAAGATCAGCTCCCCCAGAGTGCTTAGAATAGGTAGTTTGAAGGACAGGGTCCTTGCCAGTCCTTTGCCTGCTCAGAGGTCGTGTTAAGGTCTGAATTCCTTAGTCAGGACACCTGAGTCCCACTGTGCATGGGCGGGATCAGGTGGAGTCTGCAGGCTTCTGCTCTCCACATCTTTATTTGGATACAGGTAGAAATTCCTCTATGCTGATGATAGACGCCCCACATATGAAACAGCAAAGGGCCAGTCCTCAGCAAGGCTCGCGGGTGTGGGTACAGGATGGAGACACCCTGAAGTTTTGTGGGGGCTTTCCTCTCTGCAGCTGGCAGCTGTGAGGCAGAACTTCTCTCTAACAGACTCTGAGTTATAAAAGGGAGGGATTAAAGCTTTATCTGCAGAAACCATTTGTGGCTCAAAACAATCACCACGCTTGCAAGAAACGTGGCAGAGAATTCCGTGGATTTTGCACACAAACCGTGCCAAGCCCTCACTCAGCACTCCAGTTGGTAGACTCCGAATGAAATGAGGAAATAATCACGGGCTAAGATGATGCCTAATTAAAGCTAAATTTAGCCAGCTCTGGCTTTTCAGAGTTGTCATGAAATCCATTTCAGCTCAGACAATAGTAACAGCAAGCCAAGAGATAACGAGGAAGGGGCTTTCGTCTGAAAGGTGGGGTGTCATCAATATGGTAATTAAGGTTTTTAAAATAAAAGGCACGATTGATTCTCGGACCAAATAAAATGGGCAGTTCTTTGGTTGGCTTGTTCAGTAACTTCACTGTGGTTTTTCTGGCTCTCCAGCTTCAGAAATAAAAGAGGAAAGAAGATAAATGCCAGGCGGTACTGTGGCTCTTGCCATTTCTGGTGATTCTCATTGGTGCTGGACTGAGAAGGCTAGGCTGACTCCATGACAGGCTTGGAACTGGCAGTTCAGGACTGGGCAAGTCCAGTCAAGTCCAGGCCTCAGAAGCTGCGCCCCAACCTGGCCTGAGACAAGGACAATGGGTCAATAGCAATTTCTAGACTTCCTTAGCTACTTCCTCAACAATAGTTTTCAGTCCCCACACCCTGGTAATGGAATGTCCCTAGAGAAGAAGTAAGACAAAACTCACCTTCCCTGAAATTCCCCAATGTGCTTTAAATCAGGCCTGTGATCTCACTTGGTTGTCTGTTTATCTTGGTAATGGGAGACCCCAGCATGCTGAACTTCTGCAGAAAAGAAAACAAAAACCAAAAAACTGCTCTTTGCATTTACATACTATTTGAGTTCTGGGTTTCATTCTTTAGTGAACCGTGGACCCTTACAGGAGCATGGTAGGGTGGTGAGGAAGACCATATCGTAATTACAAAGCAGGAAAGACATCATCCTTCCTCTTCACTCTGTCACAGAGCATCAAGGGTGGTAGATACCACATGCCTGGTATACAGGAAACCACTAGAAAGGAAGCTAAAAAAGAGATCAGCTCAGGAACTTTGGAAAGGTCACGGGACACTTGCCCCTCCGGAAGGGAGAGGCTAATTAACATTCCTCAGACCACGGGGTTGGGAGTGGGGAACCAACCTGCAGGTGGGGACACATTCCTCAGGACAGGATAGACCGATGGTCACCCACAGACAACGGAAGTCCTTGCCACCTCATTCCCTAAAGACCAATCAGTTTAAAAGTCACACTGTTCTGCCAATCATATTGTGCCTAGCTGCTGTTTCTCTATTCTAGCCCCTGGAAACTGTATAAAGGTCCACTGAACGAGCTGCCTGAGGTTGCGTCTCCTTTTGGATGCAGGACGACCCTAGCATGCTGGAACAATAAAATTCCTCTTGCTTTTGCATCGATCCCAATCCCCGGCTCTTCATTGTTCACTCAGGGGGTCCCTGGTAAGCTAAGGCTCTTCAGAGTCTTACACTAGCAGGCCCTGACTGGGTGTGTTAAGCTTTGAGCTATACTTCTCTGTAAGACTCTGCTTCAATTACTATATGTAGCTAAGAAACAATCTGGAAGTGTCTGAAGTTTTCAGCTTCAGGAGAGGAAATGGAAGTGGAGAAAAGACTATACAAGGGGTGAAAATAGTTGGCAGAACCAATATGCTTTCCTGGCATGATTCTGAGCCCCACATGTTGATATAAAAGACCAGCAGATCCAACTGACTATGTGTCCTCTGCTCTCAGAGGTCAGAAAGGAACAAACAAACCTGAGCACGAATTTTCTGGACACAACTCTACTGGGAGGACACAAGAATATGCTTGAATTTCTCTTAGAATCTTTCCATCCTTAAGAAGGTGTTTTCGTCTTTTTTAGCTAATGTTGCAGAGTTGAAAAGTATGCAATAGTGCCTCCATTTTACAGACTAAGAGACCAAGATTTCACAATACTGATTTAACCTACCCCAATACCAGAAGCCAGTAAGTAGCACATTTGAGACTCAAGCTAAAGGCGATGAGAGGAAAGGGAGCTGCCACTTGTGTGTGGAAGTCAGAGGGCATCACACTTCTTTGACCACATGGGTCCTGGGAGTCAAACTCAGGTGTCAGGCTTGGTACGGGTTCCTTTACCTATTAAAGTATCTTGCTGATCCTGAAGCTTAAAAAATGGCTTTAAAAGATGCAAACAACTGCTGTACACTTAATAACGGCTCACACTTGCAACCCCAGGACCCAGGATGCTGAGGGAGAAGGACTGATTCTAGCTTAAAACCAGCCTGATCTCCATAATGGGTTCTAGGTCAGTCTGATCTACATAGTGGGTTCTAGGACAGCCAGATCTACAGAGTGGGTTCTAGGCCAGCCAGATCTACATAGTGGGTTCTAGGCCAGCCAGATCTACAGAGTGGGTTCTAGGCCAGTCTGAGCTATAGTTTGAGACCCTGTTTCAAAAAAAAAAAAAATCAATCAAACAAAAAGGAGAGAGATCTATGCAAAGCTACTAGTTTCAACTTAAAAAAAAAAAAAATCCAGATAATGATAATGAACAGAAGAGGCATGTCTCACGAACCCTGACCTCAGCACAATTACTCAAAAGGAGCCTAAATTACAATATTCCCTGGAGAAGTGACAATACCACACATTCACTATATCTAAGGTCTTTCAGTACTCAGGAGAATTAGATCGGATGTAGAAAACCACAGACTCAGCATGTATATACCCATATTTGTTTAAATCAACTTTAATATCCTACAAGCATGAAGGAAGTCTGCCTCTTCCCTGACCTCTAGAGAGAATCTGGTCTGCTAATTCTGACACCACCACCCCTCCTGTACCTTGCTTGGGATCTCTGGCTTGATTCTCAAAGCGTGGTCCAAGGAAGAACACTTCATGCATCAAGGCAGGGCTGATAAATGCAGCAAGTAATAAATAAAGTTCTCTTCATGAGACATTCAAACTTAGGTCGTTGAAGTAATTTAATGTGGTATCTGATAGACAGTAAATCGGACCAAGAAAGATAATAAAGGCCAGGTGTTTCAAATAATTGCATCACTTCAGGGCTAAAGATGGTATTTTCTAAAGCTGGTTCCACGTCTCCCTCCCCGTGTGTCCTTCTTATCATGTGACTTTGGCATTCCTTCCATGGAAGGCCAGCTCTGTATTTGTTCCCATGGAGTTTGGGCAGATGTGTGACAATAGTGGTGAAGAGGACATTATGTAACTTCTGGGGCTTGGACAAATACGTGGCAATGCAGCTCTGCTATGCCATCCTGGGACATTTGCTCCGAGAATACAGGCACCATGCTGTGGAAGCAGCAGCCACCAGACAAGAGGAGACCCATCCACTGTCACCTCTAGCCTTCCTATCTGTATGCACATATTAAAGGTGAATGACAAGCTGACTCCTCTGGACCCTGTCATGATGCCCAGAATCTCCTATGTAACAAAATCCGTGTTTTATACCCAAGTGTACAGCAGTCAGTTACATCACAGTAGCAATAGGAATCCATGCCCTTTATGTCACCACTCCTGTCTTAGTTAAGACGTTCTTACCCACTCAGGGGAGACACAGCTAGAAGGATGGGAACCAAGGCAAGAATATACACAATTTCTGTGGCAACCTGTTTGTGCCCTGTCCAGATGACCTTGAACTCTTAGGGTTACTCAAGCCTAAGACTACCATGTCCTGTTTTAAGTTCTAGCAACTTGTCACGATTGCGTGAGGCTCCCAACAGTCAGGACAGAAGGGATGTTGGAGAGTTGGGAGTATGACTCAATGGTTGAGATCTTCCCAGCATGCTTGAGGTCCTGGCTTTAGTGTTCAGCACCACATAGAAAGAGAAAGGGAGCTGGAGGAGTTAGGACCCCAGGAACAGCTCTGAATCCAGAACAGGAACTGAGCTAAAGGACAAATATCCTTAGCTTCTTCCAGCACACGTAGAATGCCGAGGCTTACTCTACGTCACCTGCCAGATTCCGACAGGGAGAAACCCAGTGGTTCTGCCCTCTCTGACAATCTTTTCAAGAACTCCCCTCATTTTCCTTCTGATGCTCCTGAGATCACCTATGATACCATCAATATGAGCAATATCAATGAGCAATATCAAATCCCCACTGTCCACTTCTAGGGAAGATGCAGTGGCAGATAGGGCTGATAAGTTCTCATTGACAAAAATGACAAGATGAGTGTAGTCAGAGACAATCCACCTGGCAGGTTCCATCCTGTCTGCAGGGCTCAGACAGACACTCTAGCACCAAGCTCCGTGTGGTGTTGGTTTAAAGACCATCAATCCAAGGTTCGGGACACAAAGAGGCATAGCAGAAAGGGGCCATTCATTAATTTGTTTTCTGTGGTTTTGACTGTCAGTGGCAAAACTTGGGGAAACAGCTCAGGTAAAATAAAATATGCTAATTCGTCTGATTAAGCACCTTAGACAAAGGAGCAAGCTCATACTAGATTGGTAAATGACTAGTAGTTTCCACTTCTGAGCTCTGTCCTCCTCCGGATTCTTTCTGCCATTTGCAAACTCTGGGAAAGCCAGGAAAGTGTGGAACCTGGCTTTAGACATGCATCCTGATTGGTCTCTGCCTTTAGGCCATAGAAAGAATTGCCAGTCTTGACCTGAATTAAGACCGAAGCATCATGGACAGCGATGGTGACAAGCTCTGGCTCACGTAGGAAGATGTAGACCACCATCCAAGCAAGCTGATGGATCGCAAGACCCAGAAAGGGCACTGAAGGGAGTATAAACTTCCACCACAAATCAAAAGACCTGGCATTGTCCAGTGGTAGACCCAAACTAAGGCACTTGACAGGGGAGCACACAAGAATGCACCACAACTTAACATACCACAAGTTCATTAATTGGAGACCAAAGACCTGTATCAGACAACAGGAAATAAGGGGCCTAGTATGAAGCCATCTGAGTAGACCAAACAAGTTACAGATTAATTAAGAAACCAAGAACCGTTCAAAAAGGTAGACTCTCGAAAAATTGGCAGTAGGATCTTGGGCTCTGCTATGATACAGCCAGGAACTTAAATAGTAGTAGCTCTTAGTTGTGCCAACCGAACTATGGAGTAGGACCTAGGACAGTACAGAAAGCAATTGTAATAATCAATCAAAGCAGCAAAAAACGCAAAAATGAGTAGTCACTGTATCCTAGCCATTCAAAGCACTTAAAAATTCCTCTTTGGGAAAATGTGTGTCATGAGACAACAAAAGTCCCTTATGGTTTTCCTTTTTTTCTTTTATTTTTATTTTTTATGTTATTTTGAATGTCAAACCATTCCCAAACCCATTCATCTCCCCCCTCTAATCCACCCTCTTGCCTTTGAAACTTTCCCAAAAGAAAACGACAATAAAATAAAAATAAAATAATAAACAACGAACAACTATTGGTTGGAAGCTGACAGAGTTCACGGTGGTCAAAGCGTGTCACAAGTCTTAGTTGGTTGATCATTATGTGAAGAGATACATGTCCATGGCAACTCTTATAAAAGGAACATTTAATTGGGGTGGCTTATAGCTTCAAAGTTAGTCCTGAGCATCATGGTGACAATCATGGTGGCATGCAGGTAGACCTGGTGCTGGAGAAGGAGCAGAGGGTTCTACATCTTGATCTGAAGCAACCAGTGACTATGTCACTAGACATAGCATGAGCACAGAGACCTCAAAGCCCATATCCACAGTAACACACTTCCTCTAAAAAGATGACAGCTACTCCAACAGGCCACACCTATTAGTGCCACTCCTATTGTAACAGTAACTCTATTTTCCTGTAGTAATTTCCATCATCTGCTAACCTAGGCCTAGTCCTGGAAGCTTCTAGCCTCCACAATCAAAACTAGACCTATGGGGCTGGAAAGATGGCTCAGCGGTTAAGGCACTAATTCCTCTTCCAGAGGTCCTGAGTTCAATTCCCAGCAGCCACATGGTGACTCACAACCATCTGTAATGGATCCAATGCCCTCTTCTGGTGTATCTGAAGACAGTTACAGTGTACTCATAAATAAAATAAATCTTAAAAAAAAAATCCAGACCTAGAATGTTTTAGCCTCTGAGACTTGCTGCTGCAAAAAAGTTATCCTTTCCTAGTTCTTTCTGAACTCTGCTGACTGGTTCAACTTAGTTGTTCTGACTCAAAACTCCTCTCCAAGCTGACTGAAACTCATAGCTTCAATCTCTCTCCTTCTCTCTTCCCTCCCCCTCTCCCTCCCCCTCTCCCTCTCCCTTCCTTCTCCCTCTCCCTCTCTCTCTTTCCCTCCCCCTCCCTCCCCCTTTCCCCCCTCTCCCTCTCCCTCTCCCTCTCCCTCCCCTCTCCCCTCCTCTCCCTCTCCCTCTCCCTCTCCCTCTCCCCTCTCCTCCCTCTCCCCCTGCTCCTCCCCTTGCCCCTCCCCTCCCCCTTCCCTCTCTCCCCTCTCCCTCTCCCCTCCTCTTTGTTTTGCTCTGCTTGGCCCGATACTAACTTTGGCAATCTGTTCTAATCTTCTGGCTCCTTCTTATACTCTGGATAATTCCTGAACCTAGCTTGTTCTTTCTCTCTGTGACCTGTCTCTGTATAACTGTCTTGGTAAAACTGCCCCCCCCCCTTTTTCGTGATGCTCTCTTAAATAGCCTCTTTTTCATGTCTGTTCTCATGAGAGTTGGGCATACCCTATTCTGTAAGTCTTTCTCTCTGATTTGTCATTTTGTCTGCCACTCGATTAGACATCACTTTCAAACATGAGTGCTTCCTTCTCAAAGTAACTTTACCGTCATGTTTGCAATTAAATGTGTGTACTAAGGGCATGTTCTGTATTCCAGCCAGAGGGATTAAAGGTGTGTGCTAAGGGCTGAGACACACCACAACTAGAAACAGATTTTTTTTTTTTTCAGGAAATAACATAGACTTGGGGTTCACAGTCTGATGCAACACCCTATGGACCAAGCATTCAAACACATGAGTCTTTGAGGGTCATCATATTCAAACGACCACACACAGTATACCCTTTCCCCAAACAGTTTACTTGCAAATGTTCATGCAGTGAGTCACTGGTCTGGTTCATGGCCTCTGGCTTCTGCTACACCTTCAATACACTATCTATATCTCTCAGATATCATGTTACTGCCCTGTACATGGATATCCTTCACTTTGGTTGTACAGACTGCCCCTTCACATGTTCTAGCAGTTCATAGACAGGGCAGATGTTGGTGGCCAATTCACAGCCCTGGATCTGGGCCTAGGTGGTAGCTGAGTTTGTAAGCTACCATCTCTCCTGCCTCATGCCATCAAGCCAGCTGTCCCTCACCCACACTACCAGGTTCCAGCTCTCCAGCACTGCAGACTGGGTAGTTTTGAAACAGCAGAGATTTGGTTTTCCCAATTCTGGTTGCTGGGAAAAGGCCAACATCAAGCTGCATGAGCAGAACCAGTTTCAGGAAACAGAGAATACCTTGTTTCTGAGGCCTCATGGGCTGAGAGGGCCAACTGGGGTCTCTGGGCTCTGATCCTACTCATCAGACCTCCACCCTCGTGACCTGATTTCCTCCCTGAGGAGTCCCTGCAAATACCATCACACCCTCACCTTGGAAGGTGCTATTCCGGAAGATTAATTTGGAAGGATTCTGGCCTTTTTCTTTAATCTATATTTGAAAAGTTCCAGCTGATAAATTCATGCTATTAAAGTATGTTTCGGGGGACGAAGTGCTGCCTCAGAGATTAGGAATACATACTGCTATTGCAGAGGGCCTAGGCTCTATTCCCAGCAACCACACGCTGAGTCATAACTGTCCATAACTCCAGTTCACGGGGATGCAGCACTGTCATCCGTCCTTTACAGATGGTCGGCCCTCAAGTGGTGTGCATGCACCTGTGCAGGCAGAACACTCACACACATAAAATAAAACTAAGTAAATATTTAAAAATATGTGTCTAGGAAGCTTAGATCAGTGAGTAAATACTTGCTATGTAAGTCTAAGGACCCGAGTTCAGATCCCTCAGCAGCCACCTAAAAAGGTCAAGCATGGTAGCAAGTATCTAGAGCCAGGAGGATCCCTGGAGCTCAGGGGCCAGTCAACCTAGCCAATTAGCAAGTTCCAGGTTCAGTGAGAGACTTTCAAAAGAAATAAAGCATGAAGCCACAGAGAGCGACATTCAGTGTTGACCTATGGTCTGCACATGCACACACACACAGGCGATGTGCACCCATGAATGCACACAGACACACACACACACACACACACACACCACACACACACACACACACACGCTTCATTATGGCAGAGTGAACAGGCCAGAAAGTAAGAGGTGGCCACATGTCCCACTTCATCCCACCCCACCCCACCCCATTCCCACTCCCACCCTCTGCCGGGAGCTACCTGGAGAAACAGCAGAGCCTATTGGGTACATTGGGAGGGTGGAGGATTAAGGGAAAGTGCAGAGAGAGAACTGCTGTGGTTTTCACAGGAAGGAATGGCTGCCGCAGATACGTTCAGGTAGCTCTGGAGTACACTTTAACCTGGGTAGACCTGGGGCAGGAGAAATCTGAGTCCTGTTCTCAGAATCAGTCCACAAGCCTCTAGGTTAAGTATCACAGAGTGAAAACCCAGTGAGGGAGTTGGCTGGGCTGGACTTGGGAATCACACACACTTTACATATAAAAAGTGTGTTTGCTGTATACTAGCTCTAGGAAGTAGCTAACACCTTAGTGGTGGTCCTTTTTCTAGCCCATGAGGCCCCATATGCCAAAACAGTGAGAATACAGAAAACAAGAGAACAAAGTTAATACACTCTCTGTCTCGATGGAGACAGAGGGTGCATACCAGCTGCCGAGAACCCTGCAAAGTAGCTGTTCACAATAACTCTCCTTTGGGGAAGAAAACTAGGATTTGATGGGTTAACAAAGCAGCAGTGAGTGTGTCCCTCATCTCTCTGGTGTCTGCTGAGCTGACTGCAAGGCAAGCTAGGAGCAGACAAAATGAAAGACAGGGAGCCAGGGAAGTGCCGGGTCTCCAGCTGAGAGAGACCAAAGGGAAATGACTTCCTTTTACATTTTCTCTTGGCCTTTCCATTCTCTCTGACTCCTACATTCAGCAGTTGGTCTTGGGGTACCTATGACCATGGGACCATAGGTAGCAGCAGTGGTGACTCTGAGGAAGGGGGGGCGGGCTATAGTCTTATGAGGGAAAAGCAAACGCCTGTGACCCTTCTGCTCTGACTCCTGTTGTGGGCACAGTTATAGAATGTGTATGGCTGAACTGGGGGAAGATAGAGCCCTGGTTTTCTGTCTAAATGGACAAAGGACTGAGTTCCAGCAGTTAAAAGGATTAGAGAGCTGGTGTGAGAGCAGAAAGCTGATCATAGACTTCCAGGTTCCCCACCCAAGCACGGACACACACAAGGTATGGACCCCGAAGAATACACACCAATCTCACTCAAGCAGTACATGAAGATCTTGAAGTAGACTATAGAACAGACCACCGCCTAAGCTGCAGGCTGGACTGAGGGCTAAGCATCTGGGACCGATCTGAACAGCAAAGGCCTCAAAATCTGACCCAGAGACCACAGCCCACAGAGAGCTGGGTGAAAACTGAGGTTGGAACCCAACTGGGTTGATGAGCGGCTGAAAGAACGTGTCAACTCTCTCCCCAGGATCCAGCAGTGCTTAACATAATGTTTAGAATGTCCAGCATATAATCCCTACGGTCGACTGCATGTGGAGAGGCAGGCAGCTCTCAATGGAGCTCTCAACGCACGCACGTGGGAAAAGATGCTGCTGCTGAGCTAACACAGATGTTGGAATCCTTCAACAGAGAGGTTAAGGCAGCTGCTGACGACATGCTGCCCCAGGATTCCAGAAAGTTCTTGAAATAAGTGTAGCTACAGAAAACCTCAGCAGTGAAAAGAAAAGTAGAAGCAACAGTATCTTTAGAAATAAAGGATACAATCACCGACCTTTGAGAGAAACTGGATCTATTCATCAAAAGACGGTGTGTGTGTGTGTGTGTGTGTGTGGAGGGGAGGGGTGGATGCGGGCAGTGCTCCTGGCTTTGGAATATATCAATGGAAAGTAAACACTCTGGAGGAGAGATTTAAAAGGTTTTTGTCGTTATTGTTGTTTTATTTAAATTACTAGGGCCTAGTGGCTTCTGGGACAGTAGCAAAACTAAAGTTTAACTTTCTTATCACTGGGGTCTAAAGAGAAGGAAAAGGCCTAATATATAAAATATTTGTGAAGGAGCAATGGCTAAAAAATCCTCCCAAATTTGATAAAAATGAATAAACCTTCAGAGTCACTAAGTTCATCATAAAACAGTTCATCAATATGCCGGCTGCATTGGCATGAAACTTCTGAAAACTGAAGAAAGAGAACAAAGGAATCCTGAAAGCAGCCAGAGAGCCATGGCTGCATGCCTCTCAGGAGACTAGCATCTGGAATGGCCACACTTCTACAAAAGAGGCAGGTTCCAGATCGGGCCGTACAGCACACAAAATGCTGACACTAGGCATACCACGCTGGAGCTCTATTCTAGCAAGGAGTCCCTCTAGGAAATGGGTGTTGTGGGTTTGGTCTAAAACTTATATGTTATGTTAATTTGGTTCCCAAAATTACACGGGAATCCACACCTCTACATGTAAAACGCTGAGGGTCCCTGCCCACAACTAGTTCTGATTGGTAAATAAAGTTGCCAGAGGCCAATGGTTGGGCAGAGAGACAGAGGTGACGACACTTTAGTTTTCCCAGGCAAGGGGACCAAGACAGGAAGATGGGAGAGAACTATTGTGCAGGGAGAGGAATAAAGACCAAGCCTTAGAAGTGCAGAAGAGAGAGCACACCAATCATGGAAGAGTGGCCCCAGCTCCTCCCCCCAATTTAGTCTAGGGCAGCAAAGATGGAATATGGATTTTTAGTAAGTAATAACTCAGGGATATCGGACAGGAGGTGTTAGCCATGTAGAGCTTAAGAAGTGGCCCAGTCATTAAGCTGTTAAAGGCATATTAAAATATAGAGGCTGTGCTGGACGGTGGTAGTGCATGCCTTTAATCCCAGCACTTGGGAGGCATTGACAGGCGGATTTCTGAGTTCGAGGCCAGCCTGGTCTACAGAGTGAGTTCCAGGACAGCCAAGGCTATACAGAGAAACCCTGTCTCAAAAAACCAAAAACCAATATATATATATTGGTATATATACATACATATATATATATACACATACATACATATACACACACACACACACACATTATTGAGAGAGGAGGAGAGAGAGAGAGAGAGAGAGAGAGAGAGAGAGAGAGAGAGGCTGCACATGTGTGTGTGTGTGTTTCATTTGGGAACCCAGAATACTGGGGTTCCCAAATGAGAAACTCGTGCTGCCACCACCAGGTTGATTTGAAAGGGATTAATTAATTGGCTACTCCTACAAATAAGACAAAAAAATGACCTAACATTTACTGGTGAATGGAAACTGATAGAGAAGGAAGCTTGGAGAAAAGAACAGAAATTGTACATTTTTGGGTATTATAGCAGGCTGTTCCTCTGAGTTTCTTAAAATACGATTGCTGGAGAGACAATCAGGACAATGTTCAATGGGTCTCTCTGTAGGCAGACGTAGCATGGGAAGGGATAAGTATAACACATTCCTGTCTTGGCGAGGTGTCTGTGCTCACCTTGAGGAGCTGCAGTATTTGAAAATGAAAATTGAAGAGTTACATACATTGTTGTTCTTGCACACAAATCTAACAGTCCTATACCAAGAGATGTAATTGTATTATACAAACATACAGGCAAAGTATCCTCTCAAACCACGGTAGAATTCAGTTGGTAGTTAGTAATAGTAAGAGAGGCACGAAATCCCAAAACACTCAGAGAAAAATAAAACAAGTATTGAAAACAGGATGGTGGAAGCATATTTAAATAATGCTCAAAAATGTAAAAAAAGAAAAAGAAAACTTAAAATGTGAAGCAGAACAGGAAACAAGTAAGAAAAAGGTTCATTCACATCCAGAAATATTCATAACTATGCTAAAATGGAAATGACCCAAGTATATCAATTAAAAGATAAGGATAGTCAGAAGAGATAAGAGGCAGAACCTAACCACTTGGTTGGTTATATGACTCACTTTAAATGATAATGCAAATAGGTCAAAAGTAAAAGGATGAAAAGTATATAATATTTAGAGAAGAAAATATGGGCAAAGCATGACAAATGGATTACTACAGCAAGAGAAGATTACGATTTATACACGGCAGATGTTAAGAACACATAAAGTGAAAGCTAGCCAAGAGAATGAAAGTCAAAATGGATGAACTCACACTTCAGAACAGAAAACTCAACGTTCTTCTAGTATCCACAGAGGGAATCTGTAGAAAGTCAGGGACCTGTCCAAAGAGCTGAGCAGCATCCTCCAAACACTGCCTCGAACTGGCGTTTATACAACTTCCCACTCAACACACCAAATGCTTATAGTCTTTCGAGTACTTGAGAAACACCCACCACTGCAGACCGTTTCAAGCTGGGAAAGAAGACAGATCTTAACAAATTTGAAAGAATTGTAATTCTATGAAATATTTTCTCTGACCATGACATAAATTTAAAATTTAATGAGACCAATGACAGGAAAACATTGGGGATCAACCATTGTTAATTAATGGACAGTACAAACAGAAGCTTCCAGGGCCGTGAGAGACTGTACACAGCGTGAATGGGAACAGACAAGTTGTAAACTGAAACTAAAAAGCCGTGCTTGGAAAGAAACTCAAAACGTGAACAAAGGAGCCCAAATCAAAGAGATGGCAAAAACCAAGTTAAAGCTGGTCACGAGGGCTCAAGCCTGTAATCGCGGCACATAGGAGGCTGAGATATGAGCGAAGCCACGAGTTTAAAGTCAGCCTGGGTTGCACATCAAGTTCTAGACAGTCTAGGCTACAGAGTGAGACTTTTTCTCAGAGAACAAAGCAAAACACTAAAAATTCACGATGAAAAGAAACGGAAAGCTATTGCTATTTTTTCCCTCAAAGTATCAATAAGATTCCCAATAATCTTAAAAGATTGAAAAATAGAAAACTAAATACTAAGGTCAGAAATAAGAGAGGAGGGGTTGATTTGGATTCCACAGAACATGATGTAAGCACCTCGTATAAGGAAGAGGTCAGAATACCATTAGAACTATCAAAAATTGAGTTCAGAATTTAAATTTCCCAAAAATGAAATGATTAGTTTCAAGGAGTTTGTGCTAAAACATTCCAATAATGACAATTCTATGGAATATTTTCTAAGAAACTGAGGGATTCTTAGTTCATCTACCTTCTCTTTTCTTTTGGTCTTTTTTGTTTTGTTTTTTTGAGGCAGGGTTTCTCTTTGTAGTCTTGGCCTCTCCTGGAACTCATTCTGTAGATCAGGCTGGCTTGAACTCACTAGAGATCTGCCTGCCTCTACCTCCTGAGTGCTGGCATTAAAGGCATGCACCACCACTGCCCAGGCCAACCTTGATTCTCAAAACAAAGAGTTAAAGAAAAGAAAACTATAGACCAGTTTGTCTCATGAAGACAGATGCAGAGGTCCTTAACCATTATTCTGGAAACTTGATAAAGATATAATGATAATAAATAGATCACACCTGGTGGATTTCTCCTGGGCTATATCAAATTAGCTCAGTATCCAAAGATCATCAGTGTAATGTCCACAGTCCAAAGGAAAAAGCTACATGATCGTGTCAATTAATGGGGTAATAATATTTCATTTGACCAACATCAATTCACGATTATAAAACATACTTACACCAAACCCAAAAGAAGGGCTGTAAGTTCTACTTAAACTCCTAAATAAACAGAAAAGCATACCATAGTCATAAAATGGAAGATAAAACTACAAAAATATGTTATACCCAGCTCATGTGTAAGTCAAAAAATAAACTCAATCAAAAATCCCAAGAATATTCTTTGTAGATAATAAGCTGTGTAGAAACGCAAAACAGTAAGGAAGATCAAAACAGGGCTGGAAGGGATAGTGAAGGAGGATTCAGACTTTTCAAGTTCAAATCTTCTGTCACCCTAGAGTCATGGAGATCAATACAGCAAGTTACCAACACATGCAGAGTTTATAGAACAGAGCAGACTCTGTAAATAGTCCAACCCAAATTTAGCCAACCGATGTCTGTTCAAATGAAGTGTAATTCACATACGTTGTAATGCATAGACTTGAGGTGTGTAAAATTGTGGGGTTTCAACAAGTGTCTAGACCCACTTACTCAGCAAGCCATAACAAATATTCTAGTGTCTGTTACTCTAGCACTCCTGCCTTGTTACATTCTGGTAAGCATCTGCTCTCCTGGGTAGCGGCTGTTTCCCCTAGATCCTGAAAAGAGCCTAGGAAGAGAGAGAGAAACATGACCAGAGGTTCTGGAGAATCAGACTTCCTGATGTTTGAAAACCCTTGAGAAAACAGAGACACTGAAAACTTGTATATTTCATATCCTTCACCAAAATGAATACCAACTAAGTTATACATTTGAATGTAAGGTACAAAACTGTAGAACTTTACACCTAGACACAGAACCATCTAGTTTGTTATGTTCTGTAATGAAAGCATTTGATAAATAAGACTTCACCAGAATTCAAAATGTATGCTTGGAGGGATTGTTGAAAGAATGGAAATCAGGATGGAGACCTACAGAAAACTTAATTGTCTATATCTATCGATACATTTTCCCCCAGAGCCTACACGTGGTGGCTTGTGCCTGTAATTATAGTACTTGAGAGGCTGCTACTAGGAGGACTGCTTTGTGTTCAAAGCCAGCCTGGGCAACATAGTGCATTCAAGTCTAGCCTAGACTACAAACAAGACTCTACTCCCAACAAGCAAACACTGGTATCCAGGATCTATTAAGAGATCAGGAAGACAACAGGTGACTTGAGATTTTTGAATGATCAGAAGACTTAGACATCTCAACAGAGAGGATATATGTTGACAAATAAGCACGGGCAAGACCTGCAGCATCGTTAGCCACCAAGGAAAAAACAAAAGAAGCCATGAGATACTGATTAGGAAAGCAGAACTACAAACAAAATCTGGCACAGTATCAAGTTATCATTAACAGGAAGGCTCATGGACCAGTTGACTCCTTGTTCCAACTCAGAGCAATCATCTAACTCCTACCCTACCCCTGCCCCAAGAGCTTGTCTTCACCCCCAAATCTGCATAGACGTGAACAGGGTAACCAGCCAACACTGTCCCAAATTGGAAACCAAATGAGAAAGAAACATTTCTACCATGAGTTTCTGCCAAAACTGGGTTATGTCCATATCATGAGACTCTGTACAACGATTAAAGAGAAAGAATAGACCACTGTACATGTAGTGCCTTGCATAAATCTCAAAGCCACTGCTCCGAGTGAAAGAAACCAGGCTCAAAAGGCAATTGTCTGGATGATCAATATATATGACTTTCTGGGAGAGACAAAATTTTGAGCATGAAATACAGACAGGTTGCTGAGGGAGCTTGGAAACACTAAAAATAGCACCATGCACTTATCTGGGGTGATACACTGTTTGTGATCCCACTCTGGTGGGATCTGCACGCGAGTTAAAATTGACTCACTGGAGGCTGGAGAGACAGCTCAGTGATTAAAACCTTACATTGCCCTTGCACAAGACCCAAATTTGGTTCCAGCACCCTTGTTGGACAGCTTATAACTATCTGTAACTCCAGCTCCAGACCATCTGATGCTTTCCCCTCTGGACTCTGTGGGCACCTACATTCATGTCATACACACAGACCCATGAGTGCACACACACACATGAATTAAAAAAAAAAATCTTAAAATTCATGCAGCTGTATATACATCCTCTGTGTGTGTGTGTATGTGTGTGTGTGTGTACTCATACATGTGAGTAAAGGCCAAAGGTCAATGTTGGTGTCTTCCTCAATTGTTCTCTACTTTGTTATTTTCGACAAGTCTCTCACTAAAGCTGTACTCACTGCTCTGGCTAGCCTGGCTAGCTAACACGCCCCAGGGAGTCTCCCGTTTCATCTTCCCAGAGCTGGTATTGCAGGCACACTTCGACCTGTCCAACTTCTAAGTGAGTACTAGAGATCAGACTCAGGTCCTTGTGACTACAGCAAGTGGCCTTCCTGCTGAGCCTTCTCCCCAGCCTCACAGTCGGCTTATTAGATGATTATTACTAGAGCTGGGACCTGGAGCATTTACCAAGGCTAATGTTCTAAAGACTTGGTCGCCAGCCTGTGGGGATGCAGGGAGCGGCAGAAGTTTTAGAAGAAATAAGCTTTCTAATGGAAGGAAGTTAGGTCACTGGTTGAGATCCCTCCCAGGGAGACCTGGGATACCAGCCCCTCCCTTGACTTTTCCTTCCTAGTCACTAGGATATAACCAGCTTAGCTGTAGCATGGGCCCTCCCTTATCTCAGCTTTACACAACCCTAAGCAGGCTCAAGGCAACAGGGCCAAGGAAAGCAAGCTGAAATCCCCAAATAAGTCTTTCTTCCCTTTCTGTTGTTGATCTTGGGCGTTTTGCAAGAGAGATAGCAATCTGACTAATATATTCCTTTGAAAAGTAAAATAAAAAGAACAATTGGAAATGTTAAAATGTTTGCAATAGGACAAACACACCTATGATGTGTAATTTTGCAGACAAAGCTTAAAAAAAGAAATGAGAAGGAATAAAACAAAAAGAAGAAAAAGAAAATATTACCTCAAGCAGAGATTTGCAAAACTTGATATTCCTAAGATTCATCAGAAGGATCTGTTACCATTTTATTTCTGGGGTGTCACCCGGCTCCACTCTCAAAACACATGTAGTTGGAGCAGAGAAGGTAATAGCTCTTTGGTTACCTTGGCAACTCAGGTATAGATGCGTGCTTCATTATGTCAGCTCACAGGGGAATGGACTGCGTCCAGCAAATCAAAGCTGCACTCTGGAATCACTTACATGGTTAGGACTTAATTTTCCTTGGGAGAGTACATTTGCAGTGCTTAGGTCTGCTGCAGACCGTAAATACAGCCACTGCCTGCTAGTGGACCAAAGCTGGTTTATCTTCCTTTTCACACATTGAAATAGTTCAGCTGAACATCTCTGGGTCTTCCTGGGCCATCAACAAAGAGCATGAATCGTCAGAACTAAGTTCCGAGCTGGCTGACCCGCTCCAAGTGATTGGTGGAACATTTAATTTTTCAGATCTGTTTTTCTAAAAGCACAGAGGAGGGCACAACTGCAGAGAAGTAGTCACACATGGAAGTTTTGAATCTGGAAAATACTATCAAAACCACAACTCAGACAAGAGCAACCTTTGCCTTCTTACAGATGCTGTTTGTAGTTAGCCAAACTTCCCAACTGTGTTTTTTAAAGCAGCTCTAAGGGGCTGCAGATAATTTTTTTTTTCATGGCTGAAGAAAAATAAAGCAAGTACTTAGTTTCCTTATCATTTCCCATTCTCCAGAACATTTCAGTTTGACTGTTGGGGTGTTGCCAGGTAAAATGCTACCCCGATTGCCAAGTACAAACTGGTAAGTGGCAAGAACAGGGTGCTTTGGTCTTGGTGATGCCAACTTCATGATCAGAAGACACAAAAGTGTCACGGAGCTGATCAAAACGTAAGCCTTTTTCACCAGTTAACCAGTGCTCAGACTAGAAATCCTGAGGCAGAGTCTCCTTCCACCTACAGATCTGCCTGTGGATTCCTGGTGTCCCTGGGCACGTGACACAGACCTTATCCACAGCTGCTCCCTCCTCAGAGGGCCAAACAGAAGTCCCTGCTTTCATTCCTCAGCACAGGAAGCAGATTTGGCTCAAGGACTGTAAGGCATTGATAACACAGGACGTGTCACAGTCCCATCTTCTCCTACCTTGCCATCCTTGGGAGTGAGAAACCCCAAGCCAGCAGGCCTGTTATTAAAAACTCATGTCTAAAAACACAAAATGAGCACACTTCGGAAAACAGCTTTGACTTGGAATGTAGTTTCCCATCAACCTTACCACACATCCGCCACGGCTTGACTTGGTATTTACCAGTACTTTTTTATTTTTTAACCAGCTTTCTCTAACCTTGGCAACAATGAAAATGCCCTTCAGAAGGTGAGTGGATACGCTGGCACACCCCTTCATGGGAATGTTATTCAATGATTTTTTTAAAAAAAAAGGTTGAGGGTGGGGCTCAGAGGCAATGCTGTTGCCCGGTATGTACGACTCCTGGGTCTCATCTCTAACAGCACAAACCAACCAACAAACAAACCACCCGTGGAAAGCGTCCCCAAAGGCTAACATTCTATGATTCCAAGTAATGGACATTCTAGAAAAAGCAAGACTTTGGAGACAGTGAAAACTGTAACACATAGTGGATGAGGGACAGAGCAACAAATTGATTGGTGATCAAAGGATGCTATTCTATATGATACTGTTCTGGTAGACACTCAACATCAGGTGTTGGTCAAAGCCAATGGAATAGTCCATATCAATAGTGATTCCACTGCTGACTAGAGACTCCAGCTGGTCACAATGTATCAATATTTCTCACCAACTGCTGCAGACATCACACTAATGCAAGGAATGAATGAGAGGACGTTTGCATGTATATACATGCATGCTTATGTGCATGTGTATATATGCTATGTTGTCAGCTCCTTAAAGCCGGCAGGTCCAGGAGAGAGGAGAGAGAAGTCCTGGTCCCACCGGGTCTCTCTGGATCTGAGCAGGATGGTGAGTGTCGGCAGCCCAAGGAAACACACCAGGGCAGGAGTCTTGTCAAAGCAGGAACTCAGCTTTAATGTATCATCCTCTTGCTTATATAAACTCGAAGCATAGAGAGGAGGAATTTTGGTGGAGTGAGATAATATAGGGGGCAGGGAAGGGTGACAGAGGGTATGGGGTGACTGACAGGGCCAATAGCAAAGCTCTACATCAGCAATGGCAGGGCAGAGTCATTCCAGTACAAAAGTGACTAAGACAGGTCTCAAAATTTGAGCCAGGCTTAGACTCTCCCACAAGGCTACAGAAACTCTAGCCAGGCTCAGGTTTGTCCACAAGGCCCAAACCAGGGCCAAAATGGAGCCCAACAGTATGTGTGCACATGTGTGTGTATGTGTGTGTGCATGTGCACATGTGTGTATGTATAAGGATAAAGGAACTTTTTATACTTTCTGAAGCAAACAGAAAGTCATGAAAATTATGGGGACATGGGAGGGGAAAGGAGTCTGGTTGAAGTCTCTCACTGATGAGAATTAGGAAATCCAGCACAATTAATACCATTTGCTGTGAAGACTGCCGCCACAGAGAGAACATTTCTTTTATATGGAAATATTTTCAAATAGGGTGGTTAAGATAATAACAAACCAAGCCTAAGTACACATGCCTTAGTTGGGGTTTTATTGCTTTGAATCAACACCACAACCAAGGGCAACTTGTATAAAAGGAAAACACTTAATTGGGGCTGGCTTACAGGTTTAGAAGATTAGTCCACTGTTGCTGTCATGGTGGGAAGCACGGCAGCAGGCAGGCAGACATGGTGCTGGAGAAGGAGCTGAGAGTTCTACATCTGGATCAGAGGCAGCAGGAAGAGAGATCGGCTTAAACCTCAAAGCCGACTCCCAATGACACATTTTCTCCAACACCACCACACCTACTCCAACAGGGCTACACCTCCTGAAAGCACCAGTCCCTATAAACCTATGGGGTCATTTTCATTCAGACTAACAGAGTACGTAATCTTGAGTCTGGATTTATTCCTCTTCAAGGCATTTTCGGAGATGCTCACACATGGAGCTACTAACTCCAGGTTAAAGTGAAGATGCCCTACACCCCTGTACCCCTGCACCCCTGTCAACAGAAGTCTTACAGGTATCAACTGTAACCCTGCCCTACCTACCTCAGGAACCATCTTGTGAGATTTCTTAACAACCCTTTGAAAATAGTAGCTTCAGAACTCACCAGCATCCTTAGCTGACCTCCGTGAAGACCTCTCTGAGAGCTTCCCCACCCCCACATCTCTGCTGTGTCTTCCACTTTCCCCCAAGAGCCTCTCTTTCTCTTAACCTCCAACCTAAAATTGTGTGTGTACTTATGTGTGTGTTTGTATGTGTGTGTTTGTTGGTGGATGTGTGTTTGTGTGTTATCTCCTCTCCATGAACACCAGATGTGCTCCGTACCAGCTCAGCTTGCATGCTTTCTGCAGCAAACTCAAGAATCTGGCTTTACCTGAGTGGAGGTCCCTAAGGGATGAAGGGAAGTCCCTAGGCTCCTCCCAGTAGCAATGTGAAGCATTTTGTCCCCTCCCCCACACTACCAACACTGTCCTTTCAATTCCTCTTCAAACCTAAACTTGCTCAAAAATAAAGTTTATTAAAAAAAAAACAAACCATAAACACATATCCAGAGAAAGTCTGACAGGGGCTTCCTGTTCTGGCCAAAGCCATACATCAACACCAGGTTCCTGTGCCTGTTTGGCGTACCTTCTGCAATGGCTCACAGGCCTGGATTCTCTGAACTCTGGAGGATTCGGACTATCTGAGGGGGGCACTCCTACTTGTGGCCTCACTCAGGCATCTTCAGTTTGTCGAAATTGCTGCAAGCTTCCTTACCAGGTTTACTCACAGAGCCTTAAACGGAGGGACATCTTTAGCATCTTCACAGCGGAGGTAACCACACCATCTGTCTCCACTCTGTCCTCGTGCAACCCCACTTACCAACTTCTACAAAGTACTGGGCCGACTCCAGGCATTGGGGCACCGCTAAACTCCTGTGTGTGGGGCTTCCGTCTGAGTAGAAGCGTCCTGTGATTAATCTCTTCGTTCTGAGACTGACCCACAGTAGGAGTTCCATAAATACCAGCAACTGCAGGACAGAGCCCACTGCCTTCTCAGACCAAAGGAGGCTGACGCTGGCACGAGGGCAGGAGTGGCTGCAGTGCCTCCACTTGCCAGAAGATGGCAGCAGCGGCAGACTCATAGCTGTGTATTTCCGTGCTTCAGACTGAGGAGGGGAGGGGAGGGCTGGGCTGATGAATGGGAGGGAGGCTCAGCCTCTTATCCTCCTGGATCACAACAAAAGCCTGTTCTCGCTGAGGAGTGTCTGGGAAAACAGAGCTCCTTATCTTATCGTAGCATCTCCTGCTTTGTCCTTTCAAAAGCAGCCACTTAACCCCCTGGAGCAGGGAGACAAATCCTTCCATCCATCCCCAGCTCCACAAAACAGACCTGAGATCCCCAAGCTGAACAGCAAAGAGGAAACGGCAGAACTGAGTTCAGAGGCCCTCAGAGTTCAGGAGCAGAGGAAGGAGCTGTCAGGAAGGGTCAGGCTTCTTGGCCTTGACAGGGTGGGTGGTACAGGTCACCCGGGTTCCTGGAAGAAGTCAGACATCTGGATTCTCCGTGTGACAACGGTGACCCCGGGGCCCGGCGACTTTGTCTGCCACCTGGATTTGGTCTGAGCCTCTGGATCATGCCCTAGACAGTTCAGTTCAAGGATTTCCAGATAAGTGACAAGTTCCGGTGACAGCTCCAGGAGGAACAGTGCCTAGTCCAAGGTCACTTGGTGAGGTGTGTTCTCTGCAGGCTCAGCCTGGAATGCTACATCCTGCTGTGGCAGGGGTGTGCATGGTGCGGGAGGGCAGGACAAAAATGTAGAGCCACAGAGGACTGCAACCAATATTCTTACTCTTCGACTCTACCTACTAAGCAGGGACATCCATCATGCACACAGCAGCACCCTATGAATTTCTTTACTCCTCAGAGTCACCCACCGTGGAGGCATCATTGCAAGCCCAACGGTGTGACAGTCCATACCTGGTTGTGTACTCAGGTACCTCTACAGGGTGGGTAGCATAATAGCATAGGAAAGGAAAATGGCTGTGGCTTCCCAGCCAGAGTGATCCTCTTGGAGCCTCAGGGACCTCAATGAGGTAGTGCTTTTCAACCCTCTGCAGGAGGTAGATCTGGCCAATGTGTGTGGTGGAGCATGATGGGAAGGGAGCCCACCCCTTCCCATCTTCCTCTGCCCAAACTCCTTGAGTAAGTACCATATTCTTACTGTTACTTTCTTCCCTGCACACAGGAACACCAAATGGCTAGGGCTTTGTGGTGTCTTCAACCTTAGAGCTGTAGACTGTGTTCTGGTTCTCCCTTCTAGGCATTTACTAGTTTAATACTCATTTGAGTCTCTTAACATCCTCTCCCAAGCTTCCTTTTTGTAAAATGGGGGTAATAAAATTTATCTCACCAGATATGGCCCTGGTATTCTATAGAGACAGGCCTTGGTGCTCCTTAGAGACATGGCCTTGGTGCTCCTTAGAGACATGGCCTTGGTGCTCCTTAGGGATGGCACAGTGCAGTGCCTGGGTGCTGACCGTGACAAACCACCTTAGTGACTGCTGCTGGACTTCCTGGGGTCAGGGACTTAGCCTCCTCTTCTCCTCAAACAACAACAAAACCCTTGGTTCAGTCAAAAAAAAAAAAAAAAAACCACTCTGGAAAATAATTTCACAGAAAATGTTGCAATGGAAAGTAGTGGCTTCATGGGATATCCTCTGTCTTAGTTACTTTCTATTGCCATGACAAAACACCAGGACCAAAGAAACTTATAAAAGAAAGCATTTAATTTGGGGATTCAGAGTCCCAGAGGGTTAGAGTCGGAAGTTGGCAGGCAGACCTGGTACTGGGACAGTAGCTCAGAGCTTACATATAATCCACAAGTACAAGACAAAGAGAGAGGGGAGGGAGAAAGAGAGAGAGAGAGAAGAGAGAGAGAGAGAGAGAGAGAGAGAGAGAGAGAGAGAGAGAGAGAGAGAGAGACTGGCTTGGACTTTGGAAACCTTAAGCCCACCCCTCAATAACTCACTTCCTCCAACAAAACTACATCTCCGAATCCTTCCCAAACAGTTCCATCAATTACATTCAAACATACGAGCCTATGAGGGCCATTCTGGTTCAAACCACTACGTCCTCCAAGGTCTGATTTGTATTTGGACCACCGTTTTCATTGCCATAAATGATGACGAAGGGCCTGCAGTGGAAATCAAGCTGCACTGCCAGTGAGCCCTGGCTCAGTGGAGTAAAGGTACTTGCTACCAAACCAGATTTACTTCAGTTTGGTCTCTGGAACCTACATGAGGTTATTTACGTCTCCTGGGTCCCTTTTGCAGAACGACCATACCATGGAGCTCCACCACAGTACATCTTATTCCTATCCCTGCCCAGAAACATCCTGTTGGCCTTCACGCTCAGACTACAGGAAGGCTTTGTCATCCCTCCGAGACTCACCTTGGGTGGAAGGCTCTCCCGCTCCCATGGGGCTGCGGCATTGGTTTTTCGATATGACTGCGCCTATGTCAAAAACACATTCACTAAGAACTTCATCCACTCCTTACACATCATTTTGGTTTTCGGATGTGGTGTCACTGTGTAGCCCTTGCTGGCATAGAACTTACTATGTAAACTTAAGCTAGCCTTGAGAGAGATCCCCCTGCCTCTGCATCCCAAGTGCTGGGATTAAAAGCATGTGCTACCACACTGGCCTCCTGAGCTTTTTTTGATTTTAATCAATCAATCAACCAACCATCAATCAATCAATCAATCAATCAATCAATCATAATCTTATTGATCTAGTTGGTGCCAATCTGCTATCCTAGCCAGCCAGCCAGCCTCAGGTATATGACTATCACTGCCTCCCCAGTGCTGGGATTACACGCATGCGCCACCACATCTAGATTGATTTTATGTGGGTTCTGAGGAGCAAACTTCGATTCTCGAGCACTTTACCAACTGAGGTTTGTTAGGCCTTAAACTCAAATGGCTGAGGTGTGTATTTAACATATCAAAGTGGACCTGGCCACCAGCTTCTCCCAGCATCCCTCAGTCCCTACCTGTTATAGGGTCCCGCTGGCTGGTATACACTGCCCCTCTACCCTAAACTTCTCCAGCCCAGGGGGTTGGACTGAGTTTCCCTTCCTAATAGAATCCAACCAATGTGGTTACCTGGCCCTCTCATCTATCCCTTACCTTCCTGGCCTCTTGGTCTACCTCTCCCTTCCCCTTCCCCTCTCTTCCTATGGCCAGGATGGGGTCATAACCACTCTGGACTCTCCCAGATGTGTCTGCCTCTGGCTGTGCTCTCCCTTTTATCCACAATAAACTTTCTCTTCCACCATACCTAGGTACAGTCATGTTCTTCCTTTTTTATTTATTTCATTCAGGGTTAGGTAAAGAAACACAGCCATGCCAAGAAGAATTTCTGCAATGGTATTCCTGCTGCCTAGCACGCACGCGCGCGCGCACACACACACACACACACAACGCCCCTCCCCCTGTATTAACCCTCCAGACTCTTGGATGGCACCTGAGCCTGCAGCCAAGCCACATCCTTTAGGTCTCTGAGATTCCTCTGATTTCTCTCAAATCCTGCAGGACACTGTCCTGTCCCTTCAGCCCGCTTACCTCAGTGGCCATTATGGATTCAGACTTGGGTGTGTTAGATGGACTATGTCTGTGACTTTTTTTTTTTTCTCCCATCAAATTGCTTGTCTTTGGAATCTGGGTTGATCCTGTAATGCTCTGAGCCAACCAAGAGTCTGTCTTTCTGGGACGCTGTTCTGGACCTCACACTCAGGAAAAGTGGAGAAAAGGAAGCAGAAGAACTGAGAGGATGCATAGCTCAGCTAGGAGAGAGAATGAGCTCTGGAGCCTTGCCACCTCTTCCAGCTCCTGACCCTTCAGGACATGAAATACCACACACACACACACACACAACACACACACACACACACACAACATACACACACACACATATATATACACACACACATACACACACACACATATATATACACACACATATCAGGGTTATATTTATCTATCTATAATATATTTTATATAATACATATTATATATAATATATATATAACATCAGAAAATTTGCTGCATTGTTTTGCAGTGGTTAATTTTAAGGGGCACTACATTGATGTACATGCTGAAATGATCACTTACTCAGTAACATATTCATTGTTCTTAAAAAGCTGTTTTGAAAGGGGAATGGGAAAGAGACGCTTGTTGTCCTGGTGGAAGGTCGCACAGTCTTATCTCCCTGGAGATGATGTGTCTGCAGAGAACACAGGTTTTAGATGATTTTCATTTCAGCTCTTTGCGAGGAGCCAATGGAAGGACGTTTAAGTAGTTCCCGGTGGGCAGCGTGGTATTTTGTGTGTGTTAGCTCAAGCTACAGCGAGGAGCAGTCTCTACTCAGATGAGGAGTGGATATGCCAGGGGCACTCAGTTCTTTTTTTAATCAGAAAGGATTCTGGAAGCATTGATCCCCAAAGCACAGATAATCCTTCAGTGAAATCCAGAGTCTTTGGTCATTAGCAAAATGAACACTAGAGTGTGTTTTCTCCTGGTAAATGGGGATTTTTAAATCACCACATTAAGTCCTCTAAGAGCACTGAGCAATGAATGAGGCAGTGAACTTTCAGACACAGGGCTTGGCCTGAACCCTGGGGAGCCAATCCTCTGCCTCCGAAGGACACAGAGGAAGAAGTCTCGTGAGACTAACAGCCTGTGCTTTCTGAAATGAGACTTAAAGTTCTAGTTTTCCTTTTCTGTGACACTGGCCTCCTGTGATCTTCCCAGGAAGCTAAGGTTGAAGAGAAGAATTGGAGGACCCCATTTAGCTTGACAATTCCTTCTCCACTTTTTTTTGCATGGCATTAAAATCTGGTTCTTAATAAAGTGGGTGGTGGTTAGTATTGACTGTCACCTAGGAGACAAGCCACTGGGCACATCTGTGAGGAAGCTTCTAGATTGGGTTAGTGGAGGTAGGAAGACTTCAATGTGGAATGCACCATCCTATAGACTGTAGGCTAAATGCAAAGCAGTTAGTTCTAACTTCTCTCTCTCTCTGCTTGTGACCATGGATGCAATGCAGTCCGATTCCTGAAGCTCCTGTTGCCATGACGACACAGTGTATCCTTGACCTATGAGCTGAAATCAACCCTTCCTTCTGTAAGTTGCTTCTGTCAGGTGTTCTGTCATAGCAACAAGGAATGACGATTACAGCACACGTAAAGACTGTCCCCACTGAATAGGGCACCACCTGCTTGCCTTGCACCTTGGCAATTGATCCCCCTAATTGCCCTGGGGTTTTGCTTCCAGGATCTTTTCAGATCATGGCTTGGAGAAAGCAAACTGAAGCAGAGAGTGACTCCATGTCATGAGCCTGGAGTGAGGTCTGACAATGTGGCTAGAATATATAGGCACTAGTTCTGAAGAGAGTCTTCAGTCATACAAAGAAGGAACTTCAAAAAGCTGTAGGAGCTTCAGAAAGAAACCTTAGAGTCTCTGCCTGAATACCAAGTGACATATGTACAGGCCAAGCATCCAGGAGGTGGGACAAGGAAGGAACAAGGCGGCCATGAGTCGAATTGAGAGTCTGTACAGAACAAGAAGGCATTGTTTTAAGAACTCAAAAGTATATAGTGTCTTAAATAGAGAATACACACATGAGCATGCTCACATACACACACATACACACACACACACACACACACACACACACACACGGTGGGTGGGGATGGGGGTGGTACGTGTAAATACAAAAGCTTCAATGAGAAATGAAAGTTCTGAAAATTGTCATGTGGCAATTTCCTTCAGGTTGAAGCATTCCCCTCCAGGGTACAAGGGGAGACTTGTGCGCCTTGGAGGGAAACAGGGGATCACATGTCTGGGACATGTCTGAGAGCTGCTGAGGCCAGGCATGGGACAAGACAGCCCCTGTATGGAGGCCCTGAGAGACCACTTCACGAAGCTGTGAACGTGAAGCCTGTTTCATTGGAGACTCCAAGATGTTGGATCTGCCAGAGCGCTGAGATATCTGCCAAAGGAAGCTGCAGACAGGGAATGGAACCAGGCCAAGGGAGAGAAGAATGTGGCAGGCAGCAGAGCCAGAAGGGCGGGGCCAAGTGTTTTGACATGAGACATGGAGTTACAAGATTTGCATTTTGCCTTGCTGGGTTTCTGTCTTCTTTTATACCAGCATTTCTTCACTGTGGCCTGGCCCCTCCCTTTTGGAATGGCAGTGTATATATATTCTGTGCCATTGTATGTTGGAAGTATGCAATTTGCTTTTTGGTTTCACAGGATGTTACAGTTAAGACACTGCCTTGAGTTTTAGAACAGACTTGAACTTTGGACTTAAAAGATGGTGTTTTATCACAGCAATAGAGAAGTGACTAATACAGTCTCTCTCCCCAGCAGTAAAAAAACTGCTGTAGCTGCACAGCCTCCACTTTCTCTACACGGCTGCACGCTGGGCTGGAAGGATGAAGCAGAGACCAGAAGGGGCAAGATCCTGGTCTAGCTGGGAGCAAGTACCTGGGGGCAAGGGATGGGGGAGCTTCTCCAAGGATCTTCATGTTACAGCTCTTTTAGGCTAAGGCCTTCTCTGACCAGCTTCAATGAAACAGTTCTCTGAGATGATCTTAGTTGGTGAATGTTTCTTTGGAGTGGGTTTCTATGAATATACTTAATTCAGAGTGAGCCAAGGGTTATATAGTTTGAGGGAAGGGAGTGAGAGTTGAGAATATCAAGGGTGGACAAAGGTCATTGGCTGAAGGCTTAAGGCACTGAGATGCCTCATTAGCATGGGGAAGCATTCCAGGAATCTCAGATGCAGGGACTACATGAAGTCCTCAGGTGTGGGGTCCAGGATACCCCAGAGAAGAGGATGCCCGGCTGAAAAAGGGAGCCTATTATTTTGCATCAAGCTCAGGGTTGTCAGGTAACATCAGACCTTGACCTAAGCAAGAGGGTTTCCCAATAAACTGCTGTGGAGGAGACTCTGACCAGCAGAACTGCAGAGAGAGAGAGAGAGAGAGAGAGAGAGAGAGAGAGAGAGAGAGAGGACTATGCAGCAGCCAGCAGGCTATGCAGAGAGCTCCAGGGCTGCAGCTTTTGTGACTAGTGGGTATGGCAGGAGCACACACTACATACACACACACACACACACACACACACACAGAGAGAGAGAGAGAGAGAGAGAGAGAGAGAGAGAGAGAGAAAGAGAGAATGGCCTAAAAACAATTGGTGCAAATAAAAGTTTAGAACCAGAGACCAGTATACGTTACAACAGAACACAATCATAAATTAGAGCTGACTTTTTGCAGAAATAGTGTGGTCCAATAGAGAGCCAACACTGTCTACCTGGAATTCTATGTTTAATGACAATATTACTTGAAATGGTAGACATTTCTTCAGGACACAGAGAAACCAGTCTCAAACTGATTAGGAAGCACTCCCTGCTGACCAGCTTTCCCAGTGCCAGAAGGTGTTGTGCAGGCTGCCTGGGAGAAAAGATACTGTCTCAACCAGAGATAGACCCTACATGCTACAATACGGCTTGCCAAGCAGGATATACTCCCTGGGGCAATAGTCCCATGGCTGTTTTGGGGAATTGGTGGCTTTCTGATAGGATTTGAGGCCTGTTTTACAGAAGGGAATTTCATGCCTGCTACTATAATAGTGGCCAAAAGCCCATGGCAAGGTGGTCATAGGCCCTAGGGTAGAACCCACTATGGTTATTTTGCAAAAATATTCATGTTTCCAAATTGCCTTCTAAATATTTATGTTTACACCACAGACCTTGGCTACTCTCAGTCATGGCCACAGAAGCTTCTTTTTGCAATGGGTGGCAGTCATTGCTGAGAGGCAGAAGGAGTCCCAGCGAGAACAGGTAGAGTATCCAGCCCTAAGTGAGACATCACCTCCTCCACCAGGGCACAGTGAACACCAAGGAAGTCCAAATGGTGAGAATGTCAAAGTTAGGTAATAAGGAGAAATGCTGTGAGATGCAAACTTCTGGAGTTGCCATGGGGATTGTCCTCATGACCCCATACCAGCTATGGTGATGTGGACAAGATCAATCCATCTGAAATTCTGGCATAGACAGGGGAAGTCTTACCCAGGTCCTAACACCGAGGAACTACGGAGAGCTGGTGATTCCATTTTTGCTTGCTTACTGTTGATCATGTGACCACTTCGAGGTTTCTCATGTCCCAGTGGATGTCCCCACATGTATACTCATGTGGATGGGCGGCATTAACATGGCTTAGTGGGTTACTTAAAAGTTTTAAAAAAGAAGACCACATGAAGCTGGGAGAGAACCATGTTTGCAAGAGATGTTCGTGTTTCATTGTATGCATGTATGACTTCCTCAAAAATTAAAAAAAAAAAAAAATAATGTTAATAAAATTGAATGGAAAGTTAATTTATTTTCTTGCCATAAAAGCTAACAAAATAATCAGTAGTGGAACTTCACAGACACTATTATTAGAAGTGCTTTAAAGAAGGGAAGTGTAACAAGTGACATCAAAATCTATACAAGAAATGAAGAACATTTTAGATGGAGCAGTACAGTGGCTCAGCAGGTACAATGCTTACCATGAGTGCCTGGTACCCACACAAAGCTGAAAGTAGAACTGACTCCCAAAAGCTGTCCTCTGACCTCTACAAGGATGCTGTGGTGTGCATGACCACACACAATAGGCACACATCCATATGCACATAATAAATAGTTAGAAGAATGCCTTAAATAGAAAACTCTATTAAGTATAAAAGCTTTTTGATGCATATACAGCTCTCGAGAAAGCCAATTTACTGCTTAAAGCAGAAATAACACTATATTGTATATATCAGAACATATGTATAAATAAAGTGTAAGATAACAATAACCCAGGGGATTGGAAACAGAAAGCAAATGTGTAAGTGGTGTATATAAGCATGTGAGGTGATACGGTGTTACTCAAAGGTAGTTGTGGTAAGCTAACAATGCATATTTTAACCCTAGTGCTGCCTCCAGATAGGACTATTTGCTGGATAAACAAAAGGTTTGTTTTAGATATCAGAGACCCTGCCTTACATGGTGATTGAGTTAGGTTCACCATTACTTGGTAGGATGAGGAGACAAGGTCGAAGGAAAGATGGTGAGGAAGTGGGACAGGGTGAATTTTCTGCTTCACTGTGCATAATATGACGCTCCATCGGTTAGAGCATCAAATTAGATTCAACAAGACAGTACTGCAAATTCCAAAGGAAGCAAATATTCCGGAGTGTCTTCCAGTCAAGACCTCAGCCAACTTCTCGTGGTGACATCCCATTAAGAAATATTCCAACTTACATTTTTATGGAAGGGCTGGTATTGACAAAGTGCCCTGGCAACTAACTTCACGACTTGACAGAAAACTGAAGTGTTTTTTTAAATATGACTTTTCCTTCCCTTTCAAGGCTTGTGTGTGAGGAGCTGCTACTTGTATTTCCTCCTGTGACTTAGGTGTTGATATTTAGTCTGCACAGTTTATGAGAGCTGTGTGGTGGACTTAGTAAGACTGAGTGGTAGGGTGAGGTAACCTGCTGGGTGAAGGGAACCCAAGCTACCTCAGTTGCAGGGAGTAGAGGGTGTTATTAGAACTTTCTATTTGTGGTGTGACCCCCAAAGAGACATAATAAAAGCGTGGATGTGTCTTCACAAAGCATGTTCAACTCCCTCTTTTCACAGGAGGACAGATCAGCGGGTCACAGAGGGAATTGGCACTGCAGGCGTGATGGCTTTCCGAGGCATGGAGCTGAGGGTCAGCCTCCTCTGCCTTCTTCCACGAAGCAGCTCTTCCCTTCTCCTGAGCCTTCTGAATAGAACCCTGTGGAGGGCTGTTTGGAATTAGCTTAACAGATGTGTAATTATAATAATCATTTTGTATGTGTGGCGCCCTTTACTTCCAGAAAAACTCAAAGCAACGTCGTAAGAAAAACATAATGCTCAAAACCCTGGCCAGCTTGTAAACCAGGATGTCTTAGCATGACGCTGGAAGCCAGACTTGACCTTCAGAGTGCTGGTAAACTGACCGAGATGGTTAGGGGAGCAATGTGGGTATCTTGGGGAGGGGGGGAGGTCAGAGGAAGTGCAAGGCCCAAGAATTAAAAGGCAAATTGATTGAGTGATTGTGTAATCAATAAGTAAACAGTTTTAATATTAAGAAACATTTAATATTAAAGAGTATTTAATCTCATCAAAATTAAAAGATCAGATATTCAGTCTTTTAACTTTATCAAAAGAAAAAAAGGCAAAAACCAAAAAGAGCTGAATTCTGACTTATGAACACCAGCTCAGAAAGTCACAGATCACCTCAGACCTATCTTACTCAAAAGCTGAAGTCAATTCCTTATGACGATTTCTGCAGTGACCTTGAGCTCAACCAGATGGCTCTGAAAATGGGCTGGCCATTTTCAAACATCAGATTGGTCCAAAGTTTGATGAAGCTAAATGCTGACGAAACTGTGGGAAAAGACACTCTTTGTTGGCAGTGGCACTTGGAGGCCATTTGGCCTCTCCATTAGATGAAATATATACCCTGCTGCTTGGCAGGAAATACTCTAAGGGAAGACATGGCTCTGATAATTCCACCATTATCCTCACACAGTTCTTAGCAAAACTGGTAATAGCAGAGAAAGAGATGGCTTAGCAACATCAAGGAAGGGGGAAAATATACTGAATAAATTATATGATATACTTGCAAGTGGTTGTCTGACCTGACTGCACGAGGCAAATGTGTGAAGAGACTTTGGTGACCCTCACCACGGAAGAAACTAATGCCCACCTCCTGGTATGCAGTGTGTGCGGCAGTGAAAGGAGAAGGCAGAGGGGGGAGAAGGATGAAGGATGTGGGGGTGGAGGGAGCATAGGGGAAAGAACAGACGGAGAGGAAGGGAGGGACAGAGGGATGGAAGGAGGGGCAAAGGGAAGGAGGGAGGGAGGGAAGGAGGGAGGGGCAAAAGGAGAGAGGGAAGGAGGGAGGGGTAGAGGGATGGAAGGGAGGAGAGAAGTGTGGAGGGAAGGATAGAGGGAGAAGCAGAGAGAGGGAGTGATGGAGGGAGGGAGGGATGGAGGGAGGGAGGGATGGAGGGAGGGATGGAGGGAGGGAGGGATGGAGGGAGGGAGGGATGGAGGGAGGGAGGGATGGAGGGAGGGAATGAAGGAGGGACAGAGAGAGAGAGACAGAGGGAGGGAAGAAGGCAGGCAGGTAAGTAGGTTGTGATGGTTCATGCCTATAATCCCAAAATGTGGTAAGTAGAAACAGGCAGATTCTTGTGAGTTTGAGGCTAAGTTGGGCTAGCCTGAACTACGGAGTATACCCAGAGAGAAACTGTCTCAAAAGTAAGAAAATACAATAAAGGGCAAAGAACAGGAAAGGGAAAAGACAAGAGCAGACATGAATTGAGAAACATTGATGTAGTCTATGGAGTACTACTGTACTTAAAAGGAGTCAAAATATACGTGCATGCTAACGAGGCCACATCTCCAGGACACAGTGTTGATTGAAAAGGGGTGTGGAGATTAAGTACAGTATAATGGCTTCAATGTAAACATGGTGTCTGCAGCCTCTAAAACATCCGGGAATGGTCCTCACCTTTCCTCCTCCTCTGAGGAGAAGCCCCTCCTGTTGGATTTCTTGGTTTGATTCGCTTGGTGAATGAACACATGTGGAAAGTGACAAGGGCTTGTTTGTGGGCTTGGGTGAGAAAAGGTGGGGCACGTACTCCCCAACACTCTCGGGGCCATCTTACCCTGGGATAACCCAATTCTCTATTCATGAGGCAGCCCACAGAGAGGCCCTGAGAGCAAGGGCTCTAGTGGATCCTCCTCGAGGTTAACTAAGAAACAGAAACATTTATATAGGCTAACAATGTTGGCCTTTTGCTGGGGCAGCCTCTCAGTTAGCGACTAGCTCATCTCAACCTCCCCACCGTTGTGTCTTTCCATTCGCTTCCCACCACCTGCTTCCAGCTCTGTCCAGTCCCCCTTCTGGTTCCTCCTGTCTCACCCACGTGGAAGTTCCATCCCTTAACACTCTGGCTCTTGCTGCTAGCTCTTTATTATGCAAAAAGCCACATTTCTTACATAACCAGTAGGCTGGGGAAGGTCACCTTCCCCCAAACAGCTTGCCTTACTTTTTTAAAAGCAGGGGAAATGACATTTACGTAACCTGCTAATAGCTGTTGCTGGCTCCAAATAATTACTTGAAAATACAAAACCATTATTTTTCATCGCCAGAAAATATAATATTTGTGGGTCACCCCAACACAGAGCCTCTTGGGGAGGGTTCACAGCTGGGCCGAGGGATGGCTCGGTCAGTACAGTGCTTTTCAGAGGCACCAAGTTCAATCCCCACAAAGCCACGCTCAAAACGTCCAATCCAGTGGCATTAACTTGTGATCCCAAGGCTGAGGAGGCAGAGACAGGTGAGTCCCTGGGGCTCACTGGCCAGGTAGTTTTGGTGATGGAACCTGTGTCAAAAAGCCATGTGTGGATTCACATTTGCACAGACAAGTGCCTGCACACAACCGTGTGCACACATAGAAGTTTATGTTTTCTTTTTTAAGAGTCTGAAAGACGTAGATGAAAGGGATGGCGCCTCTCAGAGTCCGTGTGGGTATGGGAAGAATAGTCACGGAATGTGTGAAAAAGATAGCAACTGTGTCTATACATCTTCTATTTTACTTAAATATATTCCTGAGCTGTTGGTCTAATTAAACATTAACTAGTAGGTTATAGTAAGTTGACGATTGTCTTAGGAAAGGCAGCTGGCCCTAGGCTGCCCTGCACTGTGGCTTAACATGAGTTCACGGTGCCCACAGACCGATATGAAGAGACATTTCCTCATTCCTCTTCCCTTTGTGCAATATTAATGAGCGAGGGCTATTTCAGGTCTCTGGCCAGCTTTGTCTTCGTATTCCACAGCACAGTCTAGAACATCTGGGGACAGTGATTGAGGAACAAAGAAGTCCAATGAATGGAAAGAAAAGAAAGATTGCGGCCACAGAAGTGACCTTGCAAGACCAAGTCAGCAAGATTTCTTCTCTGACTGCAGTAGTGACAATTGCAGAGGAACGGAAATCAGCCAGGCTTCCCGGTGTCCTTGAGTGCCAAAGGCGCTCTAGGGTCAGTCGATGTGTGTCGAGTCTGAAGTTCATTAGGAAATCCCGGATCTGGTTGACAGGGCAAGCAATGTAATGACAGCAGGGAGTGGAAGCCTAGAACCTAGCAACCATTAGTGTTTTATACATTTGACGGTATTTTTGAGATGCCTTCTGGTCTTCCTTAAGTGACTTTGTGGGTGTGCATAGCAGTAGTCTGCAAACTCCGTGACTACCCTCCTTCAGGGAGGTGGTGTCTATGATCCCACTTCTGAATCTAACAATGGCGAATGGCATGCTCATGTGACTCCTAATCCTGTCACTGAAGACTGTGGAGACTCTACCTGGCTCTCTACTGTATTTGCTTTTGAAACTCAGGATCCCCATTAGGACAACGTACAGGCAATAAGGCAAGATCAGGCAGCCTCCTTGATAGTGCTAGCTGAACCCCAGCCCTGTCCACGTGTTATGTGGGCAAGGATACCAAGGGCTGCTTTTTAAACCAAGTATCACCTGAAGACAGCTGTCCATGAGATGGGAGGCAGGAACCAAGGAAATTCCCAGAGGCTCGAGATAATACCTATAACTAGAGTTTGAAACCACAGAGTTCTGAGGTGACTAGCTGTCCAGCAACAGCTAACAGTCCTATATGGTTATTAGAATAGTATTAGGTATAGTCAAAGCATGGTGCATGATATTCAACAGAACAAGGAGACTAGACAAAGACAAGCTCACCCATCAGTCTTCCTGGCTATTGTGGTCTGAATGTTGTATCTAAACAGGCTGAAGTGTTTGGATACTTGGTCTTGAGCTGGTAGTCCAAAGGGCTGGGGTCATAGGAAGGTTACAGGCTGGGCTTGCTTCCTGTCTGGCCCCCTGTGTCCTGGCTGGCAGCATGCAAATAGCAGCTGCAGGCACAGACCAGGTCCACTGCTGTGCCTCCTCCTATGATGGGGTCTAAATGCTATAAAACTGTAAGCCAGAATAAGTTCTTCCTGCCTGATGTTGCTTCTGGCCAGAATCTAGTCCCAGAGGCAGGAAAGTAACTAACACATTAGCCCTCTGGCACTTTCCAGAGGTAAAAGCTGGAAAGCAAGAAGAGCCAAGTATCTACAGTCACTAGAAAAACAAAGCCAGAGCTGGAGCCATGCCAAATGGTCCAGCATACCAGGCAGGGCCTGGGATGCTGTAAGTGCATCTTATGTCTGTGCACCAACAAGAACGAGCTATTCTGCTTACTCCATGGGGAATGTGAGAGTGAATACTGATTGACAATTTGCCGGGAGCTAGTACAGCAATTCTCAACCTGTGGGTCACGACCCTTTCACAGGGGTCACATATCAGATATCCTGCATATCAGATATTTACATTGCGATTCATAACAGTAGCAAAATTACAGTTATGAAGTAGAAATGAAAATAATTTTATGATGGAGAGGGTCGTACCACAACATGAAGAACTGTATTAAAGAGTCACAACATTAGGAAGGTTGAGAGCTACTGCTCTAGAGTCCATCGGGGAGATGGATCTCTGTGAGGAACCCCTAGACTGGGTATATGGATGTATTTGGGTAGGGAGACCTTCCCTGACTGAGTAAAAAGTAGAAATTGAACGGAGCACTGATACTCCTCGTCTCTCTTTTTTTTCTTTTTCTTTTTCGTTTTTTCTTTTGTTTTAACCTATGAGGTTTATTGCACAGCTGTTAGGGAGGTAAGAGGAAGTTGGCCACAAGTTCTTGTCACTGGTCATTCCAGGCACTGGCAGATGGTCACAGGGAGAGAACATAGCCCTCTGAGGTGTTGGTGTCAAGACTTGGTATGCTGGAGTCTCCCACGCCTGAGCCAATGACTAAAGTAAGAAGCTGTTTCATGATGCCGAAGGGGCATTGTCTCCAGTTTTACTTTAAGCATGGTCTTGTTGTCTACTCCCTGGCCCTCTGCTGTCCACAATCATCTAGAAAGTTAGAGGGAGGGGAGAGGGAGAACATGATGCTTTACATCTCCACCCATATCGTCACATAGCTGCTGGCACTGTTAGCTAATTGGAAGCTGGTAACAGGTCGGAGCCAGACAGGCTCAGAGGCCTTTACTTGCAGATTGAGTGTGGTCATCTGCCTCAAGCTCCTGCGGCTAGCATGGACTGTATCCCCACACAGCACAGGTGCCTTCCCCGCTTAAGGTGCTCTTCATCAAGTGTTCTATTACAACAAGGAAAGCCACTAATACAGAAAATACAGTGCAGAGGAGAGGGCCAAGTGGCTTGAACATAGTGGGCCCCGTGTGTCTGCAGGTTCTGAATCCATGCATCTAACCGCCTGAGTGTTGAAATGTGAAGGAAAAGTTTGTCTGTGCAGCTCACAACAGTTAGTTTTTCTTCTGATTATTCCTGATTCAACCTAGGATCGACCGGCATTTACACTGACAGTGTCATAGGCACAATAAAATCATCAGGAATGATTGAAAGTGTACTTGTACATACATGTGTGTTCACATGCAAGTTCTACTTAAACACTGTACCACTGCAGAGAAAGAATTTGTGCAACTATGGCTTTTAGGCCCTATTGTGAGGGTTGGACCGAAATGGCTGCTGACTGAGTATCGTACGTTAGGGAATTAACAGATAGTAACTTCCAGCACTTCAGATTTCACTTGAGGACGTTATCACTAATCAAAACAGTTACTTATCTGTTGCTGTGATAAAACACTGTGATCAAAGCAATTTACGAAAGAATGAGTTAATCTGGGTTTACTCTTCCAGAGGAATAAGAATCCATCACAGTGGGGAGGCACGGGAGAAAGAAACAGGCATGGTGGGTGACTGAAGCAATGAGCTCAGAGCTCAATTCTTCTATGGCAAGCATGAGGCTGAGAGAGCAGACTGGAAATATAGCCAGATCTTAAGCTCTCAAAGCCTGCCTCCAGATGTCCACACCTAAACCTTGCCCAATCTGTGCCGCCACCTTGAGACCAGGTGTTAACACACATGATCCTGTGGGGGAGTTTCTCATTCAAACCACCGCACGAGGTGTTTTGGAGAGGCAGAGAGATGGATCCGCAGTTAAGAATGCTTAGTGCATAATCCATAATCACGAGAGACAAAGCTCAGAGCCCAGCACCCACAGAACACGTTTTGTGTCCAGCACATCTGTGTAACCCCAGCTCTGAGGCGTCAGAAGGACTGCAGGAGCTTGTTGGTTTCCAGTCTTGCTGAGGGAGGTGATGGCCAGGTTCAGAGAGTTACCCTGCCTCGAAGGAATAGGTGGGGAGTGACAGAGAGTGTGCTGGACAGAGAAGCATCTTCTGCTTCTAATGGTTTCCTCCTGTGAAGTCCAGTGTGGTTGCTTGAGGAGAGCTCACTTTCTGAATCCTCACTCCTTGACTTTTCCCTGGGGTATTAACCTCCAGTGGGGCTGTGGGGTTACATCACTGTGGATCGTTGGTGATAGGGAACTTGGTGTGTCAGCCTGGTGCAGGGGACACAGGGGCTCAGTAGTGTAGGCCTCTCCCTTTCCTTTCTGAGAAAGATTAGAACGGTGAATTGGCCACTGTTGTCAAGTTCCATGAGTTTAAACATTTACCTGGAAAACATGAGTGTCTACTGGGAAACTTCTAGAAGGACTACTTTACATTTATTTAAATAAATGTATTTATTTATTCATTTATTTTTTGTGTGTGTTTTATACATGTCTACCTACATGTGTGTATGTGTGTATGTGTGCATATGTATATGTGTGTCTGTATGTGTGTATGTGTGTGTGCATGCATGTGTGTGTATGTGTCTGCATGTATGTGTCTGTATGTGTATTTATCTGTATGTCCGTATGCATGTGTGTAATGATTGGAAGTCAATGTCAGGTGCCTCTTCTATCACTGTGCTTCTAACTTTTTGGGACAGGGTCTCTCACTGAACCTGGAACTCATTGATCAAGACTATCTGGCCAGTATGGCTCTAGTAAGACTCCTGCCTCCATTTCCCCAGTGCTAGGTTTGCAGGGATGTTCTATCATGCCTGGCTTTCTGCATGGGTGCCAGGGATGTGAACCCAGGTCCCCATGCTTTTATCAATTGAGCCAGCGCTTCAGACCCCTAGGAAGACTAATGTGGAGGGTACATGGGTCAGGACTCTCCATGGGAGGAACTGCACTCCAATTCATAGTGATATAGGGCAAAACAGAAATGATTGGCTGAGGCAGCAGAACAGGCTCCTTGGGCTGTCTTTGGAATCCAGGCAGTTCTACAGGAGGCAGATCTCACAATGATAAGGGTGTCCCCAGATCTAGGTTCCTTCTGTCATTTGCCCACTCTGCCTTTGCTGTCTTCATTGCCTCGAGCTATCATTTCAGAAGGTTTTCCTCAGGCCATCTGGGACACTGGCACCTCCACTCCTGGCTGGTTCTTTCCCTTCTGGCTTGTAGCTTCTGTAGTTGATCTCAGATCAGAATTCAGGTGGGCCTGTCCTGGATCCTGCCACTCCAGGTGGGGCCATAGCTACTGCTGGTCCGGTGAGATAACAAGATCAGCCAGGCCCAAATCACTCTTGGCGAGGCAGGGAGGAGGATGTTGCTAACATTTGCCAGACAGGAGAGAGAGGAGCTATGAGCATGTATGACAAAGTCACAGGGGCTGAGGCAGAACCAGTAAGGTCACATCAAGGCTCCGTAAGGGGCAGTTGGGAGAAGATACAGTGAATTTGCCTTTTTCAGCTATGCTGAGCTGTGGAAAGATTTTCTCATAGGAATCCCTGTGGCATGACTTGAAAGGGACTGGAGAACAGAGAAGCCTGTGCAATAGACATGACGGAGCCTTGTGTGGCACTTCTGATGCAGAAAAGCATTAAAAGAAACTAAGCATCCAACAATGGGGTAATGGCTCAGCATATTACAACAGACACCAGCACGTACAAGAGACCATCACCACGAGACATAACAGCGGCGTGGAACAGTTACAGGGCAACGTTGAAAGTGAGAGACAGCCGGGGGCTGGAGACAAAGCTCTGAGATGAAGAGAGCATGTGACTCTTCCAGAGTGCTAGGTCAGAAGTGATAGAACATCTGAAAATGAAAGAGGAGAGCAAACTGAACAGAAGCAGCTTGCCCTTTACTAGAACAGCGAAGGGCAGCGGCTCTCTGAGGGGATGGAGACTGGGCACCAAGGTGTGGGGCATCAGGTTTCATAGGAAGAAGGGGGAAAGTCTTATAGTGAATGATTCTGTAGGTAGAGGTGTTTCCTGCAGTTTCAGGGTAGTAAATGCTGTTGTGTTTCATAAAAAGATAAGGAAGAAGGAATATGTTTGATGGAGGTAAGGTATGGTGTGGGGAAAGTGGGGGAAGGGAGTGCCTCTGTAGGGCCTATGCTGAGGCATCCCCCCCTCTGAGGTACCAGCCATACGATGGTATAGGAGAGAGAGAGAGAGAGAGAGAGAGAGAGAGAGAGAGAGAGAGAGAGAGAGAGAGAAGAGACTGGCCATGAGCACGTGGAGAGAAAGGGGGTGGGGTAATGGGGAAAGAGAGGGTAAGGAGCAGGAGCAAGAGGAGAAGAGAAGGGAGCAAGAGAGAGAGAGAGAGAGAGAGAGAGAGAGAGAGAAAGAGAGAGGGAGGGAGGTGAGGAGGGGGTAAGCAGCCCCTTTTATACTGAGTCAGGCACACCTGGCTGTTGCCAGGCAACTGTGGGGCAGAGCCTAGACGAAATGCCAACAAATGCCAACAGATGTTCTTACAGACATGTTGATTTTTTTGTTGTTGTTGTTGGGCAGATGTTTTTATAGGCATGCAGAGGGTTTCTCAGCTTGCCTGAAACTTAGTTTTGGGTCATTGACCCTTCATAGAGGACCCAAGGTAGGTTTCCAGCACCCATGCCTGTACCTCTAGCTTCACAGGTATTCGTGTTCTAAATCCCTTCCAGGATGTGTCATCCCAATGACCTAAGATCTCCCAGTAGGCTCATTTCTTAATGATTCCCTAAGCTCCCAAACGTGCCATCCTGAGGAAAGACCTTTTGAGGAACATTCTAAGTCCAACCATTGATTCCCAGCATCCATGCTGATAGCTCTAGCTCTGAGAAATCTAATACTCTTTTCTGATCTCCTTCTTTCTTTCTTGTGTCTTTATGTCTTTTTGGATTTTTTTGTATGTAATGATTATGTCTTCCTTTGGTACTTACCAATAAAAATAACTAATAATATTATCAATAAAATAAAATTGCAATTTTTTAAGAATCACTTGAGGAGCTATTGATAACAGTACCCCCAGAATTGTAAGGGCTATTCGTGGGCCTCTAATGCCACAACAAATTACCTGAGACAGTCACCTTATAATCAGGAAAGGTTATGTTGGCTCAAGTTTTGGTGGTGTTGGCCCCTGAGTGGTGGGACTTGTTACTGGTGGACAGTGTTAGTAGTATGTAATGCAGACTCACTCAACTAAAGAAGACACAAGTCTCTTGTCTAGCTTTTTTAGGATGTATCCCTGAATACCTAACATCTCCAGTAGACCCAACTATTAGCAGTTCCTCAAACTCCCAATCCTGTCCTTTCTGAAGAATGATCCTTTGGGGAATATTCTAGATCCAACCAGAGCAGGAAGCAGCTCCTAATAGTTGGTGTAAGGAGGTAGGGCTAGACAGGAGAGAGGAAAGGAGAGAAGAAGAGAGGAGAGGAGAGGAGAGAGAGGGAGCAAGAGGAAAGAGAGAGAGAGAGAGAGAGAGAGAGAGAGAGAGAGAGAGAGAGAGTGATTCTCCAGAAAACAAACCTGTTTCTTTTTCTGAAAAAAAATTTTTTTTTCTGGAGAGATTTATATGGGACTCAATATGTAGTCTAGGCTTGCCTCAAATTCACGATCCTCCTACCCGGACTTCTAAGTGCAGAGATTATAGACATGTGCTATCTATTTGGCTTCATGGAGGACATGGACTTTATAGAGTCACAGGCCAGACAGGTGCTAGAACTGGGCCCAGCACCTAGCTCTTCAAGCTGCAGTACAGCAGAAGGCAGCAGGGAGACCTTCAGCTTCTTAGCTTCCCCATTTGAGACCTTAAGGAGAGAGGCCCACAGTGTGGGTCTTCCAACGTGCTTCTCTGAAGCAGATAGAATGGTAGCGTTCCTCCTCCAGTAAAGGCAAAAAGACTTAAGGATCTGTCTCAGTGTTCCATTGCTCTGAAGGGGAGGTCACCATGACCAAGGCACCTCTACAAAGGAAAACATTTAATCGGGGCTGGCTTACAGGTTCAGTGGTTCAGTTCATTATCGTCATGATGGGAAGCATGGCAGTGCTCAGGCAGACTTAGTGTTGGAGGAGCCAAGACGTCTACATTTTAATCTAAAGGCAGGTAGGGGAGGCTCTGGATCACATTGACCAGAGTTGAGCACAATAGGAGACCTCAAAGCTCAGCCCCACAGTGACACACTTCCTCTAACAAGGCTACACCTCCTGCAATAAGGCCACGCCTCCGAATACCACTTTCCAGGGGCCAAGCATATTCAAACCACCACAGGAGCTCCAAGGCCCTGATGGAAGTGTTAACTGGCTCAAGCCCTTGGAATATGATCCACAGCTCAGGTTCATAGGAAGGTGGAACCAGAGGCAGGAGGTGTAGCTGTCCGGAGGAGTTGGCTTCAGAGGAATGTCTGCTGCCACCTCAATGTGTTGCCTGTTGCTTTTACAGATACAGTCAATTAAGTGACCAAATGAAAACTGCTACCCAAACTGGTCAAGGCTGGTAACTGGCAATGCAGTGCTCTCTGGGGGCCATTAGAGGCCACTGTGTCATGTGCTATTTAAAGAAGCAGGTGCCTCAGTGGAGAGAAACACCCATGCCGTCTCCTAGAAACAACATCAGTGAGAGCGTCCCAGCGGGAGGGTGTGGGAAAGACTGATGCGTTGCTGCAAAATCAGTCAGCTTTATGCACTTCAAACCCTACTACCTTTAAAGACATTTTTAGGAAAAGTAAAAAGAGCCTTTAGATTTTTTCACATACACACAGCAACACACACACACGCACACACACACACACCACACACACACATTTGTATAACTTCATTTCTGTGCCCTGCACCTGAGGTTGCCAAGGAGACAGTTACTAGTAGAATAAGCTGTTGGTGAATAATTAATTGTCTCTCCTCAGTGAGGCTAGAAGGAAGAACTTCTCCAAGTGTGCACGCAGGCTCAAGCAAGCTGTTCTCTGTTCAAAGTGGCAAGACCACAAGGACCTGGAAATGGCCAGAAGAAATGCGGAGTGGGTGGGATGGGGTGAGTGCAGACCTCAGCCCTCCAACCTAATAGGAAGCAGCCAGTGCCATGGCCAACACATATTCCTAACTCCTGACTATTGCCCCGCAGGCTTCCCACCACCATCATTTGCATTTTCTAGTAGCCTGAGGATTGCTGTTCCTTGTGGAAGGAATACAGAAGCTGCATCCAACCCATAGTGAGGAGTGTGCCTTGTACTGGTCCCCCATGCCCAGGGGATTCAGACTCACTTACCCAAGGTGGCCACTTGCCAATCCCCCTCTTAGTGGCTTCTTTCCTTTCACTTCCCCACTGTCTCATGTTCTGCATCCCCCACTCCACCCCATCCCTACTGTAAGTCCCTAGCATGCAAAGCCTCAGACGTGCTCCTGAAGCAACTAAAGAAAGATTCCGACTGTGGAGCAGGACCTGCGTGTGTCGGCCAGGTAGGGGTAATAGGAAGGAGCCAGCTATGGAGTCCTGATACTTCTGCCGTGACCCCTTATGTATGGAAGAATTGTCCTGCAGAGAGACCGGTGTCACACTTCTGCCTTTCATTTTGCTTAGCATCTTATAGGTCACACGCTGCCAAGTGTTGACACTAGCATGCGCTGAATCTGTGATGATCCATACCCTACAGGAGCAAAGTGGATTTGTTCCCACAAGCACCTAAGCCCAAGCCCCAGAAGGAGCTGAGTGTCTTCAGGGACAGGTGCTGATTACAACCTCATGGTGACAACCCTCTAATTCCCAAACTAACTTTGCAGGTTAAACAGTCAATTTGAGGAAGCCCAGAGGGATCCAATTTCTTGACATCAGTACACCGTGTGTGGAGCTCTTTCCCTGAAGGAAGGGTCTTCTTTATTGAGTTGTTTGTTTTACACAAGTTTATTAGCGCTGTTCTACCTCTGTGGCCTCAGTACCCAAGAGAAACAACTTCAGGAGGTAGGGTTCGTTTTGATTTGTGGCTTGAGACATTTTAGCTCATTGTGGAGGAGAAGGCACAGTCCTACACTGTGGCAGTAGGAGTGTATGGTAGAAGCTCCTCATATCATTGTAGACCAGGAAAAACACACACACACACACACACACACACATGGGGGGGGGGAAGAGGAAGGGGGAGAGAGAGGGAGAAGACAGAGGGAGAGAGAGAGACAGAGAGAGAGGGAGAGGGAGGGAGAGAGAGAGAATATCTCAGGAGCCAGGAGCTAACCTTCAATGGAACATGTCCAATCACTTGGTTTTACATAGGCCTTCCTCCTAAAGGGCCCACAGTTTCTCAAACCCAGCACCACCCTGAGGCAAGCATTAACACACAAGGAGGACATTTCAAATTCAAACTGTTGTACAAACCCCACAGCTCCCATCTTAAAGGGAATAGGAGTTTATTCTGGAGTAATTTTGAGTGGGCAAGGCTAGGAACTTGCCCATTTGAGTTACCCCAAATCCCATGTTCCAACCTGGAAGCAGTTTCATGTTTAAACAGTCGTACAGAACAAAGAAAGTCATAAATCAAGGTAAGTTTAAAATACATCGGTAGATAAATTAGAAAGCTGGTGACAGAAAGATGGGAAAGCCCAGATGCTATCTGATGACATTCTTAGCTGTTGGTTTGTTGAAAGCTAGTAATCTGCTAAGTCAGTAGATTCCAAAAGGACTATTAGTCACAGGATGTTAGTTCAGACACAGAGGTTGGCAAGGAATGGCTGTTCTGGAGGGCTAGAACTTAGCCCCAAGTAAGGTAAGCAGTCTCTGGAGTTGCAACATTCCAACTTCTCCACAGTACTGCACTTTTAACACGTCAGTGTCTGCAAACACGGCTTGTTTTCAGGACTTTTAGTTCACAAAATGATAATACAAAGTCATGGCCTCCATTCCAAGAAATACTAGAAGAAGATCTTTTTCTTCAGACTCTTATTAGAAAGGTCATCTGAAAATCCCAAAATACTATGCAGTGGAGACAGATGGATTCTCAATGGCCAGCTATTCTAGACCTGTCTCAAAAAACTAGGATGGACAGAGATTGAGGAAGATATCCCAAGGCCAATCTCTGGCCTCCAGACATGCCTGCATGGACAAGAGCATGTATACATTCATGTGCAAACATACATATACCACCCATACCCCCACACACACAAACACCAGTTGGTGATGAGAGGTTTGTGGCCTATGTCCAGTTTCCTTGAGCTAGCCTCTCTGGCAACAGCAACATTGTTCATGACAACGAACTCTTATGAGAAATGTCAGCTTCAATGGTCTGAAAATGAGCTGCGAGGGAGAAGAGGCATATTAGCTAAAATAGGTCCTCATGCATTTTGAGGATGGGATAAGAAACATCAGAGACTTTTTCCTCTGAGTCAACCACTTGGTTCCATCTGCTAAGACACAGCCTACAATGCAAAGAGGTGGGTGGGGTAGAGCTCACACCCTAACCTTAGTTCTCCCCGTCAGGTGGCTCACAATTGAAGGACAGCCTTCAAGATGGAGGCTCTTCCTGTTTGTTCGACCCTCCCTGACTTTTCATGTTAATATTTCACAAGGAATACCTCTATAGTCTGCCCATCCAAGCCCAGAGCGACACCTGGACTGAGCATGTCACACAAGACGAGATAATAACTCACGAAAAGCAGCTGATTTCCTTTTGTTTTACCACCTGTATCTTTCCACATTTTTATTCTCTTGTAAATTAAGGTCGGGGCTGGAGCATCTGGGTACAGAGGAGAGAAAGAGGAAGTACCTACCTGTCAAACGCAACCACCATCTGTCTTGATTATCTGATAACAACAAACAGCTTTGAGGAGAATTGTCCGCCACAAAGAAAAGCTGTGCGGCTTTTATCTTTCACATGCTAAGAAAGATGTAACCAATGACTGCCCGCCCCCCCGCCCTCCCCCTGCCCGGAGAGCCTGCACGCTAAGAAACATGGGGCCAATGGCTGGCCCCAGAGATGAGAGAGAGCAGAGGTGGCATAGGCCTGGCTTTGTGGCTTCTCCAGATAAGTGCTCCCAGGATGAACAGCCTCAGAAGTCTCCTAACTTTCTTCTGTCTGCTTTTCCAGTGCCGTTTCCTCAGGACTGAAGAGCTACAGAGTCCACTTGAGGCATACTGAAATCAACTCTCAACGTCACATGTTGGCTCATCCTCCACATAACTCATGAGGTCACCGTCTATACCTGCAGATATGCAAAAGAGCTGTGAGGGACAAGCACCTCTTAATCCCTTCTTTGTTTTTTAAGACAGAGTCATATGCGGCCCACCCTCTTTTTAGTTGAGGCAGACCTTGAACTCCTGCTTCTCTTGCGTATCCCTTCCAAGTGTGTGTGCACTTGGTGTGAACCACCTCACTTAATCGACCCCTGTTATGAAAGGGAATCTCAAGGTTCCTAGAAGAGATGAAGTCACCTAGAACCTTCCATAGTGAACAGAATCGAGAGTCATCTTCTAGGAACAAAATGTCTGACCACCTCGGTTACTTCTCCGTTTGAAATACACACAGGTTTAGAGCTGAGGACTGTCTCCTGCACCACTTCGTTTCAGGAATGGGTAAGGAGTCAACCACATGAAAGACTTCTCCATTGTCACCGACAGCCACACACTGCAAACAAAGATATAGTGACTAACAGACACACTTGGGTGGCAGCCAGACTCTGAAATATTCTAACCTTTCTGGATTGTCAAAATAAAGACTGTTACCCCTGCCCAACTCCCAACTGTCACCTCATCTGTGAGCTGTCTTACAAAGGTCTGCTCTGGTGAGCAGAATTATATCACACCTAGTCACATACTTCCCATTGGTGGCAACATTTTCTTCTTCACAGAAGGCAAAAGAAGGAGTGTCCTTAGATATTGACTAATTTGTACAAAATTACCAAGACCAGTATAATGGTGAATTTTTCTCTTGTTGAACCCATTGCTATTCTGGGTATACGGGGGGAAGAGAAGCCACAGTTAAATGTACAACAGACAGACCATTCTAGCTCCTGCACTCACTCACTAAGTTCTAGCTCCCTCATGATGTTGCTGCGGGGACTAATGAGGTCACAGTAGCCTCCTCTGGCTACAGTTTGGCTTTCTGCACTTTTAGTTACTCATGGTCAACAAAGGTCCCCAAACACCAAATAGAAAATTCCAGAAATAAAGATTCCTAATTTTCAAATAACATTTATTTCGGTACCTATTATTCATATTCTATTCTAAAATTAATTATTGTTGTTACTCTCTCACTGAGCCTTATTTACCCATGAAACATTAGCAAGAGTCTATGTGTACATGAAGAAATAAAAGTTATAGACAACTCGATTCTGCCTGTGTCTCAGCCATGCATTGTGAGATACATAAACTATACTGTGGGCAAGGTGGGGTAGGGGGATGTGAAAGTATATGAAAAGCTGTGGACATACTGATCTCGTTTTATAAGCTCTCCTTCCATCCTCAAGGAATGCAGCTCCACTGCCGACAACATTGTGGGAAGAATGTGACAGACACCTGCCCATCACTCTGTTCCTCCTGGGACTTTTGCCTTCTGCAGGGACATATTCCCAAGTGTTGGGTTGGGATCGTTTCTTCAATTACAAACACGGGGATGTATCTTCACCATATCTACATCAATGCCAATAGATGCAGGAAAGAACAATTGATTCAAGATGCCTCTTCTCGAGTCCCTCCAGGGACTTTTCTTCTGGGTGTAGCTATCACGAAAGCTTCTTTTAAGGCTGATCCTGGAAGCTGTAAAGTTAATGGACATGACGGCTATTTTCCACTGGTTATTTGGCAAGGCTCCCTCACAGAGGAAGAGCCCTTTGTGTGTGTGTGTGTGTGTGTGTATGAGAGAGAGAGAGAGAGAGAGAGAGAGAGAGAGAGAGAGAGAGAGAGAGAATCAGTGATTGATTGCACGGGTTACCATCTTTGTAACTGAAGCTGGTTCGACAGTTTGAGTGGGATTACTCAGGTGTTTTCTACAGGACCTTGCGGTTGGCTAGGCAGGAAGTCTGAGCTGGAATTCAGAGTGGGATGGACACTGATCTCTCTCCATGTTGGTGGTGTAAGTGACCTGGAGGAGAGGCAGCATCCTTCCTAGTGGAGCTGAACGCATACATACCTGACGCAGAAAGCAGAGAGGGAACAAAGGGGCTCAGGAGGTGCAGGTGTCCTAAGTTCAACCTTACAGGGTGAGCACACTGGAGGGCCACCAGCATCGTCAGGAGAGCACCTCGTGCCCAGCACTGGCCTTCCAAGCATAAAAAATCACAGTTGCAACTTTATTTCCACTATCAAATCTCATACAAAATATGTCTATGGCTCAGACCATCTGGGACCTGCCTTGAGAAGGGAATTCTGGGAAATGCAGTTCCTAGTTGACTAAGTGGACCCCACGAACCCTCTCCACTGGCTCTATGAAGAGAACCTGTTGAAGATGAAAGGGACCAGCCACAGGAACATCATCCAAGCTGTGGGCCCAGCCGGCTCTGAAGCTGTAACTATCCCTCGAACATGGAGTTATGTGAACACTGAGCTTGTGGTGGCTTTAATCAGGAGTCCTGTCTTTTTAAATCAAGTAGCCTAACCAATACAGGGAGCAAGTTCTACATCCTACTGCCATTCAGCTAAGGTGCAGTAGGAACAAAGTGAAGTGGAAGGGATGGGTAGCTCACCGGGTTTTCAGTTTTGGTGAGAGACAATTTGCTAAAGATTGGCAAGAAGCTACAAAGCCCTATGTCCAAACACTGACGGTGTTTGTCATTAGCTCATCACCAAATGGTAGGTATAAGTTTTATGGTTGTTGTAGACACGGTGTGAAAAGCTGGACACCCAGGTAAGACTGAATTGCCCTGAGTTGAGCCTTCATGCTTCAAACTCTCATTCTTTTCTTTTTATTTTTTTTAAGGGCTTACATAATTTATTGGCTCAATAATAAACAGCAAAGAAAATGTTAACTATCACTCCGGGGGGCGTCATGTAGATGTGAAAGCCACCCTTGGAAAGCCAAACTTTCATTCTTATTTCTGTAAGCTGAGCAATCTCATGTGACCCAATCCACCAGTTTTCAGAAGGTCCACTCCCCTGGCCGTAATTTCAAGAGGTTGAGAAGCAAATATAAATTTATTTATGGAGTGGAAGGATGCATTTTCTCAGTAACTGGAGTCCTTGTGGTCCTGCCCTGGGCTTGTCTTTTTCCAGGACAGCTCTACTCAAGGTAGAGGATGTTTGAAGACTCAGAATGTTGCTTTGGAGGACGGGGAGTCATTTGAAGGAGATTTTTACCCAGGTTCTCATCCAGTGTGGCACATGGCTCTCCTACTCGAACCAACCAATTGGTCAAAATGCCAGTGAGCACTTGTGAATCCCGGGCTTGTTTTTTTTTTTTTTTTTTTTTTTTTTTCTAAATCATTTGTGGCTCCCAATCTATTTCCTACCACACTCTGATGTTTATGAGTAGCTATTGAATATTTCTTAAATTGCCTAATTGTCCCAGTTACAGTCCAGTTGGTGTCGTGAGTGCAGATTTACAGCGCCGTCATTTAGAACATGCCTCTGAAAATCAGTTCTGAGACCAGCTCTTTTTGTCTCCTGTTCCAGAAACCTATGACACACCAGACAGCAATGTGTTCTTCTACATGGGACACAGGCACAGGCATAAGACACACACTTTGGTTACCTCCACCCCACTGTGTGTGTGTGTGTGTGTGTGTGTGTGTGTGTGTACAAGTGTACATGGAGTCAGAGAAGTGTGTTAGCTGTCTTTCTTCATTGCTTTCCACTTACTGTTTGAGACAAAGCCCTTCACTGAATTCAAAGCTTGCCATTTCAGCTAAGCTGGCTAGGACGAGCCTGTCTCGACACGTACTCCTTTCCCACCAATGCTAGGGTCACAGGCATGTGCAGTTCTGACAGGCTTTTATGTGGGTGCTGGGGATTTGAACTCAGGATCTCTCGTGTTTACAGTTCTTACTCACTGAGCCATCTCCTCAGTTCCTGAGGAAAGCTTTTTTTTTTTTTTTTTTTTTTTTTTTTTTTTTTTAAGTTTACTTTCTGGTTTCTGTTTCAAAGGTAATAAATATAGCATGCAGAAAATGTAGGATGCTATGTGAAAATATTCTTAATCACTCATATTCTCAGGTAGTGACTTAGTCAAACTGAAGGTGTCTGTTTACTGATTATAGGAAGCAGAGGATTCTGGGCAAGCAGAACAGATTGCAGCCCCACTCAGTGCCTTCTCTTCACTCCTTGGTCCTGATGCAAACACCATTATTTGTCTCTCACTGTAGGGTTCAGTCACTGGCTATCCGACATCTTCCCAGCAGCTGGAGTTCAGGTATAAAGTGAATCAAATGGCACTGCTCCCCGTCCACGATGGAATGTAGTCCAGAAAAATCACAGCATCCACAAGGCCTGACTTCTACCTCCTTTGCCTCCTCCATTCACTGCCAGAGCCCTTGGGACTTTTTCTGCAGGCTCCGCCCTGGCTGGCTCCTCCTACACAGCTCTCAGAAGCAGAATCACCACATGGAAAGGCCACTCACTTCTCTTCACCCTTCCTCCTCCCTCCCTCCCCCCTCCCTCCCTCCCTCCCTCCCTCCCTCCCTCCCTCCCTCCCTCCCTCCCTCCCTCCCTCCCTCCCTCTCTCTCTCTCTCTTGTGTGTGTGTGCGCGCGCGCGCGCGCGCGCGCGCGCACGTGTGCCAGAAGAAAGCGTCCAAGATCCCCGGAGCCAGAGTTTCAGGTGGTTTTGAGCAGGGCACTGCACTTGGGTCTCTCCAAGAGAATCAAGTGTTCTTCACTGCCGAGCTACGTCTCCAGCCCTGCTTTCACTTTTCTTCAGGCTGTTTGCCAACACAAAAACATCTTCTTGAACTCCCTCGAGCAAGATTGTGGAGAGACAGCAGAATGGAGGGGCATCCTAAGGATACACACTGGTTTTCTTCAAACCTAGATGTGGTTAGGACTCTGAGGTTTCATGGCCCCTTTCTGGTTCCTGTCAGTTCTGCCTGTACCTTTAGAAAGAGTCCTTACTATGGTTAGAATATGTCTCCACAAAGTTCACATCATGGAAACAGGATCCCTGAATTTACTTTTTGGGAGGTAAGACAAAATGAGAGCATGAAGGTGGGGTCCCATGATGATTTTGGTGATAACCTGGGCTAGCATCTTGCCATGATGTGGTATAGCAGGAAAGCCTACACCAGATGATGGTGGCATGCCCTTGAACTTTCTACCCTCCAAAACCACAGGTCAAACAAACCTCTGTTCTTTGTAAATATCCTAGCCTCAAGTGTTTAGGTTATAGTGCCATAAAGCAAGCTAAGGCTTGTCTTCTTCGTGACCCTCCTGAGTTACCCCTTTGCAGGGATGTCTTGTGCCCCTCCCCCCAACCCACATTTTAGGTTTTGTCTCCCAAGACAAGAAGGCAGCAGCTGTCCTGGCAACAGGTGCTGAGTCTTCACAGGCAGTGCTATTTGGTTCAAGCATCAGGGTAGCCTCCGCCCCACTAATCAGAAAAGGCCTTTTCTCTCCCGTCAGGGTTTGGCATCCTGTAGGCATGGGCATTATGAGTTAAAGCATCTCTAAAAATTAAGCACTGAATCAGGCCCTTTATTTATAGCTCATTTTACAAATGTGAATTAAAGTGGCCCAGGCTTATGACACACTCAAATTTATTATCCCCACTTGATGGCCTGGATAGTTAAATACTTGGGTGAATAAACTTAGAATTCATTAGGCCTCATTTTCTCATATTTCATATATTTGCAATCGACTCTCTTCCCTGGCAGTTTTCAAACACGAAAATTAAGCTGGCTCTGAAATTTATGGATGCTTTCTTCTAATATCCCTTTAATTGGAAACTCATATGCAGCTTCCTAAGCAAGCCACCCGTGGAGATAACTTATATAATTGAGCCACCTTATTGTGTGGCTGCTTATTATTCTATTTTCTGAAGCTGTCTTATCTCTGAAACGCCATAGAGGTAAGAACTGCACAACCATAGCTGGGAGGATTAGGCTACATTTGGGATTCTTTTTTTTTTTTTTTTTTAAACCTCTGGATTGGTGTCAGGAAGGGATGATCACTTGCAGGTTTCCTGTACACCATTGAATGTTAATAGGGCAGCTTTGGAGACCCTTATCCCCGGGACAACATCGTGTTATCGGAAATAATTAGGGGTCCGCAGGAGCTTGTCCTATGGGTAAAGGAAGTCTGCCTCTCCAGACCCTGGGTCTTTAAAAATTCATTCTGCTACCACTTGTTCCATGTGATGGCACTGCTCTGGACATCCTATTAACAGTTGTAACAGAGAGGGGTGAGAAAGGGGGAGAGAGGGAAGCAGGAAGCACGGGAGCCACAGCAGGGCTGAGAGGGATTGTACTGTACAAGTCTCTCTGTGAGGGGCGCCAAAGATGAGACATCGCTCCAGGATTAGCTGTCCACCCTTGAACCGCACGGCAGGTGCTAGTGATTCCTAAGGCTTTTAGAGCTGAGTGCTACCAGCATACACTAGCACTAAGCACTTTCAGCAGAGCAGTGCCGATCAACTAACATAGTTCTTTCATTCACAGGCTCAATTTCAGATGCTGGGTTTACAATGGACTAGGTGTTGTTCTCAGGGTGTGTGTGTGTGTGTGTGTGTGTGTGTGTCAGTGTTGTTTAAAAATTCATTCTGTTACCACTTGTTCAAACTCAAACAAATCAGTAGCCTTCCTATACTCAAAGGATAAATGGGATGAGAAAGAAATTAGGGAAATGACACCCTTCACAATAGTCACAAACAATATAAAATATCTTGGTGTGACTCTAATTAAACAAGTGAAAGATCTGTACAACAAGAACTTCAAGTCTCTGAAGAAAGAAATGGAAGAAGACCTCAGAAGATGGAAAGATCTCCCATGCTCATGGATTGGCAGGATTAATATATTAAAAATGACCAACTTGCCAGAAGCAATCTACAAATTCAATTGCAATCCCCATCAAAAATTCCAAAATAATTCTTCATAGAGTTAGAAAGAGCAATTCTCAAATTCATTTGGGATAGCAAAAAACCCAGGATAGTGAAAACTATTCTCAACAATAAAAGAACTGGAGAAATCACCATCCCTGACCTCAAGCTGTATTACAGAGCAATAGTGATAAAAATTGTGTGGTATTGGTACAGTGAATAGAATGGAATATAATTGAAGACCCAAAAATGAACCCACACACCTATGGTCACTTGATCTTTGACAAAGGAGCTAAAACCATCCAGTGGGAAAAAAAAGACAGAGTTTGTGTTCTTAACTACTGTATTAATTAGTGCTCTCCATAGATACAGAAAGAGACTCAGAGTGGTGTGTGTGTGTGTGTGTGTGCGTGTGTGAACTGGATCAATCAGATTGTCCTCTAACCATGTCTGGGAGAGATTTTATCGGCTGATGACTGGTGTGAGAGGACCCAGTCCCTATGGATGGCACCATCTCTAGGCAAGTGGCTATATATAGTCGTGGGCTGTATAAAAACAGTAAATCAGAGAGTAAGCCAGAGCTGGGTGGTGGTGGCACATGTCTTTATCCCAGCACTTGGTAGGCAGAGGCAGGAGGAACTCTGTGAGGTTGAGGCCAGCCTGGCCTATGGCACAACTTCCAGGACAGTCAGGGCTACACAAAGAAATCCTGTCCCTGAAAACCAAAATAAAATAAGCTGTTTCGGAGAGCAAGCCAGTAAGCAATGTTCCTCTATGATTTCTGCTTTTGGTCATGATATTATCATAGCAACAGAAAAGTATACTAGAACAATCCTCATGGAAGACGGAAGCCCATGTCCAAAGGCAGTCAGCTAGCAGGATAATTTTTTTAAAAAATTTTTGGGGAGTGGGTTATATCAAACTTTGTTCTTTTTAGACCTTCACTTGATTAGGCACACTCACATTATGGAGGAAAATCTGTTTTACTCGGAGTTTAGTGATTTAAATATTAATCTTACTCTCCCTAGAAAATAAACCTCCTAGAAACATCTAGACTAATGTTTGACGAAATACTGGAATATCTCGACTCACAAATTAACTATGACAAGTCCTATGATGACCTGAATTGTCTATTTATTGCAAGACACACACACACACACGCACATGTGCTAACCTCAAGTTGTAACTTTACCTATACATAGGGTTGGTGCAGCTGCTAAATTAGCTAAGATGAAGTCATAGCTCATAGTCCAATATGACTGCTTCCTTCATAAGAAGAGGAAAGATACAGAAGAAAAATGGCGATGTGTAGGGATTCAGCTTAGCCTGAGTTTAAACATCTTCATTAACCACCATTTTGCCTGTCAGGTGTTCATGGTACGTATTCCAAACCCTCCCTAAGAAACAATCCTTAAATATAGGAGTAGAGTAGGGCTGGAGCCATAACCCAGTGGTTAAGACTACTTGTTGCTCATGAAAGGAAGGGAACCAACAATCAAGAGACTCATGTGGGTCATCAAAAACTCCTTTAAAGCAGGCTGGTAGGTGTGAATGATATGGGCTATTCTGGCTGAAGAGAAACAGGGCTGACTTCTAGGGAACAAAGCCCTTAGTAGATAGTGTCATCAGACACTGGGGACAGGGCTTTGGCTCTCTGAAGCATCACAGCTGGTTCAGAGGTTGGTGGAATCAGCATTTCCTGTGCCATGGACAGACCCTGAGGTCTGCAGGAGAGGCACTGAAAATGAAAGATGGACATGGCGTGAAAGAAACTGAAACCTTCATGATGATGAATGGCTTAGCAGATGCTATACATGGTAATGACGGCACAACTACTCCATGCCATTTGACTACCTACTGCCAGCCTTTCCTGTCACTTTGTGGTACTTTCTTTAGAAGCCACAATTTTTATGTTTTCTTTCACAAACCTTTGAAGATTCCATCAGATCTGTCCCAACTCTATTTCCTCAAACTTTAGCCCAGATACCACCAGGATGGAAAAGTCCATAAATTCCATCTTATGTCTGGAATAGCTGAATTGACTAGTTTCCCCTCCAACTGAGAATAGCCCATATAGGCTCATATGTTTGAATACTTGCTCCCTAGGTGGTAGAATTATTTGGGAAGAATTAGGAGGTGTGTCCTTGTTGGAGGAGGTCTGTGACTGGGGGTGGGCTTTGAGGCTTCAAATTCCATTTTGTTCCACCATTCCATTTGCAGTACCCTCCCCCCCGGCCCTGTGTGTGTGTGTGTGTGTGTGTGTGTGTGTGTGTGTGTCTTATGGTTTTGTCTCGGCTACTGCTGCTTCAATGTCATGTCTTCCTGACTGTAGCTATGCTCCTAGCCCTTTGAAGCTGTAAGTCCCCAATAAACTCTTCATCAGTTGCCTTGGTCATGGTGTCTTATGGCAATAGAAGTACCTAGAATCCCCCACCACACACACACACACACACACACACACCTCAATCTAATAACTAGGCAAGTACAGCGAAACCACTGAACTAGACCATTCTGTAGGTTAAAAACGGTTTATTGAAGAACAAATAGTGGGCTGTCTCATGGAATAGAGACAAACAGATTGTCAGGAAAGCAAGCGGATTATGACAGTCAGAAGGATGGGGCTTTGAGCTGACACAGACTGTTCAGCTTAAAGAGAAACTAAATGCCCTTGCCTGAGGCAGTTGACCAGAAAGCTCTGGCTTTCCTGCTAAGTCCTTCCTCACAAGGTCTCTAAGGAAGGGAAAGTTCAGGTTTCTGTTTACCCAGTTACCTGAGTCTGGCCCAGGGTAGTCATCTTGGGACAATGTCAACAGCACTGCCATTTTGTGTCCACTTTTGTGACTTAACAGTAAAGCCTTATTGGCCCAGAAACGAGAACCTTCAGTTGCGATCCCCTCCATGGGAGCTCTGCTCCTCTTTTTGTTTGTTTGTTTGTTTTTCTTATGCTGTCTCCTGAAGTAAAGGTTGTCTCTAAAATTCTACCCTCTGTGAAATCCCTTCTTAAAGTTCACAATACACAAGACCTAAAAATCACCAGTCTAGGATGGCTTTGGTGACCATAGATTGTCCTGAACCTTAACTCTGTAAATCATGCTCTCCTGGGGCCAAAAGGCATCTGTCATATGCAAAGACTCTGCTACATGGTTACTTTCGTTGTCTCTATTTATATATACTTATGCTATTATTAATAATATTAAATATTATTTATATGTAAAGGACACCAAGGCAGACGTCTATTGGATAAGAGATTTATTAGGAGTCATTAACACCATTAGTTGACAACATGACAGAGTTCTGAAGAGAGTTGAGACCCACAAGGTACATTGGAGGTCTACTCTCATAGGTCTTCTGGGGGTGGCAATTGAAAGAAATAGTGACATAAAAGGAGGACATGGCTACTCCTAAAGTGTGGAGAAGATTTGTATTGTAGATATAAGGGAGAAAGCAGGTGGAGGTAAGAGTCCCACTGAGCATGGCCTGCAGGCTAAACTTCACTAGGAGAGGTGAGCTGGGAGTAGGGGTAGGTGGGGGGGATGGGTGGGGACAAGAAAGAGGCTGCCTGACCCGGGCCAAGTGTCCAAGAGACCAGTATAGCTAGCCAATATGACTAAGTTATAGGGATCAGGTTAGGAGGGAGGTAGAAGCCCGGCCCCTTGGAGGGAGGGGTTTGGGGGAGGGGATGGGGTGAGGAGAGGAGTTCTGGGAGGAACATTGAATGTGTGCTTGTAATACTGAGCGAGACTTGTCCCGGATTTGAGACCTAATGACAATCTCATGTAGTTAATGAGAAGTTTATAGTATATGCTGTGATCAGACTGTCTCTGATTCCTGGTGGGGGGAGGGCGGGGAAAGGCTTGGCCCTTCAGTTGATGTGTGTCCACCATATTGGGTATGCTACATGTTGTCCCTGATAGCTCAGAGAGCTGCATAAATCTCCAACGAGGAAGTAAGAATTACAGTCACAGATGGCCTTAGCACGGTGCCTGTCATTTGCTTTACGACAGATGGGGTGGGGTAGGGTTAGGGGGTCAGTGAAGCTGATATTGGTGAGGTTGGCCTAAGGAGCCCCTAGTCCTTTAAATTACTTTCTAGTAAAGGACAGTGGTGAGGAGACCATGACATATTCCACATGTGTGGACCTGGCCCATCGTACCATGCCTGCCCGGGCAGCATACACTTAGGCCTTGCTTCAGAGCTCCAGGAGTTACATGGAGAGCTCACATAGACTAGAAAAATGCAACCTTCGCACAAAATCTATGGATGGCTCTATAAATTAAGTGTGTTCATACATGCTTCCTGCCTAGAAGAATGCCTCATGGGCGGAGGGTGGTATTATCAGTATCCCAGTTGGCATGAGCAAGCCCATCCTCCACAGTGCTGGCCCTAGGTCTAGCTCTGGGCTGCTGGTACGCACAACCCACCCAGGTCCCCAGACACAGGATTTATCAAGTCTGGGAGTATCTGCTTCCTACCTGCCCTGAGATGCCAACTTTAATGGTTACATGAACAAACATGGTCTACTACACAACAGGAAGGAGAGAGCACAGGGAGAAAAGACAGGGAGAGAGAAGGGAGAGGAAAAGCAGAGAAAGGAGAGAGAAGGGAGGGAAGAAGGGGAACGAGGCAGAAGCAGATCAGAAACCAGAAGATTGCAAAAAGGCCCCCTGGGTTGATGGGACTTGAAACTCAGGAGCAAGTGAATTGATCTATTCTGGAAAGTCATAGGTTTGGACAGACATCTCCTTTGTGGTTAAGGTTGGGAAGGCTGTGAACTAGCAAACATACCCTCACTCTTATAAGAGTTCCAACAGGTACAAAAGTAAGTGTGAACAATATGGCTAGGGTGTGGGGGGAGAAGCCAGAATTCCATACCCACATCTTTGGTTGCAGGGACCATCCCTTAACGGCTACACAGCTGCTCCAGCAGTCGCTGAACAAGAGCACACAAGGTGTTCCACTTGGTATATGATCTCTGATGGATGTACTTTCAGTTTCAGATGAGTGGGTTTGTGAAACATGTAGCAAGCAAAAGTAAAAGAACGAACATCAAGTAGTGGATAGAAGGAATCAGCAGAGAAAAGGCACAGCCTCACGGAAAGGGTGCTTACGATGTCCAGCAGAGATGACCCGTGCAGCCTGGTGGAGAGAGAGAAAATGGTATCACCAGCTTACAGCATCCGGGAGAAACCAACTCGGAAAGTCTCCATGAGGCAGACAGAGTTTCTAACTGAAATTTTTCTCACCCAGATGAGCTCTCCAACTTCTTGTTCCTATGGGGAATTTTATACCACAGATTAAACAATAGTATCTGTTTATTGTAAGTTACCACGTATTTGCTCTCGGGCTATGTTGCTGTCTCTCCTCTCTCCTTGTCACAGGGCTGGGGCTAGCCCATCCCCCTCCAACAGAAGGCCTTGGAGGACACCTCAAAGCAAAGGGGAGGAGGTGCCCTCAATCCAGAACCCGCTTCTCAGTAAGCTCAAACAGCATGCAACAATTTACCAATACAAGCTATGTTACCCACAGCTGGGTTGAGGGCTGGACCAGCATGAAAAGCTAGATCCACAGTCAGTGGCCAGATGAAATACAGAACAGAGGGACAGAACCAGGTCTGTCACTTTGGAGATGAAATTCAGGGCTCTAAGCATGCAAAGCAGGCAAGCACTCTCCCACTGAGCCACACTCCCACCCCTGGGTCAGGCCATTTTAGCCTGCTCTGATGCTGCTGGGTTGACACAAGCATGACTATGGGACTTGTCTACGGATCATGGCACAGATCAATCTGACTGTCACTGACTCTGAGTCTATGGAGCACTTGTCCATGTCTGAGTTACTGTATTGAAACATTCCAACAAAGGCTGGGACAATGCATGCCGCCACTACAGAGGTCATACCTATGCCTGGAGGGTCACTGGGCTATGTCTGAGCCTCAGTTTCTTTGTTTGTAGACAGCTGATCAATTACCCACTTCCTGAGAATCCCAGATGGTTTAATAAGGGGGAAAATCAAGTAGTTAGCTGGAAGTAGCTGGCACAATGAGTGTACTTAGGAAGGGTTATTGCTTGTCCCTTGGTCCTGGCAAATACACAAAATCTTCCACATGGCTTAGAGCAGTGTCTCAGCATCCCAGGTGCCCAAGGAAATGAGCCCAGCCTTCCAGACTCGGCCTCCTGCAGGCTGAGGATCTCCAAACACAAGACAGAGAGGGGCTGGCAGCAGCCAAGGGATGAAGACGGCAAAGCTCAGCCTCCCTTCGCTGAGAACAGAGAATCGATGGTGAGGGAAAGCTTCAGGCCCTTGAGCATTCCACAAGCCAATAATAAAATTTAAAATCAATGGGGAGGCTGACAGCAAACCAATGGAGGGGCCAGAGGCCAGGTGCGATGAGTCTGTGCTCAGAGCGGGCAGACAGCCTGGGCAGGCAGCAGGGCTGCCGGTGAATGGCCTACTCGGGGAATTAGGGTGCTGAGGAACCCTGAGGGCATACTGCTCTCCAGGACAAGTGTCCTCCCTGTATAGTTGTCCTAAGAGGAGCTGACACTGGGCCAGAATGGTGATCTGGAACTCAGTACTGTATTACTCAGCCTCGGGCGGGGCGCTGCCTAAGCCTGGCAGTGATAGTATTTTATAGCACCGATTGCAGCCACATTTTAAAAAATTGCACAGACAGTGTGGTCTGGCACAGAGATTTAAACTATTTCTCAGCCGAGGGGCTGCACGTGTTCATTTATCCTCGCAAATATTTTGCGAGCCCTTTTCCATGTGTCAGGGGCTAGGTTGAAACAGCCAGACAAGACAGCAAGCTTCTGTTGTGATGCAGTTGCTGCCCACTGGAGTATCTGTCACCCACTCTACAGCCAGGAAGGTGGAGGAATGGCTTTTAAGAGCTCTGGAAAGGATGTGGTCACCCTGGCAGAGAATGGCTGGGAAAGGAGTGTTGGTGAAGGGTTGGTCACCTTGGTCACCTATGCATATGCTAAACAGTGGTCTCAACCTGCCTAATGCTGTGACCCTTTAATATAGATCCTCGTGTTGTGTGACCCCCCAATCATAAAAATATTTTATCGTTACCTCAGAACTGTAATTTTGCTGTTGTAATGAATTGTAATAAAAATCAATATCTGACATGTAGGATATCTGATATGCGACTCTCAAAGGGTTGATACCCAAAGGTTGAGAATGCTGTCCTAAGATGTGTGGCATCAGAGCTGAGGCAGCTGGGGATGGGAGAGGAGAGTGACAACTGAGCTTTCAGGGATGTCAGTACCAAGGTGGCAGTGAAGCCTGCACTGGGCAAGGAAGCAGGTAAAAGAGTGCAGGAGAGGCTCAGAACACAGTGGATGAGGATGATGAGGATAGAGCGGGGGATGAGGCGAGGGAAAGAGAAGAAATACCGTGGGTAAGTGACAGAGAGACAGGAGGAGACTATGCACATACTACAGAAACCAAGATCATCTAGATCAGACACAGACAGGAGATTCTGGGAGAGTGACAGACAGGAGGCATGTCCTCATGACAGCAGGAGGAGGATGTTGGTGGTGGAAAGAGAGAAATGCCATGCACAGAGACAGAGAGAGAGAGAGCGAGTGAGATAATGTATGTGCAGTCAGAGGGAGGGGAAAGAGGAAGGAGGGAGAGGAGAAAAAGAGAAAGAAAAGGAAGGGAGGGGAGGAAGGAAGGAGGGAGAGGAAGGAGAGAGAGAGAGAGAGAGAGAGGATGGATAATCAGTATTTCAGACGCAGTTGTGCAGTTCTGTTTCTGGCAACGTTTGGGCTCCATCTTTGAAGTTTTGGAAATTTCTCTCAGAATTCTGTGAATGAGCAGCCTTTGATAATACCCCTTGTTAGCATTCCTTCTAGGCTCGGCCCCACAGTTACCTGGCAACAGCCAGGAATGCCTGACTCACTATAAAAGGGGCTGCTTGCCCCTCCTCACTCTCTTGCTTTCTTACTCTTCCCTCTCTGTCCCTTCTCTCCTCACACACCCCCCCCCATGTTCATGGCTGGCCTCTACTACTCTATTCTCTCTCTCTCTCTCTCTCTCTCTCTCTCTCTCTCTCTCCTCTCTCTCTCTCTGTCAGCATGGGCTCATAGAGGAACCCCCTTCCTCACCATACTTTGTCTACCAAACAGATCCCTGGCTTCTCTTTCTTTTTTATAAAACACAGCACCCCTGGGAGTGGTCTTCTGATGTCAGGAATCCTGGGAGTCCCAGCTAAGCTGCTCTGGGAAGCCCACAGCAGCTCACAAGCCCAAGTGCCAAAATGGCTGATGTCACTCTCACACTTGAGCATGGGTCTGGGACAGTGTGGAACTGGAGGAGTGTTGCTCCCATCCCTCTGTGGGGGCACGACCTTCTCTTGGTTTTGAGACAAGAGCAAGAGAAAGGAAAGGCGAAAACAATTAGCGAGCAGATGAGCGTCCTGTTTCCACTTCAGCTGCCAAGGCCAATCATTTATTTCAACTGAGGTATTTGGTAAATTAAAGCCACATGGAAGTTAAGTCTGCTGATTTCATGCTCTAACTGTTTAGAGTACAAACACCCAGACCCAGCCTATGTTTTGGAGAACTGAAGGCAGTAATTAACTCATAAGGTCTCAAACTAACAAACGACTTCCTTTACAAGCAAAGTGTCAATCGGACCTTGATTCATGAAGTCACTAATTGCTCTTCTTGGTTTCACATTTAGTCCAGAGACTTAAATGGATTATACAGTATTATACGGTGTCCCTGAATTGCCGTGTGTGGTTGTGTGTGTGTGTGTGTGTGTGTGTGTGTGTGTGTGAGGTGTGTATGGGGGCCAATGATCAATATTAGGTGGGTTGTTCAATTTCTTTCTTATTTTTTAAGACAGAATTCCCTCAGTGAGCCTCAGCTCATTGATTTGGTTAGCCTGGCTGGGTAGGCAGTCCCAGGGATCCTCCTGCCTCCACCTCCTCAGCACCAGAATTACAGGTATGTGCCGCCACACATGATTTTTTTTTTTTTACATGAGTACTGGGGATCACACTCATCTCTTCATGCTTACACAGCACGCTTACCCACTGAGCCACTCTCCCAGCCCCAGAGTACATCATTTAAAAAAGGAGAAACAACAGAAAGTCAATTCAGACCAAAGCTCAAGGCCGGCTACCTGGGTAGCTGCAGGCTGGAACAGAAATCGGATGGGCCTTGGAGTTTCCAAATAAACCAGTCCTCAAATTAAAGCTGTCTCCTCTCAGCTTGGTCAGGGACAGCCAGTCAGGTAGGCACATCCTTTGTCCACCTTACTTTGACTAAGAAAACCCTTAGACATGGTGGCCTCCAGCCCTGAGGTTGTGAGCAGCCTCCTTCTTCTTGTGACTTCTCAAATTGGGCCCCTGTAGGGGCATCCCCGGAGCAGATAGAGAAAGGTCTATGGAGACCCACTGCCAGCAGAAGAAAGCAACGCCGGTACTACCGCTTACACGTTTAGCCCATACGTCAACAGTTAAATCACATCTAACCTTGAGCTTCCCTCATCTGTTAACAGTGAGATTTTCCCTTCCCTGCTGACCAGATCCACTCAAAATATACCACTTGGGCACAAGGAATGTCCTGAGCTCGGGGGCAATTGAGATCCAACAGATGAGGGGAAAGTTCTCATACGTCCTTGTTGCAAAGCTCACTCAGAAGCTCCGCTAATCAAGACCATCCGCTCCAGGCCCAAAGTCAGACATATAGGCCAACACAATACAAACGAGAGTCCAGAGAAAACGCGTACATTTGTGGTCCACTGATTCTTTCTTTCTGACACGGGTGCCAAGAGAATTAAATGGGAAGAGAATAATGTTTTCAACAAATGATGAGGAGAATGGAGTTGGACGTTTTCATTGCATCATATGTAGGCATTAACTGCAAATGGATCACAGATTTAAAGGCAGTATCCAGACTTCTAAACCTCTTAGAAGAAAACATGGGGGAAACTTTCATGAACTTAGGCAAGGCAAGGTCATCCTGGCAACTGAGACTCTAATTTCGACTTCATGGCAGTAAAGCACTTTGGACCTTTAAGGGCACTGCACTGGTTGGTTGTTTTGTCCACCTGACACAAGTTAGAGACATCTGGAAAGAGTGACATCAATAGAAAAAATGCCACCAGTGTGGCCTGTGGGCAAGACTGTGGGATGTTTTCTGGATTAACGGTTGATGTAGGAGGGTCCCAGCCCACAGTGGGCAGCACCAACCCTAGGCAGGTGGATCTGAGTTGTATAGAAAGCAGGCTGAGCAAGCCACTGGGAGTAAGTAGTGTTCCTTCATGGTCTCTGCTTCAGTTCCTGATTCCAAGTTCCCGCCTCAACTTCCCAGTGATGGAGACATGCAAGCCAATAAACTCTACCCCTCACCCCAAGTGGCTTTGGGTCCTGGTACTTTATCACAGCAAGAGAAAGCCAACTAAAACAGGAAGGATGTGCAAAGATAACTCACAGACCTGAAGAGAATACTGCTGGAGCAAACAAGGAATCTTTTATGTCAATGTCAAAGTCCAAATCACCCTGTTTAGGTAAGCCAAGGGTTCAAGATGAGAAGCAGAGGTGTTTGATGAGGGTATGAAGAGTCTCAGTATCACTAGCCACTGTGGCAGCGCTCATTGACAGCACAGTGAGACACGAGTCATGGCCACAAGGATGGGTATAAGCAAATGAGAAGTAAAGGGGGTTGGTCAGGATGTCTGGTACATGGTGAGAAAAAGGACAATGGAAGTGAGGTATCTGAGGGCTGGAGAGATGGTATGGCATTAACAGCACTTAGTGTTCTTGCAGAAGACCTAGGTTCAGTCCCAGTACTCTCGAATGGCAGCTTACCACCCTCCTTAACTCCATTTCCAGATTTGACTCTCTTTTCTTATTCCCACAGACACCAGGCATGCATGCAACATACATACATACATACATACATACATACACACATACACTACACACAGGCAAAACCTCATATAAAGCAAATGAACCTTTTAAAGAGTGAGGTATCAACCTTCTGTTTCATAATAAACACAGAGTATGATTTCACATATTCAAGTTTAAAACAAATCTCTTGCCCACATGTGTACTTGTGGTATAAAAACCTAGACCAGTGATTCTCAACCTTCCTAATGCGGCGACCCTTTAATACAGTTTCTCATGTTGTGGTGATCCACCAACCATAAAATTATTTTTTGTTGCTACTTCATAATTGTAATTTTACTACTTGTGAGAATCATAATGTAAATAGCTGTGTTCTCTGATGGTCTTAGGTGGCACCTGTGAAAGAGTCTTCAACCCCCAAAGACGTTGTGACCCACGGGTTGAGAAGCACTGACCTAGAAAGAGGGTTGGGTGGATGTTTGAAGGGTTTTGAAATCATCACTCCTGAAAGAAAGCAGGGTAGAACACAGGAGAAGGGGTCTTTGGGTATTGTTTGGGGGGGGTCTTTTCTTTTGCATTACTTCACTATAATTCAACAGGTGTATATTAAATATTTTGGTATTAATAGTTTTAGAGCAAAAAAATCTCAGCAGCTGCCATATAAGGAATTGTCGTAGGTATTGTGGGTACTCAGAAGATGAGGTGTGACCTTGGATGTCACAGTGATGGCAGAAAGCTTGTGGGAAGGGCATCTGGTTTGGAGCTGCTATGCTGTGGGGATTCAGATAGGAACAGGAGAGCAGTATGACAAGTCTGAAAGTATGTTTGTTCATCAGAACAGATTCATTTTGGATCTGTCTTGACGATGAAACAGTGGACATCTGTCAGAACTAGAGAAGATTGATTTCATGTGGAAAAAGAAGGAAGAAAAAAAGAGAAGTAAAGGAAGAGAGGAGAGATAGAAAAGAGAAAAAGAGAGGTGGGAGAAACAAAGGAAGGAGGAAGGGAGGCAGAGAAGGAGAGAGAGAGGAAGGATAGTCCAAAGTCCAAACTAAACCTCCTGGACCATTTTAAGCAACTAGACCTTTTTAGTCAGTGGTTCACAACCTGCAGGTTTCAAGCCCTTTGGGTTCCCATATCAGATATCCTGCAGATCAGATAGTTACATTACAATTCATAATTAGAAATTTTACAGTTCAAGTAGTAGCAACAAAATAATTTCATGATTGGGGGTCACCACAGCTCCAGGAAATGTACTGAAGGTTCAGCCTGAAGGTTGCAGCATTAGGGGATTGAGAACCTCTGTTAAGCAGAGGTGAGAGTTCTGAAGAGTCCTGGGCTTCATACAGTTTGCTTCTTGAGAGCTGTGACCATTTGGAGCTGCAGGGTGTCACTTTCTCCTTGATAACCATATTCTCTGCTCATCATCCAATCAGACTTTATACACAGGTCGAAGTGTCTTTCACACTAGCCTGCAGCCTGGAACTGAGGTTGCCTGTACAAAGAGCACTCGGGGGAACACTGGAGTCTTTCACTAGGACAACCCCAGCTTGATGTTAGAGGAGGCAGGTTTCAGACTCAGGTTTCCAGTTTGCTTTGACCTTGAGGAGCTGATGAAGAGTCCAGCTTCACTTCTGAATAGGAAAGACTGGGTCAAGTCTATTGTGCACACATACGAGGTCCTGATGTGGGAAGTGCAGCCCAGGGCAGGGCGTTCCCATCCACTGTTTCTGGAAATACAGTCTCTCTTGCCATGCATTCCTGGAAGCATTTATAAAAGCCAGTCAGAGCAGTGGTAGCGAAATGTTTTTAAGGATTAGTCCTCCTCCCAGCTGGGACTTCTTGGAGTCACAACACCGTCTAAAATGAATTGCTGGGGCTCGGAGGTCCACCAAGCTAGGAATACAGCCAGCCTGACTGCCCATCCTTTTCAATTTGATACTAAGTGAAAACTTGGGTTGTTGGCCTGAATTAATTGTTTAATTCGAAAAAGAAAACAAACATAAGACAACCAAGCCAGTCAAACCTGTGCTAAGTCAAACCAGCTGGGGGTATGTTTGGTTGTATTTTGTTTCCAGCAGCAGAGAAAAGTGGAGTTTAAAATGCAAGCGTTTGGTAAACAGAACTGGGAGATGTACTGGCTCTCTTCTTAGAGGCAAAAGCATTTCCTGGAGGATAGAAACAATGGACCTTGAACTGCGGTGGCATTTCTTCCTCTGTGAAACCCCACCACCAGCACTGATGTGGACAATACAAAGAGGCCGCAGTCTGCAGCAAGGACATAACTACCAGCCTTTAAACACCATTGCCATCATCAGGGCCCTTGATGAGGGGAAAATCCAAGCAGGCAACCCAACATTCTATCCATTGCTTGCACTAAACCGGAAGTGAGCTTTAGTCCAGCATTGTTCTTTCACCCTCAACACACACACACCACACACACACACACACACACACACACAAAAGCCCTAACACCTAAGGGTTCAAGTTGAGTCACCATGACTACATTTTATTTATTTTTTTCCCAGCTCTCAGCTGTTGTTGCTTTCCCCTTTCAAGCAAAATTAATACAAATTCCTTCCAAGTTGTTAACATGAGATGAGACTCTCAGCTTTTATGCCTGAAGGGCTTACTACCACATCCTCATGAAAGATGCTACAATTTAAAAAATATTGGAAGCTATTTGGTGAGAACAGCCACCCTTCATAAATACAGCCCGAACAAGGATGCTACACCATTGGTTAATCTTACAGCCATAGCAAATGAGTGGAAGAGAAGACTTGCAGATAAATGAGTTTGTCCATAGCCAGAAGCCAAGTGCGTATGATGAAGCACAAACTCCTCTAACATGAGAATAAATCTATTTCACGTTTTCTCCTTGCATAGTGTGCTTATAAAATTCAGGCCAGCATGACAAGCGCGCATTCTAATATAAACAGTGCTAAGATGAACACAATTCTTCTTACTCATGATTAATATATTAGACAAATCACCTCTGAATCATTTACGCAAATCATCCTTCTACATTCACGGTGAGGGCAGATTTTCCGCCTCTTATCTCAGTGACAAACAGCCTTTCACTCCCATTACCCTAAATAACCACTGGGACTTCTACCTAGAGGTTGTTCTTAATAAGGGAAATTGCATGGTGACACATGTTTGTGCTTCTAATCCCCAAAGACAGAAAATACAGAATATACAGTTGAGATGCTGAGAGAACGTGGGAAATTTATGAACCAACCAGGGAAAGTGGCATAGGCTGTGGTGGGGAGACAGCTTGGTTGATAATGTGCTTACCTTGCAAGTATGAGGACCAGGTCAGCCAAGCTCCAGGCCAACTAGAGACCCTGACTTGAAAACCATGATGGTGGCTGTGCACATAATTCAGCTTTTAGAGTATTTGCCTAGCATGCCCAAAGCTCTGAGTTTGATCCCCAGGCACTGCATAAAACCAACTATAGCAGCACGACACACTTACAATCCTAGGACATGGAAAGCTGAAGTAGGAAGATCAGGAGTTCTAGTCCAGCCTATCTAAAAAGACTAGCCATATCTAAAAAAAACTCCATATCATATCAAAAAAGATATCCATATCATATGTAAAAAAAAAAAAACCCTCCACAACCTTCAAAACTGATGAATTTCAAGTTTATAAATAATTTCACATTATTTATATTTATTTTTATTTTATGTATTAGAGTATTTTGCCTACATTGTGTGTGTGTGTGTGTGTGTGTGTGTGGTGTGAGTGAGGGTGGGGAGAGAGATAGAGATACAGAGAACCATGTGTGTGCAGTGCTGTAGAAGTCAGTTTCCTGTCAGATCCCCTAGATCCAGAGTTATAGATGATTGTAAGCTGTCTGTCATGTGGATGCTGGGAACTGAATCCAGATCTTGTGTCAGAGCAGCCAGTAGTGTTCTTAACCAGTGAACCATTTCTCCAACTCCATAAGTAATTAAAAACAAATTAACAATAGCAAAAAGGTAGACAACGTCCTGACTATACATATTTACAAACACACAAGCTACATGCAAACATACATGCATGCATGCACATGCAAACACACACACACACACACACACACAACACACACAATACACATACACACACACACAGATAGCATAGGCCTTGGAGGTCTAAGAAACTAGTGGAACTTGAAGCATGCAAGATACAAAGCCAGGAGCAGGCTAGCTGATGAGTTAAGCCTACAACCTGTAATTCAGCTATGAAGTTGGATGGCGGAAGGCAGGTACTGTTTTATATCCTTATTAACTGGAAGGGGTTTGCTAAATGAATTCTCAGCATAAACAAGAAACCAGAAAAGTATACCTGTATCTATGAACAGCATGCGTCTGTCAAGCTAGCAGCATGTGAAATATAAAAGACTAAACTTGGAAGTAGAAGTCCTATCTTGGGAATGAGGAACCTAAGAAATCTAGGTGATTTGGGTTCCCATGTTAACAGTGAAAAAAAAAAAAAAACCATAAAAATGCAAAAGAATTGTATTCACTTTTGCACTCTAGGGGGTGAATCTCCAAAGTAACAACCTGAGACTTTGATCCCCACCCCCAGATACCCCCACACCCACAATTCCACTCTCCCAAAATTTAGTCCTTACATACATAGCCCAACAGTAAATCCTCCCCACCTGTTTCTCTCTTTGTAACTGTGGGAATAGATGCATCTGAAAGGAGGGTTGTCATGGAGATTTGATAGCAGTGTGATAACTGAGCTGATGGTTATCAGTTAAAGATGCCTCAGGCTATAACGTGAAAGGAAAATTCAACTTCCCCTGGTTAAGAAACAAAGCATTTCATTGACTTAAGGCCTTGATAATTCCACAAGGGTGGTAGAATTTTGAGATTTGGGGAGCAGTGAATGGTCAACCAGGGCTCCAGTTCTCCTCTCTGGATTCTTCTATGGCCAGGCTGGCTGCCTTCATAGACTGAGATGATCCGCACTTCTAGACCACAAGGCTTCTCTCTCCCTCTCAGTAGCTTCCTTTCTCCACCACCTAGTCCAGTCCTCAGCTGCCCTCTACTGGATTAACAGCCCCTCCCCAGTAAGTGACACAGAATCTGCCAGGGAACATGGCTGCTGCGACAGATTCTTACAGAACAGTCACAGAGCTGTGACAATATCTTTACATGTCATCTTTTACTGAGTGTAAAAAGGGGTTGGGTTGAAATAAAAAAAAGACCCCTCTCTCTGTTTTTTTTTATTTATATAGTTTTAAATGATTTATTTTTATTTTATTTATGTGCATGTGTGCGTGAGCCTATGCCATACATATGGGTCTCCACAGAGATCAGGACAGAGCATATGATCCCCTGAAGCTATAGTTACAAGAGGTTGTGAGCTAGCTGACATGGGTGCTGGGAATTGAACTCAGGCCCTCTGGGATGGTAGCAAGCACTCTGATCTAGTGAGCCATCATCCAGGTCCATTTCTCTGGCTTTTAAATAGCGGTTATCATAGCAGGTAACATTTACTGGCATTTATGATATAGCTGGGACAGGTCTAAATTCTTTGCATCATTCCAGGAAATTCTCACACCTCCTTTCACAGTAAAAGTATAGGTATTGTTAGTTTAAAGATATGTAAACTGAAGCATAGAAAGACAAAATAATTGCCCAACATTACACACATAGTCAAACGAGGGGTTGGTACCAACACAGTGCTCTTTCTGATTTAGAAGGTTTAAATGTCAGTCAGAATGTATCCTGTGCACCTGATGTCTGTATACAATGCAGAGGTGAGAAGACGGTGCCGGATCCCTGGAATTGGTGTTACACAGTTATGAGCTGCCGTGTGGGTGCTGGGAATCGAACCGAGGGCCTCTGGAAGACAAACTAGTAATCTTAACCACTGAGCCATCTCTTCAGCCCCTTTCTGTAAATGTCATTTCTCCTAAAGGATGTTATAATAAAGACATCCATTCCCCCACTGGCCAGCCTAGAGCATTACACTGCCACCTCATGTCACATCATTATGTCTGTACTGGAAAAAAAAAAAATCCCTCTATTCCACTGGGATGTTGGGTTCTAAGAATTGTGGGAGCTGGCAGTCTTTATCTAACTCTGGAGCACAGAGATACAATAGGAAATGTCCCCTTGTATCAAGGCCAAATCCCTTATACCTTGCCCTCTCTTTTTAAAAAAAATAGTTTTTTTAAACAATTTTTTTTTAGATTTTTTTATTTATTTTATAATGTGAGTTCACTGTTGCTATCTTCAGACAACCAGAAGAAGGCATCAGATCCCACTACAGATGGTTGTGAGCCACCATGTGTTGCTGGGAATTGAACTCAGGACCTCTGGAAGAGCAGTCAGTGCTCTTAACCATTGAGCTAGCTCTCTGGCCCACATTGTCTCTTTGTATGGCTTGAATGTGAAATGCTCTAAATCCAGACTTATGTGCTGAGTGTTTAGTCCCAGCTGGAAGTGAGGGGGGGCACTATTTTGAGAAATTCTAGGTAGGGCCACTAAGTGAAGGAAATAGGTCACTGGGGCAAGATGTGTCTTTGAAGGTGACATGGGGTCTCTAGTAGCCTCCCCTCTCTATTTCCTAACATCTTGAGTTAAGATCTACTCATGCTACTGTGATGTTCTGCTCAAGAGTATGGGGCTAAGTGGCTATGGACTGGAGCCCTCTGAAACCATGAGCTGACACCCATCCCCCTTTAAGTTATTCATGACAGGATTTTGCACTGGTGATGAGGAAATTCATTCATCACCAAAACCATGTCAGACACATTTCTCCCCCTCAATGTCTCAGAATCAAGACCAATGTGCCTACACCAGGGCCCTTTCATTGGCAGTGACCCTTTAGACATGGAGCTCCTTGCTGGGCAACATTCCCTAATCAGAGAGGAAGCATCTCGTCTTTCCTACAAAGAAAACAGTGCCACCTTCCACTTCACGGGCTGTGCCAGTGGTGGTTTTATGTGTTTAGAGAAGGGATTTTTTTTTGTGCATGACTAATTGTCATTTGTCAGGTTATCTTTGTTGACTGACAGACTCTCTGCTTGTCATCCTGCACTAGAATTTGAATATTTTGATGCAGGCTTAGGTGTTCACTGCTGCATCCCCTCAGCTTTGCACAGTACCTGGCTTCTGCCTGGCACTCTCTAATACAGAGGAAATGAATCAACACGTGTTGTAGTAACTTTCAGAGATGGCCACAATCCCCAGCACATCTCTGCGAAGTCCTGCATAATTGGCCTAAAACCAAATCTGACCCGCTTGACACATTTGTGTGGGGGTGTGTGTGTGAACGCTAACATTTCAAAGAACTCTAAGGTTTGTTGAAATCACCTTGGAAGCACTGGCCTGTTAGCTTCTCACTTACAAGTGAGGAATGCGGATGAGTTTGGGATGCTTCCAGCCTACATAGCAAGCCCATGGCCCTCAGGGCATCACATCTTTCTATCCCTATTCTGAATTCCTTAGCTCCAGCCCCTCCACATGCTGTATTGATTGACGATCATCGGGGCTAATTATACTGGACATACCAATCAATAAAGCCATCAATGAGTATTAATGGGCCATTTATTTTGTGCCTGGCTATCGGCACCTTCATTGTGACACTGAAGGCTCAGGTGACATTTTTATGGAAGACACAATTTTTCAAGGGCTGTTGATTGATTCCTGGAAGCCTGGGGTTCACCCACAGATACATTTTCCCAGAGTTTGGGCTTCATTGATCCAGGCTGCTCGCTGACCCCACTCTTTGTCTTTTACTTGTTTTTCATGTTAGACTGCTCTCACCTCTCGGTACTTCCTTCCAGCTGTGTCACAGTTATTGACCAAATGGGATCTGACCTTCTTTATAAACCAAAGAAAATGCTCTTCAGCATCTAGAGAAACAAAGAGAAGCTGTTGTGTAAAGGGTGGAGAGAATGCCAGGTGATGTGGGCCTGCACACTCAGTCATTGGGTCTGTACTAAAAGGCCATCACCTTCCCACAGGACTTCCTTTTTATCCCGGCTGGTACGTCACTCTTTCTATAGAGGTGTTGTCAGGGACATGGTACCCATATGGAGACCAAAACACTCCTGAGATGTCCCTGATGTGGCAGCCGGCAGCTTGAGGCACAACTGTATGTTCTTGAGACACATGCATTTCTCAGCTACCATGGAGCACAGTGTCTAGGATGTCCCCCGTCTTGTACTACCTCATGGACCTCTTTCAGATTCCCATAAGGGCACCTCTGCCTGAATATTCTAATCTCTGAACCCAGGAGGCTGAGGGACCTGGCCCAGACCCTCGCCTTGTTTCCAGTAGTTTGACTCCTCCAAGGAACACTTTTTGGGAATAATAGTGTCAAATGACATTTTATCTGTTGCTGATTACCAAGTTGTATGTTCAATTTCCTGTCTTCTACTTCTACCCAAAGCAAAGCAAACAAGAAGAAAGAGCTTGGAAGAGGGCTCAGCCATAATACTTGCTCACAAGCATGAAAACCTAGCCTCAATCCCTGGGACCTATGAGGAGAAAGATAGCTGATTGTCAACATGTCAACACACACACATATGCCAAACACATATACACATGTGCTTGTGCACACATATACCACACACATACTATACACATACACACACACTATACACACATACCACACATCATTTATACATACTATACACACGTATACATACCATATGTGCATATCATACATCATATACATATATACATACTATACTCATATATACATACCATGCACATACACAATACATACATATACACACATTACATACTGCATACCACATAACAAACACATAAACACCCACCACACACATTTAAACACACCATACACAATACATATACACATACATACTCAGTACATACATAGCACACACATAAACATTTACACAAAATACATAAACACCACACACAAAACACACATATTTACACACCAGACACATATATATACAACTTATATATATATACACACACCATTCATGTATACACAAAACACACATAACACATACAACATACCCATACACACATAGCATATGCACATACACACACAAACACACATAACACAGAGACACATACTCATATGCACATGTACACACATACACACAACACACATACAACATATAGTCATACAACAAAATATTCACACATACAAACCACCATACCCACCACACTTACACACACAAGATACATAGAATATATACACATAATACACTATACTCCCCTACAGCATAAAAAACACATAATATACATACACACACTATTCACATACCACACACACATGTACACATATAAAGACATGTTACATGCACTTCATATACACATATACACACCACATAGACCACACATATACACAATGTGCCCAGACACACACACACATATGCATACATATACCACATATATACACTATACACACTAAACATACATATATACCCACATCGAACACAAACTCATACATAAACCACATACATATATACAAACTATACAACACAATGTACACACAATATACACAGAGAATATACCCACACATACTACACACATCATACACACACCATACATACACAGCACAAAACACACCATATACATATAATAATACATACATACACACATGCACACACACACACACATTACAATCATTAGTCTTCTAAAAAAAGAGAATATGGCTACATCTGATAGCCAAATGGTGGCTTGTCATGTATTAGCTATGTTTGCTTAAATGATTATTTATCTTGCTGTGCTTTAGGGTGCTTAAAATGAGATTGGTAGGCATGAGGTAGGAGGAATGATTTCTGGTCTGTAAAGCATCAACCAAGAGGCAGATAATCAAGGCTGGTGACTCCCTATCTCTTCTGAAGTATCTAATGAATTGAGCCCCAATAGAATTTTAGGTTTTCTGGCCTTGTGGTGCATGCACTTCACTGTGCAGGGGCTGGTAATTATTGTCCTTTACCAGCCACTAAATGACTTCTAGCAGGATGGTGAGAGTGGTTCAAATTCAGCCCATGTGCAGAACACGCTAGGGAGTGAGAACATCTGTCCCAACCCCTACAGGACCAGGGCCTTGTCCTTCCCAGGCTGTAGGATAGACATAGATGTTTAGTTTCCTGGCCCTGGTCCCGTGTTCCGAGCAACTTCCCTACGTCTTAGGCTTTCTTTAGTTTAAATGGTCCAGGTCTTTGCCAACCAGAGCCTGTCTTTTCAGCTATGCAGGATTCTGAGTTTTATTAACCAAGACCCCAGACAAAGGCAGCTTGAGGTTTCAATATGCAAAGACCTAGTTGTCCTCTTCACAAAGGGTGAGGTAGGAAGGAAGCTCTTATTTTTCAGAGTGAGGCTCCCATGAAAGGAAGGTGCTTGCTTTCTTAGCTTATTTTGATATGGACTTGCCAGGAAGATCCCACCAGAGACCTAGCAGGAAAAGCAAGTTTGGGACCGGCAGGACTCCTGGGGCTTTGGATGGGTCAAGGTCTCAGCATTCTCTTTCACTGTCCACAGAGACACGGAAGGGCAGGGGTGCTAAGATCAAGGGCTCACCCACATCTGCAAGGATGTGGAGAAGCCTCAACACTCTCCTCGGCCCAGAGACATATCCACAAGCCAGTCAGCCTGCAACATGAGGATTGTATGGGGCCTTCAACTCCTCCTAGTTGATTGGTGAGGCCTAAGTGTGCCTGTGGGATACACATGCTCACAATCAAGTTGAGCAGTTACCTTATGCCGTGCACTCCTCTAGGAGCCCCAGGAGGACCTTCAGAGATAGGTCTCAGCCCTCCTGCCTCAGCTTCCTGCTCAGACCCCCAGCAGCTTCTTCCAGGCTGCACGTACACACAACCCTCCATACACCTCTGTCCTCGTAGATGATGATGATATAGTTCTAGAAATTCCCAGACTCAATGAATGCCCTGCCTTCCTATAGGTATGAGACTAAGTATCAGCAGGGAAACATCACTGTGCATGTGCACACACACACATTCGAGCACACACACACACACACACACACACACACACACACACACACGTGTGCGCACGGTGCACCTAAGGCCCTCCCACCTGGGAATAGTGGTCTTCAACCTTTGCTGTACATTGGAGCCACCTACAGGGGACTGAGAATTCCTGATGTCTGAGTCTTATCCCCATAAAGCAGTTTAATTGGGCTGAGGTGAGGCCAGGGCATCAGGGCTTTGATGGAGCTTCCAGCTGATTCTAACGAGCAGGAAAATTGAGAACCATGGATGATGCTGCAGTGCAGCTAATGCAGTCAGAATACAGCCTGGGAGAGCGCTCCAGGAGGGACCACAGAGGCCTGTGGAGGATGGAGGTCCAGAGAGCTTTCAGCAGGAGGGGACCAACTATCTCAAAGGAGGAGAAGAATCAGATGAAGTAACCCTGGAGAGAAGAAGGATGGAGGGAGGGGGGAAGAAGGAAGGGAGAGAGGGAGGGAAGGAAAGAGGGAGGGAGGGAGGAACAGAAGACAGAGGATGAAGGGAAGTAATGGGTCAGAGGTAGGCTAGCAGCCCTACAGTAGAATATTACTATTTCTGAGGTTTTAAGTAGGAGAGGGGAGGAGGCCCCAGAGCAGGCAGGTATACATTATCTGGTTCCACTCCTTGTTGCTTTGAGGCAGGCTACTCTGCAAAGGATGGGAGTCTGATCTGGTCCCTACTTCTGGAGGTGGAAGGTGTGGGGGTCTTGTGTAATGATGCCCACTTGCTGGCAGTCTTAAGGCAGCTTCGAACATCATATGGCAGGGAGCAAAAAGCAGGAGCACGTACATACACGCACATATGCACATACATGGTGGGGAAGGGAAGAAGGGACAGAGCAGATGGGGAGAGAGAGGGGGAGGGAGAGGAGGAAGGAGAGGGGAGGGAGAGGGAAAGGGAAAGGGAGAGGGAGAGGGAGGGAGAGGAGAGGGAGGGGGGAAAGGAGAGGGAGAGGAGAGGGAGAGGGAGAGGGAGAGGGAGAGGGAGAGGAGAGGGAGGGAGAGGGAGAGGGGAGGGAGGGAGAGAGGAGAGGGGATTTCTGCATCTCATTCTGTAACACCTAGGATCTAATCATCAGAGTTCTACCTTAATGACCTTATCCACTAAATCCAACTAATGACAGTTGTGAAGGACAAAGAGAACAGATTAAGCTCTTGTTCTTTCAGTGCCTCATAATGAGAGCTACGTTTCTATATATAACGCCTTAAGGTTGGACTCTCAGGCTACTCAAACCATACACACCATATAAGAGAATAGTAAGGGCCACTGAAGAACTGTAACGTGTGATGGAGTGGGAGGAGATATTAATTTTGGCAAGCATTTATGTGAAAGGTGTGTTGACTGGATATGTGTAGAAAGGGGGGTGGCAACCAGTAACCTGGTGTATTTTCTAATAGCCTAGTGCTTTGACCTTTGGCAATATTCCACGATAAGAATAGATACCATCTTACCCTTGATGTAGCTTGGGACATACTCAGAGGTAAGTACTTTGCAAGTATGATCTTTTATTTAGTTCTCATGCTATCCCCTTATAAACTTGTTGTTACTACCCCTGTTTTATGAATGAGTAACTCAGGTTAAGTAACTTATGCGAAGGTCACATAACTAAGTAAGGAATGGAGTCCAAACCCCCCTTGGGCAAGGCTGGTGCTTTTTTTTTTTTTTTTTCTGAGGCTGGCCTTGAACTCAGAAATCTACCTAAGGCCAGTGCTCTTAACCCTTAGATTTGTGTTCCTTCCTACTCTTGACTCCATGATTTCCTAAAGCCCCGTCAGGGTTTCTATTGATGAGATAAAACACCATGACCCAAAGCGACTTGGGAAAGAAAGGATTTATTTTAGCTTACAACCCTCAGGTCACAGTCCATCACTGAGGGATTCAAGGCAGGAACCTGGAGGCATGATCTGGAGCAGAAGCCACAGAGTTGCTCCTCTTTTTACTATACACCACAGGACCACCTCCTCAGGATGGAGCTATATGCAATGGGCTGAGCCCTTCCATGTCAATCACTAGTCAAGAAAATGCCCCTGAAGTCTTACCTATGAGCCAATCTAATGCAGGCATTTTCCCAACTGAAATTCTCTCCTCTCCAGGGATCCTGGCTTGTGTCACATTGACGAAATTCTAGTCAGCACAGGCATCACTAACCACTTGGAGCTTTCTGCATTCTAGTAAGTGGTAGCTTTCTGCTACTTACAAGGAAATATCTTTATTTATTTATTTTTTTAAGATAAGATCTTGTATAGCTCAGAATGGCTGGGAATTTCCTTACATGGCCTAACTTAAACTTCTGAGTTTCCTGTCTCCATCGCCTAAATCCTGGGATTACACATGTGTGCTGCCACCCCTGTCTTATCTGGTGCTGGAGACTGAATTCAGGGTTTCATGAAGGCTGGGCAAGCACTCTACCGACTGAGCTACAGCCCCAGGTTGGGGAAGGCAAACACTTCTAGTTGATTCACGTATCTGATGCTCTGTGGCACTGGCCCAGGGTAGAGAAGCAAGCTGTCCCTGTGGTCCTTTGACCTGCCCAGCAAGTGCAACAGGCTTTAGTCATGTCAAGTTATCACTTGCCAACTCAGTGCAAGTTATTAGGGCAACATTGAAAGTCTTGAGCCATTTTCTGCTACTCCAGGCCCCAGCTCCCAGGAAAGAGGGGATCATTAAGGATATTTCCCAGAAAGGAGATTCCTCTGTGCCCTGAACATTACTGGACTGGGACCTTGGCATGTGAGTGCTGGGAAGCCAAGCTCTGCAGTTTTCCTGCCCAGTGAGTCAATGCAAGGAACAGCTTGAGTGCCCACCTCTTTAGGAGGGAGTCTCTGAATCATCACCTTCCTTCCAAAGATCACTTCCTTAATCCCAGCAAGTGTATCTAATCTTTTGATACAGGCATGACATTGTCATCCATAAATATGTGGGTTGCACTCATAGCTAGCCTTGGATCCTGCATGTCCAAAGTCAAGATCTCTCTTAACTGCCTGCAAGGCTGGCCACACAGCTTGTCTGTTTCCCAGAGCTACAGCTATTTAATGGATTAAGTGGTGGCTTAGGTGGAAGTCATAGGGGAATTCAGAGGGCTAGTCCAAAACTTCGTATCTGTTGTGACCCGTGGACACTTTCTCCCTCCCCAAAATGAACCTCACAGTTAAGTCTGGCTCAGTTTCCTCACTTGGGTACAAACATCTGGCTCTGTGGAGTGTAAGCTTGTTCCTTGGTGGGAACAGCGTGGAGATGACTGGGGATGGCTAGGGATGGCTGGGGATGGCTGGGAACCAGTCGAGCCTCTGAGGACCAGTTAGGTGTTAGTAGCTTGGCTGCTGAAGGATGCGCTTTGAAAATTGGAATAATATAAATTGCAGGCCTCAGCAGAAAATGCTTTCATGTAGAAGCTAACGAGGAAACTACTGCCTGAAACCAGCCCACCAAATACCCAGCCATATGCATATGCCCCTGGTGGCTCGTCTTTAAGCAATGAGATGCTTTGATCCCCTGCCAACTTCTGCTCCTCTAAGCATGGATAGAGTTTTCCTGGGTGAACTCTTTATTCAGGGTTCAGGGTCATAATTTAGCTCAGTAGGGATGAAACGGTTTCTTCTTCCTCCTTCTCTCTGTACTGGACATTAATATTAGAGTCTGTCATGTGCTAGGCAAGTGATGTACCACCGAACTATATCCCCGGATCTCTTTTTCACTTTTATACTCTTTATTTTTCAGACAGGCTCTCACTAAGTTGTCCAGGCTGACTTTGAACTCACCATCCTCCCAGATAAGCCTCCCAAGTAGCTGGGACTACATCCTTTACTGCTCTGGCTTCACAGTTACCTTTAAGAAGTGAAATTTCACCTTTATAAGTGTCACAGCGCTAGGAAGATAGCTCATTCAGTAAAGGACCTGCCGTGCGCACTAATGAAGACTTGAGTATGATCCTTAGAACCAATATTTTAAAAAACTGAAAAGCTTAGTGAGAGAAGCAGCACTTCTAATACTAGTGCCTTGGAGGCAGAGACAGACAGATCCTGGGTCTCATTGCTAGCCTAACTGCTGAGCCCCAGGCCAGTAAGAGTGTGAAAAGGGCCTAAGGAACAACACCTGTGGGGAAACCTTTGACTTCTACATGAATGTGCATACTTTCACACTCACAAACACAACAGGCACACACCCACACAGAAATAAACAAAGGTGCCCATGAGTAAGAACCATGCTTCCTCTCAAAAGGGGTTGACGTTGGATTTTAAAGAAAATCACAGGTTTAGACTTGAACTCACTTAGCAAGCCAGACAGGCCTTGAACTTGGATCTGCCTACCTCAGCCTCCTGAGTAGCTAGGATTACAAGCTTTGAGATACCAACCCAGCTTGTAGTGGGTTTTGAAACACTTGGGGAGAGAGTAAAGTCCCTAGCATAAAGAAGGGTCACAGCCTTTATCCTAGACAGGTAGTGCTGCTCAGGGCCCCAGTCACAGGTGTGCAGAACTGGTCTCAACTAGTCTCATCTTGTCAACCTGTGACGTCACCAACTGGACAGACTCCACAGCTGGCCTTTTTCTGGGCAAATCTTAAGGGGTTGTTCATGGATGAGTTGATCTGAGGTCTGGGGAAGTGAACCAAATGTTCAGAGGTGAAAGCGTTTGTGATGACGGTCGGAACCGACTGCCTTCTCTTACATCCTGATTGACAGGCTTGGCCCTATGCGTGACAGTGCCTTTCCTTAGAGGCTGGAAGATGTTCTGGGGTGGGGCTTGCTTCAATATCCACCTGACTGTTCTTCACATTGGTAGAGCCAGACCTAAATAGCCTAACCACTTTTTAGATGATCCAGGAAAGTTTCCATGGCAACACCACCTCACCGTAGGACCAGGTTCTAATTTACCAGTTTCTCTGGTCCAGGTGAGTTTTCCTACCAGCAGGTGGAGACTGGCTCAAGTCTATTAGCTGGGAGACGCTTTGCAGATTCAAGAGGCAGCTTGTTTGATTTGGAAAGCCCCTCAGAGGTGGGCTACTCCAGCGATTGTCAAACTTGAGTGATCACAGACCCAAGGGGCATCTCAGACACACAGCTGCCTGCTTGTGTTTGAGATTAAGGAATTATTGTTTGTCTTGCTGAATGGGATAGTGGCATTTGTGACACAAGAGTGGCTTGCTTTAGAATTATTCAGATAAAAATAAAAAGACGAGCTGGTTCCCACAGGAGACAGGAGGACATGGGAAGGAGGGAGCAACCATCGGTAATAAAGACGCAGGGACTGTGTAGAGAAAGCACAAAGGGCTGAGCTGAAAACAAATGAAAGGACGGCTGTCCAGCTGTCCGTGAAGGGCTGGGAGAGGGAATGGATAGGAACTGCAGGGGAACTGGACATGGAGGCTCACACCTGAAATCCCAGGCCTGGGAGATAGCAGCAGGAGACTTGATTTAAGGTCAGCTGGAGATGTATAGTAAGATGCTGGCTCAAAAAAAAAAAAAAAATTCTCCAACAACCAACTGACAAAAGTCAGAGAAGCCCTGGGTTGCTGTGAGCTGTGTGTGCCCTGGGATGGAGGACCACAGCTAGTGACACCAGGACAGGAGCTATTGATGGCATCGTCCTTCCTGTTTTTGAGTCTGTTTTTTGGGGACATTTCATGATCAAGTTTAAGGTAGTACAGATTTTCAGGTCTAGCTTCAAACTCACCAACTCAGAATCCTTTGGGAACGGAGCCCACCTATTGATTTTTAAAGATTTCCCCAGGTGTTTAATCATTCCCCTCATGAAAGCCTTTCTTCTTCCAGAGGAAACCCAGTCCCCAGAGAAGGTCAGTGACTTGTGGGAAATCCCCAGAGAGACAGAAGTGAAACCTGTATCAGAAGGTCAGACACCATCCCAAGGCAGCGACTCGTGACAGTTGGACAGCTCCACAGTCAGGGGAGCACGACACTGCTGCTCCATACCTCCAAGCAATCAGTGTCTGCTAGGTGTGGGACTTGCCCCATGCCACCTCAGTGGGTCCTTTGAAGATGGAGTGAGTTGGGGGCATACGAAGGGTTTAAAGCAATGTCTGTCTAACAAAGCACTCAACCCAAGGTAAGTATTAGCTCTTTTCGTCAGCGTCTCTATGTCAGAGCTTGCTACAGTTTCTTCTTTTCTAAACTGAAGAATCTGAAGCCTAGAAAAGAGGAGCCCCTCCTCCTGTGTCACTGCAGCTAGTGGGGACGTGGCCATAGGCTGGTATAGTCGAAGGTTATTTCCTACCACCTGCCTCTTAGCAAGCCTCTTTAAACCCCAAGTTGTGCACAGAACACAGTTCTTGACTGTGTCTCCCTCCTACCTTGCCTGTGGGTAGCAGGTGACTCTGACATATTGTGAAACGCTTTCCACCTGCTCCTGGAGTGGAAGGGAAACCTTCCTAAGGAAAGGGACTCTGCTGGCATGGTGGGACTCTACAGCATCCTGCCGCATCTGACACCCAGGATCCCAGGATGCATCTACCTATGTGCACATGAATGTATGAGTGTTCGTGTGCCCGTGTGTGTGTGCGCACACACACACACACACACACACACACACAGAAAGAGAGAGAGGAGAGAGAGAGAGTGCACACACAATTGTTTTATTTTATTGAGTGAATACAGACAAGAAAATCTGTCTTTACAAATGTGTAGCCTGCCTGTCCACTCACTCCCTGTGCAGTCAGTCACCTGGCACTCAGAGCTGATCCTTACGAGCATCCCAGTGGAGCCTAGAAGTAGAAGTGGAGCCTCAGAATCCTCAGGTGAGCAGGTCATCCAGCCATAGCTGCCAAGCTGGAGTGGCCTTGTGACAAAAAAAAAAGGACAGTATCATCCATTTGCAACAGATGCATTTCAAACAGCAGTTCTCAACCTTGCCAATGCTGTAGTCCTTTAATACAGTTCCTCATGCTGTGGTGACTGCCAACCATAAAATTGTGTCCATTGCTACTTCATAACTGCAAGTTTGCTGCTGTTATGAATCATAATGTAAATATCCATGTTTTCTGATGGTTTTAGGTGACTCCCCCTATGAAAGGGTCATTCAAACTCAAAGGAGTCAGGACCCACAAGTAGAGAACCACTGGTTTAAAAGACATGGTCATCCTATAGACAAGGTTATTGCTTGAGGAAGAGATGAGCAGAGAGCTCAGAGTCAGAAGAACCTAATCAGGGCAGGTGAGGTTTGCTTGAAAGATTTTGAACAAATCATCAACCGTCTTCAGGTATGTGCCCTGGGCTGAGGAACGCCGATGCTCTTTGCTCGAGACCACAAGAACTAACCAAGAACGCTTTTGCCAAAGTGCAGACCCCACGTGGGGCTGAGAAGGTGGCTGTCGGTGGTAAGGTGCTTTGCTGCACCAGCATGAGGACCTGATTTTGATTCCAGAAAAAAAGTCAGAATAGTGTAATGCTTTGGTGTGTGAGCTTGTAACACACGCGCACACACACACACACACACACACACCTAGACACAAACTCCCTCTGTGGTCTAAACTATTACATATGCTCAAATCATTAATAGGACAAAACACCCTGCAGCTATCAATGACACTAAATCGTAAAAACAGTGAGTATGTCCTGAGTAACCCCAAGTCCTCTTCTCTACTCGATACCGACTAACTGTCACGAAGGTAGGGAAACTCTGGCCGCTGACCTGCTTTGGAGTTCCTGTGACACAGTGAAGTGTGGGCTCAGGATGTTGACAGCAGGTCACTTCCATGGACCTGTCAAACGATCTGCAGATTTAAACTCAAATAAGAAAATGGTTCTGCTACATACAGGGCGACTCTGCCTAAAACTACTGGGACAGATAGAGTCTAGAAAATAGGACATTTTTTTGTAAGATGGGTGACACATATATACCTTCTGTTGGATAATATTCCACAATCAAACCCATTTGATCTGAAAGCCAAAATACATTTTTCCTTAGTCAGGCTGGAGGAAGAGGCACAAACTGGAGCTGGGTTCAAGTATTGCCCTCAAATGAGCTATGCTTCCAAAGCCTCCTGGATGTCACAGTTTAAGATAAGCAATGGTGGGCCTGGCCTTCTGTATTTTCTGGGGACAGCAAGAGGCTGGGGAGCCCAACAATGATAAAAGGAGTCAGGATCATTAAAATCATGCTCCTGTTTTCGTAACTGTAGCTCTGTCCCTTCTCATGTTCCTCTGTTCTGCTGTCAGAACAGATGGAAAGACAAAGCTTGCCTCCTATCTATTCCTGGCTTCGTCAGCCACGCCATAACCCCTGTTACGGTTTAAATGTGAATGTGGCGAGTGTGTTTAGCTGTGTGGTCCCTAGTTAGCGGTGCTGTTCTGAAAGGTTGTAAAACCTTTGGGAGGTACGGCCCTGATGGAGGAAGTGGGTCCGTGGGAGACGGGCCTTGAGGTTTATCATTTGGTCCCACTTCCTGTCTGGTATCTGCTTTCTAGTAGGCCCAGTTGTGACCAGGTATGGCCATCCCTGTCATCACGCCTACCCAGACATGACAGTCGGGGACCTTAAACCTTGAGCCAAAATGAATGCTTCTTGCCAGTACTTCGTCACGGTAGGAAAAATGACAGGTGTAACTCTCATTGCTCAGCCTTAGCTGGATTTACAGAGCCTTGGCTGACTTTAACTCCTGCTAGACTTCAGTCTCATCTCTTAATTCCTCTCCAGAAATAACTCACTTTGGGAGAGATTCTTCTAGCATTTGTGCTAGATCTACTTGGCATACCTTCGGTCTCCCTTTCACACGCAGTCACCACAGATCACCTCATTAGGGTCTGAACCTGAAATAACCTTATCCTAGAGAACAGAATCTCAAAGGAGACAGGAAGTGGGACCAAGTTATAAACCTCAAGGCCCATCTCCCAGAGACCCACTTCCTCCTGCTGGGCCATACCTCCCAAAGGTTCTACAACCTTTCAGAATAGCACCACTAACTAGGGACCACACAGTGGTGGCACACTTAGGCTCCAGCTGATGGCAGTGTGTTCAGAATGCTGTGGACCCTTTGGGAAGAAGAGCCTCATTGGTGGGTATAGGCCTTTAGGGAGATAGCCTGGCCCTGTTTTCTTGATCTACTAAGATAATAATAAGTTGTGCTGCATGCTTCCAGAATCACAGAAGGAGACACTCTAGCTGCCAGGTACCCTTCCCACAGGAGGGACTGTTTACTCTGAAACCTCTCTTCTCTGAAGTAGTTGCTGTCACGCAGTGAGAAGGATAGCTGACATGTCAGGCCTTGCTGCCTGCCCTTCCCCAACACCCACTCTCCCCTACCCACAGATCAATCAGTACCTAGCACTGTGAGCTATAGTCCAGAATATGATCACCCTTGTGTAGTACCAGGCTCCACCTGCATCGTGATATCACCTCTCTGTATCCCCTTGACCTGGTACCATGTATGTCACAGGTGTCCAGAACATATATAGAAACACAAGGCTCCCATCTACCTGCTTGAGACTAACCAGAGCAGAGCAGCTTTCTCCACAGTTAGTACAATGCTCTAAATCGTGCGTTGTGTGTGTGTGTGTGTGTGAAGGGGTGTTGCACATATGTGTGAGTACATGTATGTATATAACAATATGGTAGTCAGAGATCAATTTCTAGTATCTTCCTTAGTTACCCTTGTCTCTTTTGAGACAGTGTCTCTCACTTTTCTATGAGCTTGACAGTTTGGCTGAGCTGGCTGGCCACCAGGCTCAGGCATCTTTCTGTGTCCAGACCGCCCCCCCCCCGTCCCCCCCCCCAGTACTGAGGTTACATGTGCACGTCACCATGCCCAGATCTTTGAAGTGAGTTCTGAGGACAGAACTTCAGAACTTAGGTCGCTGACGAGCCATCTCCCCAGGCATAGCACCACATCTTTATGAGGCCCTGCACTGTTAGGCCTCTGTCTCTCCCTTGATCCTTTCTCAGAGTATTTCTTCTGTTCTTTGTTGAAGAGCCCATGCTTCCCTTTGGCCTGGCCTGCCCCTCACTACCACATATCTCTCAACATCAACATCACTTCTTCACAGAATGATGCTCCTTTGCTTCATGTCCCCTGTGACAGAGGCAGCTGAATGCCAGCTAATCTCTATTCCGTCCCTTTTGTCCTTGTTTTACCACTGTGGTTTAATTTTGAAGTGGCAATGACCCTCTTCACAGCCTGCATTTCCCAGCCTTTATCTTTTCTTTCTTTTTTTATTTTATTTTTATTTTTATTTTTTGCATCTAGGTGATGGTCATGTGATTTATTTCTGTGAGGGCATCTGTGGAGAATTTGGTTGATTGGTTGATACTGCCCTCTGTTCTTCACACCTTCTGTATATCGTCCTGACAGATGGGGTGCCTGCAGCCATCCTGCACCATAGAATGATAGTCTATGGACTGTAGACTAATATAACGGACAGGTCTGGGTTTCTGGTAGGTGTAAAGAAACTATACCAACTATTTCTGGACTTAGAGGGAAAACAACTGCTGATGTATTTAAGCACTCATTTTTTAAAGACAAATATTCTACAACTTATGCTAACATATTATTATTGAAGTCTATAATTAAACATTTCATGGGCTATTTGATTATTTTTTCCTCTCCCAGGAGACAGATGGTAGCAATCTAGTTGATAGTACTATGTGGCCAGTGTGGAATAACTAACAGAACAGGTGTCCTTCCATTTTATAGGCACTCTGGAAGCTTCCACTGGGCCCTTCTTTTTATATCGCTAAGCTTCATTGTGGACACCATATGGAGAAACGGCTATACTTAGAAGCTTGAGGTAAGGAAATATTGCCTACAGATAAAGGTTCTTGGGTACAGCCCTCTTCTTACCATCACATGCTCTTCTGGAATGTTCTGACTTGCCCAGCCACATTTCTCTCCCATCATGCTCCTCTTTTGCCTTCATGCTCTTGCTCTCAAAACTCCAGCCAGCCAGAACTACTGGTCATTCCAAGAGGGCCCCTGCTTTGCTGTCCTCCATGTCTGATGCCGTTCCCTAGCTGGAAATCATTTAGCCCAGTGTCTTAGTGTCTTTTCCTCTTGCTGTGATAAAACACTCTGACAAAAAGCAACCTAAGGAAGAAAGCTGTCTTTTGGTTCAAGGCTGTAGTCCATCATGGTAGGAAAGGCCCAACAGCAAGAGCTGGTCACATTACATCTACAGATAAGAAGGCTGCTACAGATGCTCAGTTCCCTCTCTCCACTCCTCTTACAGTCCAGGATCCCAGCCAGGAACTGGTGCTACCCACCGTGGGTGGGCATTCTCTCTTCAACTGATGCAATCAAGACACACCTCCCTCCTACTCAGGCATGCTCAGAGCTCCATCTCCTAGGTGACTCTACAGTTTGTTAGGTTGCCAATTAACACTTCCCAACACTTCCCAAATTCCACGGAATTTGTGCTGGTTAGTTTTATGTCAACTTGACACAAGCTGGAGTCATCCCAGAGGACAGAATCTCAAAAGAGAAATTGCCAGCTTAAGATCAAGCCGTGGGCAAGTCTATAGGGAGTTTTTAAGTTAGTGATTGATTCAGGAAACCTGCCTATAGGGAGTTTTTAAAGTTAGTGATTGATTCAGGAAACCTGGCCCTTGCCATTCTTAGGTGGGCTTGGGAACTCTAAAAAAACAGGCTGAGCAAGCCATGAAGGGCAAGCCAGAAGCAATCTTCCATGGCCTCTGCATCAGCTCCTGCCTCCAGGTTCCTTCCTGGTTTGAGCTCCTGCCTTAGCTTCCCTCAATGAACTGTGACTCAGGATAGATAAGTCAAATAAACCCTTTCCTTCCCAAGTTGTTTCTGGTCATGGTGTTTCATTCAACACAGCATTAGTAGCCCTAATTAAGACAGTCTCTAAACTTCAATGTCCCTTCTCCCAGGAGGTCAGAACCATCTCCTAGGTGTCCTTCTCTATCTTTCCCATTATACTGCTTGCCACCCAGTACCCAGGACTTCAACTGAATTGCCTCTTCCACAGTGACACATGACAGTACTAACCCTGTACCCAATCTTACTGGGAAATAGGTTCTCTATAGATGTGACTGAGTTAAGATTAAGTAATTAGTAGAGTAATTAGGCTTTAATCTTCCATATTTACTTTGGAAGAGACTTGGGGAGTAAAGCAAAGAGTAAAAGTAAAAGTAAGATTAAGTAATTAGGCTTTAATCTTTCATAAAGTGTGACCATGTGGGAAAAGGAAATTTAAAGACAGACAAGCTTTAAAGGTTGAACACCGTGTGGAGACAGAGGGAGACTATGGGGTAGCATGGCTGTAAGCCAGAATGAGACATGAGGAAGTGAGCAGGAGAGTGGCCCAGAACCTCTAAGGACAGCCTGAGTTTTGTACCTGTAGCCAATGGCGAGAGACTGAAGTGTTATACATCGAAGCATAGACTTTGTTACCTTACGGTGGAGTTCCAAAAGACTGATACCAGTGATCCTTGTAGTGTCCCCCATCCCCACCCCCAGGGACACATGGAACCAAGGTCTATCCAACACAGCTAGGGCACTAATGACTGCCCAAAGCAAGTCCAGCTTGGTGAGTCAGTGAGTTTGAGGAGCCTCCCAAATAGCTCTGTTTGAAACATCCCACCCAGCATGGGTGGTGACCTACGGAAGGCCTCCTAGATGGAATGGCCTTAGTTAACTTCCCACCTCTCCTACACTCTAGCTCTCCTGGCAGGTGTGTCCGACCTGCAAGTCCAATGGTGACGTGCAGCTGAGGACAGTGAGAAGCAGGGCCCAACACCAAATTTAAAAGTTACTTAGAACATTATGAAAAATGTTATAACTTGATTGAACAGTCTAGAGTCGTATAGAAAGGTTGGACATGCCTACTAGCACTTCCTGAGACTATATGCAGATGGGGGCCAGAGCGGGGAAGTGGCTGGATCTCAGCTGAGAGTTTAATGACTGTACCCAGCTCCCTTGATCTTATGAGGGTCTCATGCAAGCCATCAAAGATGCTCTCACTTCAGGATGGTAACGTCCTGGAGGGCAGCATCCCACAACAGCCCTCTGTTCTCATGGATTCCACATTTTCCCATTCTCCCAACTGTGGGCTGAACAATCTCATTAAAAGACTGTGCTCATGTTAGACATAGGCCAATCTTCTTGCCACTATTTCCTAAACAACAGCATGCAGCAACAATTCATATAGCATTGACCTTTTATTAGGTTTGTGAGGGACCTAGTGATTTAAAGTGCACAGGAGATGTGTTTAGACTGTGGGCGAACACTGCTCTTGCTTGATGGAAGGAACTTGAGCACGGGTGGATATTGCTATCCACAGAAGGCCCTCAAGCCCATTCCCTTTACATACGGAGTAACAATCGAATACACTGCACAAGGCTGCACTCCTACAGGGATGGAAGCAGTGCTGTTTATTGCTGTGGGAACCTGTGCATCCATCTCCTCTGGATTCTCTGCATCCTGTATTGACAATAATCAGGTGGGACACATTGTTGCCATTTCTAATAAACGCCTCTGTGAGAGACATTGAAGAAATAACATCTTCCCACTGGGGCCTCCTGCATCCTTAGCCTTGGCTGTTCCTCCCAATCCCCCCCCCCACACACACACAGTACCTTCCCAGATAACTACTACCCACCTTGATATTAATAAAACCCATAAATCAACACAATGGCTGCAAAACCCTTAGAGAAAGTCTTCTTCCTTCTGAGAAACACCTTTGACTGACTGTCCTGGAAACATAAACGCGGTCCGACTGATCCTGCCAAAGGCCACAGGAACACCGAACACACTTCTCTGGCTCCTTTGCAAGCCCATTCCTGTAGATTGAACTGCATCGCTACAAAGTCCCACCTCAGCATGGATGACACCCTGGTGCAAGCTGCATAGATGAAGTTCCTCATCCAGTCAACCTACAGCCTCCTATCTACACTAGGACAGCTCAGGACCTTTTGCAAAGCCAGGCACGAAATTGTACTAGCCAGAGCTCTGTGAGTTCTACATCAGCCAGCCTTGTCTACACAACAAGTTCCAGGATAGCTAGAGCTACACAGAAAGATAAATTAAAAAGAGAAAGAAGAAAAAATGACTGTTGTTTGAATGAAAATCCCTAACCTACCCCCACCCTCATCCATAAGTTTATTTGAATGCTTAATCCCCAGCCCATGAACTGTTTGGGAAAATTAGGTGTGGCCTTGTTGGTGGCAGGTGCCACTGGGTATGGACTTTGAAATTTCAAGGCCCAGACCCCCCCACCTCTGCCTCATCCCTGCCTGCTGGAGGATTAGGATATACAATTCTCAGTTATCCAGGATGATGGCTTCCTGCCTGCTGCCCTGCTCCCCACCGTGATGACAATGGGCTAACTCTTATTAAATTGTGAACAAGCCCCCTATTAAATGCTGTCTTCTATAAGATCCCTTGGTCATGGTGTCTTTTCACAGCAATAGAACAGTGGCTAAGACAGGCCCTGCAGTGGGGGTGCACTGGAGTGGAGATATATTCATGCCGTCACTCTCTGGTACCTGGGACTATGGCTTTATTTTAAGATGGGAGTCTTCACAGACAGTCTTGGTCCATTTTCAAACCCAACACTGGGTGGTTTATAAAGAGAAGTTGATATGGGTGTGATTCCGAAATTTGAGGCCAGGCAGCTGCATCTGGTGTGGGCCTACTGTGGTAGAAATAGACAGTAGGAGAGGACAACCTCATGCAAGAGAAAAGGGCAAATACCCAACTAGCCAATCCCACTGCCATGATGAAGGCATCGATACACATTTGGGAAGGCCTCACTCCCTCAAACTAAACCCTGAGGAGGCCTCATCTCTCACACCACTGCACTGAGAATGAAGGGTTCCACACAGTAGTCTACACAGGACACACACAAACCATAGCACTGGTGCCATCATACTGAGGACGTTATAACAGGTTTTAGTCTGGTAAGACTTGTGTCCCTTTGAGAAGAGATAGGTCTACAGATGGGTCTGGGGAGATGATTCAGTAGCTAGGGTCCTTGGTGCTTTGCATATATACCTAAGGACTTACATTTGCTCTCCATCACTCATGTAAAAAGCTGGGTGTGGCAGCGTGTTCTTGGAAGACTGGTGCTAAGGGGTTAAAGACAGGCACATCCCTGGGACTCACTGACTAGCCAACTTAGCCAAATCAGTGAGTGCCAGGTCCCAGTTAGAGACTCTGTCGGAAGAAACAAGGTGGGCAGCTCCTGGGGAAGGGCACCTGAGATTGACCTCTGACCTCTGCACTTCCTTGCACCTACATCTGCATGTGTGCACACACATAAAGGCATAGACACAGATGTGAGGAGGCTTCAGGGCTATCCAGAGGTAGGAAGCTAACTGCCATAACAGAATCAGGAAGCACAAAGAGTGGCCGGAAGCAACCAGAAAGAGTGTGGGTCAGCAAATATCTTCCTCTCCAAACCCAGGAAAGCATGTACCTTTGTTCTTTTAAGCCCTGCAGTTTGTGCAGCTAGGCTAGGCTTATGACTGATGTAGAGAGATGATGGCAAAAATATCAATCAAAGGGAAGCCTGACTCTGAAGCACACAGCCCAGGAAGCCATCCTGCCATCTGTTAATTAGTCCTGGAGGTGAGGCTTCAGTCTGCAGCAGGCAGCCCAGGAAACCTAGCGTCTTCTCTTAACTATGGGCTTTGGAACTGAGAGCCCCTCTCTACCTTTCCTGTCCACTTCTAGATTAGTCCAGCTACAGAAAGCCAGAGGTGCCCTCCAACCCAGTCATGCAGGATGCTCGAAGTGTCAGCTCCAGTTTTCCCATCCTGACAGTATCCCATAAGGGTGTGTCAGCAGCTTGCTTGCTACTGAAGTCATTAGGATGAAAGCCTAGATCTTGGGCAGCCCTAATAAGCTAGACTCAGCCACCAGTATGTCCTCAGTATGACAATTAAATAACAGTATAAAAGCAGAGAAAGGAGGTTTATTTACTGTGGGCACGCTGGGGATAGGAAAACAGGGCCTCCATCCCAAGTCCATCTTTGAACTCTGGTGCAAGGTTTAGATTTAAATAGAAGGCGAGGAGTGTGCACATCTAAACAGTGTTGGTCATGGTCTGGTCCCAGGCATCATCCTGGTCTCCGCTCCAGTCTTTCCTGACAAACTGTCAGAACTGTGTGAAATCTCTTTGCAGGAGACAAGCTCCTTCTCTGACAGGCGTCGGGCTTCCCATGTGAGGTTCCTGGGAACTTTCCAACTCCGTGGGTCCCATTGTTTCAATAGTCTGTGACAACCAAAGGGAGGAGCACAAGAGTCTCTCTTTAGAACATCGTCATTCCTGACAGGATGGTTACAGGACACACACACACACACACACACACACTCCCATTCCACCGCCGGTAGGTGAGCTTCAATTGCAGGCAGGAGACAGTAATCCAATCCCTTGCTGTACACAAAGCTGTCTGTCTTCATTCATTCCTTCCTCTGGGGAAACTCACACCCCAACATTTTCAAGTAATCCTCCTTCGCCATCATTTTAAAATATTGTTTTGGTAATTTTAGGGAAGGAAACTTATTTTAAGTGCTGTCTTCTGTTGAGTTAAAATATCTTCACCAAGCTGGGCAGTGGTGGCACATGCCTTTAATCCCAGCACTTGGGAGGCAGAGGCAGGCAGATTTCTGAGTTCAAGGCCAGCCTGGTCTACAGAGTGAGTTGCAGGACAGCCAGGGCTACACAGAGAAACCCTGTCTCGAAAAGCCAAAAAAAAAAAAAAAAAAAAAAATCTTCACCATCCACCCTGCCCCTAGCTCCTAGCCTAACACCTTGTATACAGTAAGTACTCAATCTAAAACTTGCTTAATCAACAAGCTTCTCTTGTCCAGGCATGGTGGCACATGCCTTTAGTTTTAGCACTTAGGAGGCAGAGGCAGGTAGATCACAGAGTCAGACCAGCTTGGTCTACAGAGTGAGTTCTAGGACAACCAGGGCTACACAGAGAAACACTATATGGAAAAACAAAAACAAACAAACAAAAAAAAACCCAAAACAAAAAAACCTTCTCTTTATAGTAGATGAAGATTATTACAGAAGTCCACAACTGTCAAAATGCAGACAATAGACTGAGGAGTGCCCATCTCCAGTTGCTGCATCTACAACATAACTCTTACACTTAAGGCTCAGGGACCATCAAGGAAGAAAAGGCAGAAGGACTTTTAAGAGCCAAAGGAGCAGGATGTTTACTGTGAGACAGTGTCTTCTATTTATGACATGGAAGTTGCACCAAAGAAGCATGAACAACAGAGCTGCCTCAACAGGACCTGCATAATGGCACTGGTCAACGAGCATGTGGGAACCTCACAAGGCTCTCCCCTTAGATAAAGGGCTATAGGCAACCAATGAATGGCCACTGAGAGAGGGAGCACCAGTCTTCTCAGAAAGAGGCCCCTGATAGGTTACCCAGTCCCAAGCGGTCAGTCCGAAACACATAGACATCTAAATGAGCAACACTAAATAGACTCAGAAGGATCTCTCTCTCTCCTCTCTCTCTCTCTCTCTCTCTCTCTCTCTCTCTCTCTCTTTCTGTGTGTGTGTGTGTATGTATATATGTAGCAGTAATAAAGAAAGAGAGGGGAATACAGACGCAGTTGGAGACTTATTGATGAGAATGATGGAAATACAGTACGCATGTATGAGATTCTCCAACAGTTTAAATTTTTAAAAAACTGCTAACTGATTTGGGCTGGAGAGATGGTTTTGCAGTCCCGAGCTCTTGCTGTGCCATGAGGACATGAGTTCAGGTCTCAGCACTCACATAACAAGCTGGGATCCTGCACATAGCCAGACTCCAGCTCTGACGGGGACAGGGGTAAGAGGGTCACTTGGCCTTGTCTGATTCCAGCCTTAGAAAATGTGAGGCTCGGGTTCAAGGAGAGGCCCCCTCAAAGGAACAGGAGAGGAGTGATAGAAGAAAATATTTAACACCTTCTGGCCTCCATGTGTGCTGTGTGTGCACACGCACATATCCCCCCTGCATGTGTGCAGCGATGAAATAAATCTACTTTTTAAAAACATACTTAATGAAATCAATGGCTCTTCTTACCTATCCGGTTACATAATGCCTGTCCAGAGCATCCGCCTTCACAGGATGGTCAGATAGATAGAGCAGGTGCGGCTCATGTTTATTTAATAGCCCAATAAAGGAGCCTTCCCACCAGATAATGTGGCCTGGAGTGGACTGTTTAATCACAGCTGGTCAATATTTATGAGGCAAGAGGCCCAGCTGTGCATATGACTTATTTACAAGCCAATTCTGGAGCCCATAAGCCTCCCTGTGAGGTCCACCTGTTCCCAGGCCCTGGTGAGGCTGCCAAGGCAAGCAGGAGAGAATACGGTCTCTGTCCAGGCAATTCAAAGGACAATTCCCACCTTCCTGCTGCCTTCCTGGACCATGATTCCTTTTTATTCCTTTTGAATAAAAAGGTCGGCAAAGCTTTTCTTCTCTGTCAGCCACAGCTCTCTCTCCACCATCCCCTTCTAGGTAACCACAGTCAAAACAGAAAAAAATCAGACGGGAACCAGATACCCGCAAGGCTTTGGGTTTCCAGCATGGATGTGTGTTAGAATCACCCAGGGGATGCTTGTTAGAAACTTTGAAGACTAAAGCCTTGCCCAGCCTCACTGAGCCAAAGCCTTGCACATAGGGGCCAGGAATATTTTTTTTTCATTAGCTAATTGGGGTTGGGGTGTCTAAAAAAGCTGTAATCAGTTCTGAGAACCTCTGCTTCCAGGACCTTGGATTCTAGAAGCACAAAGCCTCAGTGGTCTCTACAAAGATGGTAGGTAAAGAGAAAGAGAGAAAGAGAGAGAAAGAGAGAGAGAGAGAGAAAGAGAGAGAGACAGAGACAGAGAGAGAGAGAGAGAAAGAGAGAGAGAGAGAGAGAGAGAGAAGAAGAGAGAGGAGAAGAGAACAGAAGAAGACAAAAGGCCTCTCTGGGATTCTGCTACGTAACTTCCAACCCGAGGGAGGGAGTCTACAGAGACGTTACTTCCTCCTTCTAAACTCCTATAGACACTGGAGACCTACGTGGAGAGATCAGCAATGACTAGTACCAACCAGAGAGGACCGTGTCTCTCAGGAAAGATTTACTAAATTCGACATATTCTCAGACCACCTGCAAAACATGAGCCTAGTAAGATAGTGTCAGTGATGGAGACCACACTTAACTAGACGACTTCCAGCCTCTGCATAACTTACTCTGTTAAACTTAATCATCATCAGGACCCAAAAAAGCCTTGAGAAGTGTCAGAGACCTCTTCACTGGTTTCCCTTCCAGCAGAGCCCACATTGAAAACCGCTTCTCGCTTCTCACATTCTTTGCCTTTAGGCCTGATGAGCCGCCTTGTACAGCTGCCAGGGCCTGCTTTGACCTTTCAGTTCAGCACAGTCACACACACAGCACACACAGAACACACAATGTACACACACAGAAAGACACACACACCACATACAGACATCACACACAGAACACACAAGCAACACACATACACAAACAGGAACACGTGTATCCAACACAAAGACAACACACTACAGACATTAAAAAAAAGCACACCAAACACAATCACACACAGACCACACTGTACACACACACAAGACCACACATTTGTACTCACAGAGCCTCTGCCCTTATGTGAAAAGCAAAGATACCATGAATAGAGGTCTTCTGAGGGTTTGTGATCTATATGTCATGCTGTAGATCTCAAATGTCCCCCGCAGGCCACAGGTTGAAGGCTTTGTCACCGACCCGCAGTGCCATTGGGAGATGCGAAGTCTTTGAGAAAAACCAAAAAAAAAAAAAAAAAAAAGAGAAGTGAAGCATGCAGGAGAAATAGGTGCCTGAGGGCATTTCTCTGAAGGGGATGCTGGGACCTCAGCCCCTTCCTCTCATTTGGTTTGTTTCCCAGCGTCCATTAGGAAGACAGCTCTGTTTGCCCCTCCATGATGTTTCCTGACTCTCTACAGGCCAAAAGCAACAGAGCCAGGAAGCCATGGACTGGAACCAGGACAAAGCTCTCCTCCTTTAAACTGGTTTTCCTCAGGGATTTTGTCACAGTGACAGAAACCTAACTCCAGAGAACAGAAAATATAGCAAGCACCTGCCTGCTTACAACAATATGGCCGACAACAGGAATAGAGTGGAAAATGAGAAATCCAAGACACAAAGGTGAAGTGATGACATCGAAGATCAGGCCACTCTAGTCACCTTGCTAAGGATTTTTGCCAGCACGTGAGTATGGTAGGGGCCTGTGGTCTGATACCTAACTTCAGAACTGAAAGAGTTGAAGGACTAGAGCCATGAGAGTCAGAGGCTAGAAATAGCTAACCACACAGAGGGAATGGAGCCTTCAGAAGCCCCGAGTCAGGACAGAGCTTGGCACAGTGAGAAAGCTCAAAGATGTCCCAGAAGACTATGCAAATGATGTGGTACTTTGGGAACCAGGCACAGGCATCGAGGGCTTGCTTTGTATAACTTACCTGTTGTTACAGACAAGTCGAACCCATTAGGCCTCCATCTTTGAAAGGAACCCTGTTGAAGGGCCGTCTGGCCTCTGCATTCCTACCTTTTGGCTACGCTGATTAGCCCAGGGATAATCTCTGCTTGTCCTCTTGTCCTTTGTTTATTTCACTTTCTCTCTGGATTGGAGTGCAGGGAAGAGAGGGGAGTTTAGTTACTCTAATGGAAAACCTGTAGGAAGCCCAGGCTTTTGCTTCTGAAGGTGCCTGGCTTGTATCTAAGGATAATCTAGCTTAGCCTTTCCTCAGACTTCACACAAGCAGCCAACAGAAATAGGTTATCACTGTAACTAAACCACTTCTAGATCCCTCCACCTCTGCCCCAGCCGCATGGCAGGGTCCTGTGGGCCAGGAAATGCTCGCTATTCGATGTCTTTAATCCCTGCAAATGCTCGGCTTTTCTCCTCAGCCTCATTTGTGCTTCCTTGGGAAGTAAAGTCCTGTGAAGGGCTTAGCTCTTGCTAGCTGGAGGTAATTCACATCAGATGGTGGCTGTCAGTTCTGACAGCGCGCTGCTGAGCTGCACGCTGGGATTTCTGAGGCTTTGCTCACAGTGTCCTGACCTCAGAGAAGGTGCTCAGTGCATGACAGGGCCTGACATAACTTCCTTCCACACCTCAGCTGATGTGCAAGGCAGCACGCCTTCGAAAAGGCACGGCAAAGCTGTAGAGGACTAGAGGTTTCCTCCCTTTCCCTGGACAGTGGTGCCTGGCTGATTCCTGGGAAGAGGGTGGGACACCCTGGAGAGGGAAGGATGGGCTCACAGAGAAGTTTCTCTGCAGAAAGAATTGTCAATATTGTTTATTCAGGCCCTCATAGTCATCTTGACAAACTACTGCTGCCTCCTGCCCCCTCTCTCTGCCATCTTGCAGGCAAGAAACCCAAGCTGGAGGTAGAGAAATAGGCAAGTGGCACAATTCCAATTGTGATCCGCGTAAGATTCTGTTGCATGGAAGATTGCTAAAGACCCTGGAATGGTTGCAAGGTGAGCGGGAAGGTCCGTGCAATAACAGGCTCCTGGAGCCTCAACACCAACGACAAGGGAAGTGTACAGCCCAGATCCTGACTTCTCCCGTGTTTTTTTTAGATTATGAGAAATCTGTTATGCATTAGAGGTGATGTGTTCCCTGACTAAGGGCCCTTGTGAAACAAAATCAAACAAAAATCCTGAGAGGAGGTCCAGCTTGGGTTCCATTGGGTAAGTGCTTGAATAACCTGCACGAAGTCCCCTGGGTTTGATTCTCAGCCAATGTGTTGTGGCACAGCCTGTGATCCCCACACTAGGGAGGTAGAGGCAGGAAGATCAAAACAATCCATGGTCATCCTCAGCTACATGGTGAGTTCAGGGATAGCCTGGGCTTCACCTGTCTCTATAAGTCAAAAGCAAACCCCAAATACACACATGAAAAATACCTCCCACCAAGAAAACAGACTCAAAGGGTGATAGACTCAAAAGGCTCTTGGTGATTGGCTCCTGCAGGCTCTGACCTAACCATCAGAGTAATGCAATGTTGGGTTCGGAATTCAATGGCACTCTTGGGAGGTAGCAGAAACTAGGGAGTGGGTCCTGGTTGAAGGAACTGGCTTACCGGAAGGGAATAGCTTGTCCTTGGCTCCCTCCTTCTGGCTTTCTCTGCCTACTGTTTCCCACAGATAAGCAGTTTTGTTTTTTCACAATCTGGGATGTCCTGCTTCATGGTGCAGGAGTCCAGAAGCAACGGAGCCAAGTGACCATGAGCCCAAATACCTTTGCTGCTTTTCAGTGGTTTCTCTCATGAGTTTTGCCAGAGCAACAAAAATCACCACAACACCTCCATCTCAGCTCCTGACTCCTCAAGGGTACACCGGATTGTATCACACTAGAAGACTGTGGTACAATATCAAGCACTCCATATTTATTAGAAACTCTTCCCTTCAGGCCTTGCTCTCTCATAGCTGGGTGACCCTGAGCAAGTTCTGACTTCTCGGTGATCTTTACTTTCTTTGTGCTAACAGTGACACCGCCTTTAACACTTATGGGGTTATCCTCATCTTGCCAAGGGCAAACTGAGGCTGGAGCTAAGCATTCACTCTCTTCATTCTTTGTGGAGAATGATATATTGGGAAGGGAGTGGAGAAAGCCTCTGAGTGATGATTAATGGTTATCATCCCTTCTACAATGGCCAGGAAACACTGCTGAAGGCCAAAGGCCAGGGGCTGGAGAGATGACTCAGCAGTTAAAAGCACTTGCCTTCTTCCAGAGGACCAGAGTTCAGTTCCCAACTTTCACATTAGGCAGTTCAAGACCACCTGTAACTGCAGCACCAGGGACTGCAATACCCTCTTTGAGCCTCTGTAGGTACCTGTGGCACACATCCACACAGACGCATACACATGCATGTAAATAAACATGATAAAAATTAAGAATCTTTAAAGAAAAAAAAAAAAAAAAGAAGGTGCAATACAGAGAGCAGAGAGTGTGAAAGTGCCACACTTTAGGTTGTTCTACTCCAAGCTCTCAAGTCTAGGACCCCCGACATTCAGAGTGACAGGAACATTGGAGGTCTGTGGGCAGGGACCTGGCTGTTAATGTGAACTTCATGAAGGTTCAACTTACAGGTGGAGGTACAAAGGAAACCCAGAAGGAACAATGAAGCCTGGTATACCTCCTCCCAGAGAAAAGAACCTTCCCTTCACACATACCTGTGTGGACAGGGTGAAGGGAAGGAGCAGCTCCAGGAAACAACACCAGTCAAGCTCATAATTTTGACCTTGGATAATCATGGCCACTCTTCCTGGACAGGGGTTGTAGTAGCTGGAAGAAGGAAACATCTCTTAGCGGACCTCCCCTCCTCCAATGATTGAGCCAACTACAGAAGCTTCAAGGACAAGAGACCCATGGATACAATGCATGAAGGTCAGAGAACAAAGAGTCAGAGGCTCACTTTAGGAGTAAGGTCCCAAGTGGTCCTTTGGATGGTTGAGAGGAAAGATATTTATAGGGACAATTTGACCTTCCCAATTACCATACATCAAGGGAAGGTTTAAATTTTGTGTCTGTCTTCGTCAGTTGTATGTTTCTGTAACAAAATACCTGAGGCTGAGAAATCTTTGAAACACGGAAGCCTATCTGGCTCACAATTCTGGTTGCTGGAAGGTCCAAAGCACGGTGCCTGTATCCCGGTCAGGCTACCCCACGCATCACAACATGATAGAGAAACAGATGGGGAAAATGAGCATGCGCAGCTGAGTCACAGGATAAGCAAGAAAGCAAGAAGAGCCTGGGGAGGGGCCAAATGTACTCTTTGTATAGCAACTACTCTCACAGTTGCCAATTAGCACCTACCAGATCTGACCTACATCTACAATACAACAACCATCCATTCATGAGCTCCAACGACCTAATGACTATCTATTGAGCTCCACTTCTTAAAGGCTTGATTCCTTCCCACTTCTATGCTGGAGACCAGGTGACTAACGCATGGGTCTATGGGGAAAAACCACATCAATCTGTAGCAAGGTCTCTCTGTATATTGTCTGTTTAGTACTTAAAGGTCAGTTCCAAGAAGCAAGACATTAATCTTCTCTCCAAATCAATAAAGGCTCGGTGATTGGATTGTTAATTGCTAGTCCCAGGAAGTCAAGACTCAAAACTTCAATCTCCTTGAACCTGATAGGGTAGCACCCAGGTCCCCTTTCACGAATGAATGATCTACTTTACCAACTATTGCTGGCCTAAGATGGGAAGGATCACTTCTGATGGATAGGAATCCCCCTCTATGACCATCTCTCCTTTCTGGGATCCAGGAAATCTAATGAAGTCAGAATGACCCATGGTGAATCACTACCTCCACAAGGGGTAGTTGTTCTGAAGCCCAGCTCCAGAGTACCTTTGAGATTGGCCTTAATACACCACCGGAATGCATCACTGTTGGCTCTGCTTCAAACTCCCCCTTTCCTCCCGTGTCCCAACTGACACATCTGGCAGGTCTTGAGTCTTAACGCCTGGCATCCACCTGCCGCAGATGTTAGAAGCTCCCCTCTGAGCAACGCTTATAAACAAGGCTGCGACCGAGAGTTTCCAAGCAGTAATAAGCAACATCTGTACTGCTGTGTGCTCCACCCAACACTCCTATGCTCACTTAACTCTTCAGCCATCTGAAGAGGTTGGCAGGCAGAGGGCAGTGGCCAGATCTCCACCATGAATCAGTCTCCAGGGAGGGAGAGAAAAATCCTATGGTAGGCAATAATTCACATAGTTTGGATAATGATCACAAACTCTTTTGTAGAACATGGGTCCTCTACCAGGTGTTTAGAGGTGGTTTTAAAAAAATGTGAATGCTGGTTTTGGAGACTACTAGGTTAAAATTGGTGTCTTGGTTCTAGCATGTGTTGGGCTTTTAATATCTAACATGTATCGTTAGTCTGTGAAGACTTTTTTGTGCAGAATTTCTTTAGGTGTATTTCTTTAACTCCCCACCCCTACCCCGGCAGCCTGTGGTGGTAGTGGAGAATAGAACTTACTAGAAGGTTCTATTAGACTGATACATTTCTCAGCTGCTACTTTGTCTATTCGTTCCTCTCTGATGCAAAGGGAAAGACATCCCAGATTAACTCTGAAGGTAAAAGAAGAGGCAGGTATAAACAGAAAGCCACTGGCAAAAAAAAAAAAAAACAGGCTGAGAGGGGTCCTGTCTACTAGAAGCCAGACTGTTCCTGGTTTAGGAAGGTGAAGTCTATGAGCCATGGACCTCTAGGCTCTGTGGGGCCAGATAAAAGCCTGGGCTTTCTCCAGATCCAGGTGAATTTTTTCCGGAGTCTCTGGCTCCCTAGTCCAGCCTATGAGGGTAGCAAAATATTCCCCACCCCACCCCACCCTGCTACATTTTACAATAAACTTGGTAATTTGGGAGGAGTAAGGAGAGGAAGAGGAGGCAGGATGTAAGAGCCATGGAAAACCATGGGTCCAGGACCGTCCTGGGTTAGTTAATTGGGTAACACCTCTAATTGTGTGGGCATCTTGTTAATTGAGCACTACCAAACATGTAAAGCCTTTGGATAATCTTTAAGCATTAGAGTCTCATTTCTACTGGGTACCGCGTGGATGGCAGGATGGTGAGATGGTCTAGGCTCAGCCCAGCCTTGTGGAGACAGCGTGGTAGATTGGCAGAGCCATCTCCCATGATGGCGTCTTGTGGGTGCCAGGGCCTTTGCTTCTGGCCCACCTGAGCCATCGGCCTGAGCCGCGGCAGCAGTGAGAACACACCACTGCCGCTCGTGGCCTCAGGCCTTGCCCAGTTGGGAACATGACGTCACTGTAACAACAAGCCAGATTGGGTGGTGCCAGTTTTAATGTTAACCATTAACATATGGGGACTGATGAAGGCACTGATTTTTTAAAAATTTATTCTTCTCTAATGTATTACATCTTGACTACAGTTTCCCCTCCCTCCTCTTCTCCCAATCCCACCTTACTCCCCTCCCCTTCCCCAGATCCATTCTTCCTTCATTCCCTTCACAGAAGAGCAGGCCTCCCAGGGATATCAACCAAACATGGTATAACAAACTACAATAAAACCAGATACCTCCCCTCATATCTAGGCTGGTGTTTTTAAGAGAGCAAATGAGGGAGAATGGAGTGGGCACCTCCACTCCACTGAGCCTGTGTAGCACCTCTTCTTGCTGCTCTCAGGGGCTTTGGCTGCAGTAGTTTACAGGCTCCAGGCTCACTTTATCGCTTCGTCCTGAAGGCACGAAGCCTGTTTCAGCATAAACCAGTGATGTGATGGCAAACTCAGAAGCACAGCCAACATCGGGTAGTGTTCTCTCGTCTCATTTAATTAACGAATCCTCAAAGATTTACAAGAAAGGAGAGCTCAGATATGTGGCTAACCCTTAAAGACAGATAATCCCTAAATCTTATTAATTAAAACTCCTCATTGGTATATAAAAACAAATTATGCATGAAATTATCATATTTAATACTGTATACATTGTGCCATCAAGTTAAACTAGCTATTTCTCCAATATCTTTCTTTTTTTTTTTAATGACAAATTCAAATCTTCTCCTCTTGCATTAGTAGAGTATCACTCTACTCTCCCTGCCTTACAAAAGCCTACTAGAACACTGGTTTCTGTTAACTCTGCTGAGGACACAAAGTCTAGCAGGGTTTAGTCTGTTGTATATATATATATTCAAGAATATGTTCGCAGACGCTCTCAGGGTCGCTCCAGGTAGCTCACATGCGAACGAGCTCTTAGTTCTAACCCCAGCGTTGTCATTCCTTTTTCTAAAAAGTATTTTTAAAATTATATTTCTTTATTATGGGATGTGGGGGCCCACACCCACTACCCACACGGGCATGAGCATGCCTCAGTACACATGTGGAAGTCAGAAGACAACTTTGTGAGTCAGAGCTTCCATTCTACCACATGGGTCCCAGGAACAGAACTTGGGTCCTCAGGCTTGGTGGCAAGTACCTGCTGACCCTTCATTTCTTCTATGTTTTGGACTCAAATCCATTCTATAAATCGAATTTATAGAATGGACTCAAATCCATTCTATAAATCGACCACAGGACAAGGATGTGAATGGAGGCAGGTAACTGGGGTGTCATTGTTGGGGAGTCTAACAAGGAAAGGAAGGCGGCTGTAAAGGTCGGTGTCCATATGGGCAACTGAGAGGCTTCCTTGCTGGACAATGTGTAAGAGTGTATAAAACATGATTCACGGTGATCTTCCCCCAAAGTCTGGGGTGCATGCAGGCCCCACATTGCTGGAGGATGCTGTAGAATTAGGGCCATTGCATCTCTGGCTCACTGCCAGGCACTTATTTGCCAACTTGACACAAACTAAGATTCTTTAGGGAGAGAGAGCCTTAGCTGAGGAGATGCTTTCTCCTTCTTCTTCTTCTTATTTTGGGGGGAGGGGGAGGCTTAACAATGATTGTGGGAGGGCCCAGCCCACTGGGAATGGTCCTGGGTGGAATAAACAAGCAGGCTGAGCAAGCCGTTCGTAGCAAGCTAGCAAGCAACGTTCCTCCTCAGTATCTGCTTCAGATCTTGCCCTGGCTTCCCTCAGTGATAGACTACAAGCTGTAAGATGAAATATGTTAACTTTGCTCCACAAGTTGCTTTTGGTTATGGTAATTATCACAGCAATAGAAACCTAACTAAGATACCCACCCCACAGAGAGGGCAAAAAGGAGGCTCTTCTATGGAGAAACTATAGGTCCATGCTATTGGAAGGGTGAGGACTGAGCACAGATGAATTGTCATTGATCTAGGATTTGCTATGTGGAGGAGGCAAAGAGGAAACTCTGAGCCTCAGTTTCCTCGCCTGTAAAATGAAGAAGGCCGTTAGCATCCACCTGATAGCCTGTTGTGACCATTGAGAGAAAAGATAAAGTACAACAGAGGGAGCCAGCGAGCTGCTGCTGGATGACAGACTACTCCAAACATGTCTTAAATCACCAATGCTCATTTACTGCATGTTCCGACTAGTCTTTGTCAACGACACCCAAACTACAGTTATCTAAAAGGAGGTTAAAAAAAAAAACAAATTGAGAAAAACATCTCCATAAGATCTGACTGCAGGTCATTTTCTTAGGGATTGATGGGAGAGGGCGCAGTCCATTGTAGATGGTACCAACCCTAGGCTGGTGGTCCTAGATTCTATAAGAAAGTAGGAAGAGCAAGCCAGTAAGCAGCACTCTTCTATGGCCTTTGCATCGGCTCCTGCCTCCAGTTTCCTGTCCTAGCTTCCTCCATTGATTGCTTACATGACAGTATAAGCCCAGTAAACCCTCTCCTCTCCAAATTGCTTTTAGATCATGGTGTTTTCTTGAAGCAATAGAAACCTTAACTAAGGGACTGCACTCTAAGGTGTGTGGATAAGCCTACTGAAGCACAGTGGAGACAGCTCATCCCTGCTCAGGCGACAGAAGTTACAGCCAGAAGGCACAAAAGCTAGAGCTGAGGTCTGTTGGGAACTGATGGGCTAGAACACCCACCAGTGAGGCAGTTGCACACCCTGATTGGCAGGGTGGTGCTAGCTCTGCTGTCCTCTGTTTCTATCCACATGGGTTTTTCTAGGAGGCTGCTGGGGTGTCCTTCCAACATGATAGCTGGCTTCCCCCAGAGCAAGCTAATCAAGAGGTTAATGTTGGAGCCACAATGTCTTCTACTAACCTTAGGGTCACATGCTGTCCTTTCTGCAGAAGTCTATTAGTCACAAATAAAGGTTGGCTCTGGTTCACTGTGGGAAGGGTCTATGCACAATTAGCAAGACCATATGGGGCATGGTCATCATAAAAAAGAATGGCAGGTACGTAGTAATAACTTAGAGATAGGAACTAGTTTCAGGGTAAGAACAAAAGAGAGTCCCTTTTACAGTGTTGCCTTTGGAGAGATAAGAGTCAACACCCCACCTGATGTGATGTTCTCCCTCCTGCTCCTCCCAGACATCTCTCCCTGGGGCAGACAACTCTGCTCTGTGTGATGAAACATTTTCCTCTCCAGCCTTTCCTAGAGTCAAGCAGGTGGCCCTTGGCTTTGAGCAAGTATCTCAACAGGCAAAGCAAACAGAGAGGTGTGGATCTCTCCATATCTCTGTAATTAAGCAGAAAAAGGTGCTAACTATGAGTCTGGAGCCTCAAATGTCCTCCAAGGGTAGTTAGGGCTGTGGAGAATCTGTTAGCTGGCAGTAACTTTGAAAGGAGGCTTTGCCAGAGCAAAGGCAGCATCGGCATAGATCACCTGCAGAGGATCGTGGGCCGACTGCTCATCCAAGCTCTAAGATGACAAGCATTGAGCCAGAGTCCAGCCGGGGACTGAATTAATGATGCATATGAATGAAGCCTGGCATGGCTTCCTTACAGAGAGATGGGCACTTAATGAATTTTTTATGGCCTGCTCCTGGTACCATTCCCTATGCCAGCTTCTAAGAACACCCCTGTGCGGTAAAAGGACTGGCTTGGATGAAGGGTACAGTGGTGGCTTCTGTCCTTGTTCCAGTGTCACCCATCCTGGGCACTTTTAGAGTGCTTACTTATTTTAACAGCCATACCCCTATGGTAGCTATTTCCAAGTTCCTCTGACCACAATACAGGACAGAAACAACTGCTTAGAAGATTTGTTTTAGCCCATGATTTCAGTGGGCTTCAGTCCATCATGCTGGGGTGGGCAGGGCTCGTGGTGGTGGAGACTTGTTCATATAGTGGGAAAGTGGCCAGTACTAGGGGCCAGGCCAGAGTCATCAAATGCCTATTCCCACTGACCTGCCTTTATCAGCAAGGTTCCATGTCATGAAGGTTCCACTGCTTTCAAAACATGAGCCTGTGAGGGCACATTTCAAATCCAGCAACATGATGCTGTGTGGTTCCCTCTCATAACTACAGGTGAGTAGATTTCAAGGGTCTCTTAATAGAAGACTCTTGACATTTAGAGATTCTAGCAGGGGAATTCGGCTACTAGTATACCCTTGATATACTATACCTTGGCATACTAGTATACCAGTCCTCCTCTATTTAGGGAAGATCTTCCTCTTGGACCAAGTATGCAACTGACCAAATGAGCAGCTCCAGGAGGCATGCACATGGAGCCATGCAGTGAGGCTGGAAGGGGATACCTGCCTAGCCAGCCAGAGCAGCCTCATCAACCTGGTGATCAATGTGCTGACAGTCTTAGCTGCAGCCCACACCTTTAATCCCAGCACTTGGGAAGCGAAAGCAGGCAATCTCTGAATTTGAGGCCAGCCTGGTCTACAGAGCAAATTCCAGGACACCCAAAACTACACAGAGAAATTTTGTCACTAACTAACTAACTAACTAACTAACTAACTAACTATAGTCTTGCAAGAGAAAGTGCTGTGAAGCAGAGAGCCATGAAATGGGACTAAGGGAGTTACTCTCTTGGGATGTCTAGATCTTTCATTTGTTCTTGATAGATGGGTGAGGTATTTGTTTTTTTTTTTTTTTTTTGTTTGTTTGTTTTGTTTTTTTTCATGAGGGGGGAAAGAAAGAAGAGAAGGAAAGAGATGGAGAGGAAAGAGAAAATGGGGGAGAAAGGGGAAGAGGATGGGAGGGTAGGGAGAGAAACAGAGATGGGGTGCTGGAAGCATTGAAGGAGTGAGGAACAGAGAGGAAAACTAATGGAGACTTTCTAATTGTCACTCTGGTCCCTTCAGAAGACCACATCTATGTTCTCCCTGAGTTCTCACAGGCGTCTTCATGTCCTTCTATAGTCCCATTTCCTGCTTAAACTAGTATAGACTGGATTGGGTTTGCTTTTACTTTAATGGGCTAATCTCCTAATCAGGTTCAGAAGTTACCTTGTTAAAAAGAAAGTAACTAAGATAATAAAATCAATAGGCAGACAGACAGACAGACACAGTAGAGAAAGGGAGACAGAAAGGGAGGGGAGAGAAGGAGGAAGCTTTATCCTTTCTCTTCTCTGTGGTGGTAGCTGGAACCAGCAGGTCTTACTCCATAGAGCCATCGAGGGGAAAGCCCTTTCTGAAGGCACACCTTGGTTTATCTCCTCAGATTCTGGGTATGAGGATATGTGACATCATCTTGGCTCAAGTTTGATTTTCTATAGTTGAGAGAAGTTGGGGCTTTCATGTAAAATGCATTGGGCTTACAGTGTTGTAAGACAGTCTTGCAGTGTATAGAGTGTTTTGAAAGTCAAAGAAGCATGCACCTCTGTGAGTAGTGGCCAGCCTGCCCCCTCCAGCTGAGGTCTCGTGGAACTGTAGAGGAGGCTGGTTTGTAAACCAGGTCATCCTGTGCTCCCCTCTCACGCCTTCATCCCCACACCTTCACAGAGCAGAAACTCTAGCTGCACGCTGCGGGCAGTTTTAGTTATAGGATGCCTCTGACAGGTCTTTTAAGTTGAAGGACAGTGATAGTTGCTCACGTCCTTGTATACCCAGGGAACTGTGGTGCATTGGGTTTGTGTCCATGGCTTCCAGTTCCTGTCTGTGAATAGAGGTCTGGTGGACTGGATCTGAGGCTGGCGTGACTTTCAGCTGGTCTCTTTAGAACCCACTCCTGACTGTCAGAGCTGATTTCCAGACCGTCTTAAAACCCAGCATGCCTTTCACCTGGATCTCCCTCGGCTAAGGATGGATGCCCTTTCCTTTCTCTGGAGAAATGTTTCTCTTCAGTCAGGCTCCACATTCTCCTTGGAAGTTTCTCAATGCAACCCCATGACAAATGCTGGCAGCAGTCAGAGCATAAAACCACCCTCACCACTGACAAGGTTATCTTTACTGAGTGACTAAAATACAGAGGAACACAGAGGTGTCTACGTGATGTCAACTGCAGCCTCTACTTGTCACGTGCTTATAATGTATTTGAGGAGGCAGATCATTCTCTCATTCATTCATTCATTCATTCATTCATCCCATACACAGTTACTGAAAGTACAGGCACAGCATGATGTACTAAGAATACACATTCATAAGCATCCATGCATAGACACCTAAATAAGCAATGTCATGGACACGTCCTGTATCTAGTAACATAGTGCAGCATTGAAGGAGGGAAGGGGGGAGGGGAAGAGGAAGGAAGGGAGGGGAAGCAGTGGGGAAATGGGGTTAGACAGCAAAGGAAAGGATTTGGTCCAGATCCCAACCCTATTGCTACTAGAATTTTGCTGGAACATACCTAATGCTAATATATCTAAAAAACATTATCTCTTATAAACTTAAAAACATTCTGATAAGCTTCAAGAAATCAACTTGAATCCACCTTTCATAGTTTGAACAGACTCCAGAGAAATACTCCTGTCAACCAACAGCCTGTTTCCCCATCTGTCTATTCATGAGGGTTGGATCTCTCCCCCTGTCCCTGGTCCTCTCCCCCTTTCCTTGTTCTTGGGACTCTCCTCCCCCAACTACCAAGACCATGAGCCTGAAAGTTTCAAATGTACATCCAAATAGATTTCCCCCCAAACTCCTTAACCTTACAGTCTTCTGTCCCTTTCTCGTATGTCCCAACTGATTTCAAACCAACTACAAAGTACTCCAGCAAGTCCCAGCCCCAGATGTTCCCTCACAGACTGCACCCTAGACGTCCCCAAAGCGCTAGCCCCAGACGATCCAACCTCATTAACTGCTCCAACATCATTCCCTATCCCAGATGGTCTCTCAGAGCCTGGACAGCAGCTGATACCACCTGCTCTTCCTGGACTTGACCAACAATCCAGTTCCCTTGGGTCCCTAACAATGACACCCCAATATCAGCAGGAAGCAGCCAGAGAGAATGATGCTCACTTACCCAACACCCAGCAAGCCAATAATAAAATTAAAATGGTGGGAATGAAGGATTCTTGAACACTGCAAGCATGGTGCTGACAGGTTTTGCCCTTTACCCTTCTTTTTCCCTTCCTAACCATTAGACTACATTCCTAAAGTTCTGTAGCCCTTGAGATCCATTCCTCTATTTGGCACTGACTCATCCCTGAGATAAAACACCAAGATCCAACAATCAAGATTCATTATTTGGTTAATACATCTAATTAGGATTTACCAACTCATCCTAGCACAGACACCCCCCCTTTTCTTCTTTAAAAACCCACTCGTGCAAAAAACACCTGCTACTGCTTGCTGTCTGCCTTTGCCCAATCCAGAGGCAGCACTGCCCACCCCCAACCCACACCCCAACCTGGCTTGCAGTTCCAGCGTAACAATTCTCCTTTGTGCTGAGAATTTGATGTCTGGGTGTGTCCTGTACTGACTCCGAGGTGCCAACCCCTTAGACCTGAGACCATGCATGCTTGCATACGGTGTCTCTTCTCTTCGGTACCTGGCTTAGAAGGTTCAGGGGCTGAAACACCACCTGCTCTGTCTTCTGGGGCTTCCTCCTCAGAGCCAGGAAGAATGTGCCATTCTGTCTTGATAATTCATCCACTCCTGGTGTGTGTTGTGTGTGTGTGTGAGGGGGTAGCATTTTGGAATGCATTCTACAGATAAGGCACCTCTTTCTAATTCATAGGATAGCCTGGGAGCTAGCAGCACCCCTTCACTGTCTAGAGCCTCAGTTTCATATCTATAAATGGGGTGAATAATAGCTGCTATCCAAGGTATTGTGGGATTACATGAGCTAACATATGGGCCATGCACCCTCAGCTGCAAGAGAAAGAAATCCAACTTAAGCCACAAAGCAATAAATAAATGAATTAAGGCGCGGGAGAGGGGCAGAAGAGGGTTAGGGGTAACAAAGGACTCCTGGTACATGCTGCTGGGAACAGCACAAATGAAAGTTTAGAAAGACAATGACAAAGAGCAAGGACACAGGGACTGGAGGAGGGGTGCACTAGGGAGTTCTGGAAACAAAATGACTCCAGGCATTTCAACCAGGAAAGAGCTGAACGTGGGGGCTGGAAATGTGTGCCACAAACAGAAGAGCTGAAGAAGAAGTCAGGGGACAGAGCTAGCCTATCAATTCTAGGGCATTATCTACTATGGGGTTCAGAGGGCAGAGGATGTAAGTACCCACCATTGCCACTCCTACTGTCACCATGCCTGCCCCTCATGTCCCGGAAGCTGGCACTAGACTCAGAAGGCTTGGCACATGAGTGAGGGATAAACACTAAGTCTGGAGGCCTCGAAAGAAAGGGTTTGATATTGATGAGTCTCTTTTCCTGCACAAATGCATGTGAAAGTTTGATGCCCACCAGGTAGAAGATGCCAGAGATAGTGCCTGTGAGATACCCAGAGATACTCCTGCTTCCCTGAGGGCTCTCCAGGTGGTAGAAGAACATCGCTATCCCCTCCTTCGTTCCTCCCTTCTCATCTCGTAAGTCATCCCAAAGCCTTCAGGTATACTATAGGCAGAATAATGATGGGAATGTGGGCGGGGGGAGATGGTGGGTAGGGAAGAAGCATCAGGCATGATTGCCAGGTACAGCAGAGCCTGGTTACTTAACTCCAGTTGGGTCATCAGGTGGATCTAGGCCAAGCCCAGACTTCACTGGTGCCAGCTCTCCCACTTTAGACAGCTGATCTGAAGCTGTCTCCCAGCCTCTGCTGCACTCTGCTGTAAAGTGGGGGGTGCTTATAACAAGAGCAGGCACCAGGCTGCCGTGAGGCAGCAATGAAACTGCGCTGGGACCACCTGGCAGGAAGCCTAAACACTGTCTGGTGCTGTGATTGCTTTCTGTAGAGTAATGGCGATGACAACATTTTTTTTTTTTTGACACTGTTCTGGTTTACTATGTGGCTTTGCTGTAAAGTGTCCCTACAGAGGATCATTGCTTAAAGCCTTTGATCCCAAAGGTGGCACTATTGATTGGAAGATATTAACCCCATCAATGGATGGGCCTGTTGATAATATCATCAATGAATCAGTTTGCAGAGGGGCACCTCCCTGGAGGAAGCAGGTCACTGGGGCATGTCTCTGAAACATCTGTCTGTTTCTGAATTCTTTCTGTCTTCCTCTCTTTGCCTTCTTTGTACCATGAATGAGCCACCTGGCCCAACTTCATGTACCCCCCATGTTTTCCTGTCTCATCATGCCAACCAGAAGCAGCAGAGTCAAATGACTAAGGACCAAAGCTGCTGAATCCAGGACCCAACCAGCCTTTCCCCTTTAAGTTGATTTTCCATTGGCACAGAGAAAATGTACTAAGAAATCCCACTCCAGACTAACAGTGAATGTCCAGAGGTTGTGGAGTTCTTCCATGAATCCCTCTAGAGGAACAGAACTGAAAGAATCTATCTATCTATCTATCTATCTATCTATCTATCTATCTATCTATCTACTATCATGTATGTAATTATATATCTATGGATCTATCATGTATGTATTTATGTATCTCTATCTATCTATCTATCTATCTATCTATCTATCTATCTATCTATCTATCTATGGGAGTTATTACAGTGGCTAACTGGTTGTGGTCCAGTTAGTCCAACAATGGCTGTCTCTCAATAAAAAGTCCAAGAATCTAGTAGTTGTTCAGTCCATGAGGTGAGTCCTGAAGAATTTGGCCCGGAAACCAGTGAGGCGAGAGTGAAGGAAAGCAGACAGAAAGCTAAAGCTCCTTCTTCCCTGTCCCTTATATAGGTTGTCAGGGGAAGGCATGGCCTAGATTTAGGGTGGGTCTTCTTGCCCAGATGGTCCAACTAACTAAAAATCCCTCACAGGTGTGCCCAGTGACTTGAGTTTTTAGTTAATGTAGAGGCAGTCAAGTCAACAATCAAGGATAGTCACCACAACTCCCCCAAATCCCAGTTCATCTACAGTGAGGCTTGGGCCAGAGCATAAACCAGAATGTCCAAATGGACAAGAGAAGATGATGGACGTGAGAGGTGAAGTTGGAGTGGGAATCAGGAGGAGTGGGGATCAGGAGGAGTGGGAAGAGAAAGCGAGCTGAAAGAGAGAGGTAATGAAGAGGAGAGAGGGAGGCAGAGGAGAGATTGAGGTGGGAAGCTCAGACCGTCTTTCTCCTATTGGCAGTTACGACCAACCTCTCAGGAGTGACTCTCCGCCAGCCTGGCTGCTAAATCACCGACACTGCCGTAATTGAAACAGAAAATCACGCCCGGCAGAACAGCCTAGCAACACCACCATTAGCAGCTGTGGCTCTCTGCTTCCAACCAGGGAGCTAATACGCCTCTTTATGTATGCACAGGCACTGCCAGATATATATCTTCACCAATATTTTAACAGGGACGGGGCCCTTTCCACTCCTTCCTACCTCCATGAAGTGGCTCACTCTGGGAAGACTGAACTTGGCTGTGGGACCCAAGGCTGCCCAGCTATGGGGCTGAGGCAAAAGTCTTCTTCCCTTCCCCTCCCTTCTTTCCTTCCTCCCTTCTTCCCTTTTTCCTCCATCGCTGAACTTATGTTCATTCATGCTGAGGAAGCTGAAACTGAGCAAATAATCACACAAACCTGAAGGTAAACTGCACCAAATGCCCTAATTAAGTAAGCTGCTCTCCAAGGGGATCTGACACCTTGGAGTGAGGGAGGCAATGGTGAGAACAGAATAAAGAAACCAGAGTATAAGGGAGAGAAGACGGTTCTACACACCTACATCTGGGGCAAGGTACTAAGCTAGAGGGAGCTTGGCATGTGTGATGAGCTAGAGGTGGGTGGTACAGGGCTAGGGCATGAGGAGTGGATGGTAACCATACAACTTAACCATACCTGGGAGATACCCTGGTATCTCCTGCTGGGTAGTCCCAGTGCCTGGCTCTGGTTGTTAGCTCTCCAGTCCCAAATTTCTACTTTCAATCACCATTATGGCTGTTCTCACAAAGAGGGGACTGTTGGAAAGTGGGGGTACTTTGGGATTTCACCATGATGGAGAACCATCCCTGGCATTTGATAAAGCAGGGATGGGTGTACGGGATATCAGAAAGATAGGTGACACTGTGCCAGATATCGAACGTCATTGCACACAATTCAGTGTGTGTATGGCCCCAGTGTGTGCATGTATGTGTGGTAGAAGTCAATTCTAGGTGTCTCCTGTCACTCTCCACCTTATTTTTTGAGACAGAGCCTCTTACTGAACCTGGAGCTTGCTGTTTAGGCTCTCATGTCCTCAGTTTCTGCCTTTCTCCATCCCACAGGCTCGCAGCTCTGACATCACAAACACATGATGTCGTGTCTTGGTCATTTTGGGAGAGGAGGTTTCTGGACTTCGGTTTCCATACTTGTGCAGCAAACACAACTTTATCCACTGTCTCCCCAGACACCCCCAAATTGTGATTTCTGAGCAGATTCCATGGAGGGAAAAACTCAACTTTGGGTTCTCTGGACATGATGTTTGTAATACATGATTATACGTATATGTATGCTGTATATGATTGTACATGTATACAATACATGTTTGCACATGATGCTATATGATTGTATATGTCTATATGATGTTTGTAATATGATTGTCAGTATATATTGATAATCCTCCAAACCACAGGCCTAACTTCCTTACCTGGGTGTAAACAGTCATAAAAGCTCTAATCTGAGGGAAAGCATTCGGCAGGGAGATACAGTGTGGTACATGAAGCTGAGGGATGAGGAATGGTTCTGTCAGATGGCTCAGTGGTTAAAAGCACTTCCTCTACAAACAGAGGGAGGACCGGAGTTCAGATCGCAGGAGCCGTGTAACAAGATAGTATCCCTGCACACACCTGTAACCCAGCTCCAAGTAGGGTGGAGATAGACTTCTTGGATTGGCTGACTTCCAGCCTAGAGACCCTGCCTCAAAACAATAGGAGAAAATGAAAGAGGAACTCTGAGGCCTTCTGGCCTCTGTGGGCACAGGCAGGCACACACATGCAGCTGCTCATGCACTCGCACATACACACAAACAAACAAATCTTTAGGAAAAGAACAGTTCTATGTGCCCCTAATCTCTTGAAAGGCTCACTCTGGGGAAGCCCTGCTGTGGGGACACTCTAGCAGCCTTGCAGGAAGCCTACACAGGGAAGAACTGAAGCCTCCTGCAGCCAGCCTGTGGTGGGGCTATTGTAGTTTGGATCTTCAAAAGCCCGCGTGCTGAAGACCTGGTTCTAAGCCTGTAACACTTGTCAGTCACCTGCAGAGAGAGGGCCCGGTGGGAGGAAGGTAGCTGCTGGTGTGGGGTATGGCCTGGAAGGGGATCATGGCATCCTGACCACTTCCTGACTCTCCATGGTTTCCTGGCCACCCCGAGAGGAGAAGCTGGCTCTGCCACATCTTCCCTGCAATGATATGCTATGTCACTATGTCCTCCAGAATAATGGACCAACTGACTAGGGATGCAGCTTCTGACACTGAGCCAAAATAAACCTTTCCTCCTTTGGTGAGGAGTTCTGTCAAGTACTTTGTGCAGTGGCAGAGAGCCTACACAGTTATCTGAGCCACCTAGGAAGGAGACAGGCTGTGTAGCCAGCCTGGGCAAGCCTTCAGATGGTTGAGGCCTCGGCCTGCGGGGAGAGGAGGGGGTCCAGACACCAGCTGTCCCACGTGCCCCATCTACTATCCTCTCCTACACAAAGGCAAAGAATGTTTCCTCAACAGTTTCAGTATGTATGGAAACTTCTAGAAGTATATCTACTGTGTAAATCAAGGGGACAAATTAGTTTTGTTTTGCTTGAGTGTTTTTGTGTATGGTAGACTGTGGTGCCTAGGTGGTTCTGGAAGCTGCTATATAGTTGAACTCAGAATCCTTCTACTTCTCCTTAGGTACTGGGATTACAGGTATGTGCCACCGTGCCCAGTTTTGACTGAGGTTTTACTAAAAGTTGTTCTCTCAGAAAGTGATTAAAATATCATGATAAGTCAAGCATGACACTTGTCACGCTTACAGCTGCTACATTACAGTTACTTCTCACGTAGGTGAGGTGCAGTGGAACTGGGCTTGGTGTGTCTAGGATCCAGTTGTTTTCACTGGGCTGGATAAGAACCTGACCCTTTCCTGATGTCCCTCCAGGCATCCAAGCCTCTATAGATAGCGCCATAAACAGCACTTCTTTAGTTCCTCCTTTATCCTGGACTTGGACTGTTAATATCTATTTTTAAAACTCATGAGTAGGCAGTTTCTGTTTTTAAAGTAGATTTCATTTCCTGGTAGTGAAAGGACATTATGAAATATCAGTTAAGGAAAAGACTGTGGGACTCTGGGGCACTTCCTAGAGAATATTTTGCTGGCCTAGGAAATTATGATTGCTTGTTCTTTCGCTTCTAGAATCCCTTTGGCAACCTTCAAAATTATTCCCTCCTGTCTGACTTGAGGAGTTTTCTTTGTGAGTTCCAGGGGCTATCTGCTGTCCTCCAACATTCTGCACTGTCTTCTCTCTAATGTGCTTTTTTATCTTGGCCTCTCTTTCCCCTTGTCTTTTGAAATCTCTTTCAGCCCTAGCCTAACACAGTCACTCAACAAACACATACAGAGCATGCGTGTCTATGTCTATACACACGGGGCTCCAGCACAGGGACAGGAGCCAGTTGCCTGTCACCCTTCCTCCAGGGCTTGGGAGAGATCCCTCTGCTCACTGAAGACATATTTGAAAACTAATGCACGCAGAGAACCCCCAAAAGGGCTTTCACCTTTACTCTGTCCTGACTTCTCTCTGCCAGCATTCACTATTTCTCTTGTACAGTATTCTATTGTAGCAACCGTAGAGCTTTCTGCGTAGCCTGAGGGCTTAGCAACACAGTCAAAGTCTTTCCTCCTTCTAGCCTAAACAGCTCCCTAGCTTTCCATTCTCTTCTGTATGCACATACCTGATGTGTGAGTGAACCTGCCGGCTCTCCATGTGCTGCCTGCCAGAGCGGGATTGGTACTTCCTGCCACTTCCCTTCCCTGGGGAGCTGAAGGCAGTCTGGGAAGTTTAGACCCTGAGCATGCTTCTCTTTAGAGACTGCCCAGCAAAGTAATGAGTGACTCAAGAGAACGTGAAGTCCAGGTGACGAGGACCATTTGAGGAAAAAGAAACAAGACACCAAAATACCCCACTGCCTCTTTCCCAGGGTTGAGCAACAGTCTACTGGGTCTGGACAGCTTCCTGGCCATTGCCTGCACTCTGCCTTCTTTCTGAAGGCTGATGTAGCTCAGGGCCCTTCCCAGAGACTGTTTCTCTGAGCTGACTTTGGAAAACACAAACATGTATACATACATGCATACAGAAACATGCGTGAACACACAAACACAGACATGTATACCCAAGATGCTCTCAGATGTGCTCACAAATGTGCTTCAAGAAACAGCCTCATAAGACCTTGTTGAACTTTTCTTACTTTGGAAAAACCAACTAACCAACCAACCAAACAAGCAAACAACAAACAAGACAGATTCTCTAGAAGGTTTTTGTAACCCCTCTTCTTCTCCACTCCCATCTATACCTTCCCAGATCAGCCAGAAATTTGGAGGGGAGCCAGTGAGGACACATTTCTGGCCACAAGAGGGCACTCTGCAATCCTGAGAACAGGATATTTGTAGCTCTTTTCTTTCTTTCTTTCTTCTTTCTTTCTTTCTTTCTTTCTTTCTTTCTTTTTCTTTCTTTCTTTCTTTCTTCCTTCCTTCCTCTTTCCCTTTCCCTTTCCTTCCTTCCTTCCTTCTTTCCTTCCTTCTTTCCTTCCTTCCTTCTTTCCTTTCTTCTTTCTTTTTTAAGAGCTAGCAAATGTGTATGATCCCCGGTTAGCCATTAGCAGACAATCTGGAAATCCATCTTGCAGAGACAGTGGTGACAAATGGGTTTTAAGATGAGAGAAGGAAGCCAGGCACAACAGCTGGCAAGAAGGGTAAAGCTGAACCAGGGGCTTCATTCTTTCTTGCAGGTAGATCATGGACAGCCTGGGTTTTGTTTGTCCTTACGCAGGAGGTAGCAAATTCCAGCCCAGAGGTTCTTATCTGGGGGTGTCATTAGTGTGTCCTTTTCCACCCTGAGGTCATGTGGCAACATCTGCAAACATCTTGTTGACACTGCCTCTCCAGGGTGGGAGTAGACGTCAGAGACACTGCAAAATGTTACACAGGCCCTCTCCTCACCAAAGCATTGCTTGCCTCCAACCTCCAAGCTTGAGAAATCCCTAGTCAGCTCTGCGGCAGAAAAATAGTCCAGGTTCCATCACTGTTCTGAGCTTCTGGTCTACTTGGAGGCAAATTGATGACCAGCTTGGTTTGGCAGATGCTGCCACAGTTCCTGGTAGGAAAGGCAGCTTGGGATACCAGCTGCCACCTCTTCTCCATCTAGACCAAAGCATTGTTCCCTAGTGGCGCAGCCTCAGATGGAGAGTGTGCTCTAATGGTTATTTGTAAAGGACTCCAGAAACTACTTATGGTGGAGATTGCAGGATAAGAGACTAGATGTTCTCTCATGAAAGGTACCACCGTGGGAACTCAATTCCTCTGGGAAGCTCCTGAGCCAGTGCAGGACATGGGCCACTCCTACAGCTGTCTTTAGTTTTTAGCTGAGTGCTTCAAGGGGATTGAGGCTGGCAGCCTTTCTTGCTGGAGAGAGGGTCCAGCCGTTGCAAAGTCCTTAGGCAAACATGAAAAATGTGTAGGTCTGGGGAGCTGTGGGAGGGCACAGGTGGCTTCTGTCCACCTCCTGCCTCCCTGGTTTCAGTCAGCCGACACAGACTACTCACATCTCTTTACTGGCTCTAACTTCTCTAGACTGCACTAGGGCATCTCATGTCTCCCAGGCTTTCTCAGAGCTTCAGCCCAGGGCTCTCAAATCGACACCCTCTAGCATTAGGGACATTCAAGTAGTACTTATTATACCATCTGGGAGCGGAGGGCAGATTCACCCACAGTGGGAAGCAAGTTAACTTCAAAGCTCTTGACTTTCAGGGACCGGGGTCACATACTAGGTGTTGGTAAGGCTCCACAAGGTTCTGGGTCTGTGTCATGCTCTGTCTATGAGTTAAGGCCATAGGACCTTACTGCAAAGACAGACTTTGGCTTAGTGCAGTGGTTCTCAATCTGTAGGTTGAGCCCCCTTTTATTGGGGGGGTCACATATCAAATATCCTGTGTATCAGATATTTACATTATGAGTCATAACAGTAGCAAAATTACAGTTATGAAATAGCAACAAAAATAATTTTATGGTTAAAGAATATCATAACATGAGGAATTGTATTAATGGATTGAGCACTGGGAAGGCTCAGAATCACTGGCTTAGTGGGTTTAGTGTGGGACTCAAGTTTCTGCATTTCTAACTAGCTCCTGTGTGCAGAGCTGTGGTCCTCTGAACCAACAGGAGAGGCCTGGTTGTAATGAACCGGCACATCTGTGTGAGCCCTTTGGCAAACTGCCTAAAGAGATGCTGAAGGAAAGGGATCTTGGAATCCCCAGGCTCTAGTCAGAGACTTGGTATGATTTCTCATTCTGGAGAAACCATTCATACCTACTTTTCTGGGAATGTTTCCCCCATAAAGGCTGTTTCTCCCCCACAGCAGTGTACAGGCCCTGGGTCCTATGAAACTCGACCTCCTCACCTGGGAACATTTGAGTACCATCCTAGCCTAAGGAGCTTTGGCATTTTGATTCTTCCATCAGAATTCTGGAACTTTCCATGTCCAGTTCCTGCTCCCTGAATTTGGGCAGCCTTCAAAGTGAGAGGCTAAAGGAGACGTCAAAGGAAGGGAGAAGATGGAAGGTCGCCTCAGAGGTCAGACAATGCACGTGGGATGCCCAAAAGTCCCGCTGGAGAACCGAGTACAGAAGACTAGTCATGGTTCAGGGGACTTTTATTCAGCTATCCACCCAGCAACTCTTTCCTTGAGCATCTTTTATGTGACAGACATTGTTGCAGGTACCACCAAGGATAAGACGTTGAACAAGAGAGACTCCAACTCCAAAGAGTTAACAGGCTGCAAATGGATAAGGGACAATCAGTAAATCATCTGTGTGCTCTAAGTGAAAGAAACGGGTGAAGTGGAAGCCTGTGAGGGATGGTGGGGTGGACTCAGCGAGACGAAGCAGGCAGGGAGGACACAGTTCATCAAGAAGGTGACATTGAGCACAGACTTGAATAGAGTGAGAGTTTAGGTATAGAATTTTAATTTTAGTCAGTTAATTGGACTTAAGATTTAACTTAACAGACAAGTTCAATTTTTTTTGTGTGTCTTTTCATTTTCTTTGCTGCTTTAAAGAATAGAGTAAAATGAACATTTCCCCATGCTCTTGCCCGTTTTTCTCATGATGTCCAGGAGGAAAAGAGGAAGTCAGGGTCTTTTTCTTTAGTGATGGATTAGTTATCAAGGTTTATCATCCAAGAAGAAGAGAAGCACATGTGTGTCTGTATATCTGTATGAGCATGTGTGTATATCTGTGTGAGCATGTGTGTGGATGTGGGTGTCTGTGTATCTGTTTGTGCATGTGTGTATATCTGTGCATGTGTGCCTATGTGTATGTGTGTGCATGTATGTATCTGTTTGTGTGCATGTGTTTATCTGTGCACACACACACATACACATGCTCACATACTTGCCAAAGGCTGTTCCTAGAATTGATCCTCTACAGGAGAGGAAGTTGGAGATTCCTTTAGCTACCAGATGCCATCAACTTCCCACTGTGGAAGGGTGACAAGCCCCTAGATGACTGTCAGCTTAACTGCTGAGATTGACCAGAAACCTTTGATACAGAGGGATGCCTTTCAGTGGAACGCTAGACACACTGCTGGGGAGTCGTCTCAATCCATGGAGGGCCGTCCTTGCCACTGTTCTGTGAACTGTCTCAAAACTGTGTCAAGGGGGAGCGATAACACTACAAATGAGTGTGTCCAGCAAAGAAGGCCCCTGGTGGTGCTGCCTCCGTAGAGACAGCCTCAAAACTTCCTCACTGCCTCATCTAAGTTCTTACTGACCCAGACATTTGTGGCAAAGGGCTGAAACCTGCAGAAGCTGTCCAACAGCAGCCTAGCCTGCATTCAGAGCCTGGCTTAGCCCTCATGGACCTGGGAAGACAGTCTAGAAATAAGTAGTTCTCAAGGGTTGGTTCAGCATGACAAGGTACCCTCGTAAAGGGTGGGGACATTTTAGAGAGTGACATGACAAGAGTCAAGGGCCCCCAGTCTGCAGGGGACAAAGATTTTTAAGAAGATTAATAAAGGAAGACTAGGGAGAGGGATCAGTTGGTAAAGTGCTTCTTGTAAAGGCATGAGAACCTGAGTTTGATCCTCCGAACCCCAACAAAACAGACAGGTCGACGTTGTCTTCTGACCTCCACATGCGGGGACACACATGTACAGTGGCGCCTGCATGTACACAAACATGCACATCCATATATGCACATATATTTAAGAGCCAGTGAGCATGCTGGCTGGTGTCTGCCTCTGGAGCCTTCCTCAGTGAGAGACATCTAAGGTCGTCTTCAGTGCCTAACCCTTGCCCTTCCTGGCAGGGGGAGGGGAAGACATTTTGTACCTCTATTTCTTGCTTGTAGGCAAATGGAGAGGGCTGGACATTTTCCTCTTTCTACATTTTATCACCCAATTTGAACCTTCTGTCAAGTGGCAGTTTTTATGACGACTTCTGTTACTTATACGTTGACTAGCAAACCCATTTTGATATTTCTCACTATTCATTTGCAGGCCGAGTTTTGGTGAATTAATGGAATGGCTGTGTGAGTAAAAGTCCCTGCTGCTGAGTTTGATCCCTTGAACTCACATAATGGAAGACTTTGTAAGTAGTCTTGTGACCTTTATACACACACACACACACATACACACATACACGCACGCACGCACGCGCATATGCATGCACACAGGCACACACTTGCAAATTAATATTTTAAAGTAAAAATTGGTTTTAAAAAATTAATTTAAAAAATAAAACTTTGACCTGTGTTCATTTGTCAGCCATGATATTTACGTTTTTCAAAAGTATTTTCCTCCACTGTGGTCCATCTGCTCATTCACTGCTATTCCTCAGAGCCTGATCATCCCTCAAACCCCTGGATTCTGAGGAGTGAACAGGAAACAATTGTCTCCAATCTTCTTCAGAGCTGGTGTAAGAAGTCCAGGGGTGCTGGGCCAGTGCTAAGAACCAAGGCCTAGGACTCTGCTCCTCTGGAGACCGGAGGTCTGCCTCACAGGGTCAAGGGTCAGGCCTCAGAGCCTACACCTGCTTTAGATGATCTCGTGCATCTTCCTAGCTACATGGTACTGGACAGGTTGTTGCTTGGTGATGCTATCACCTGTGGGCGGGGCAGGATTAGTAGAGCTCACAGATACACTATGAGAAACAGGTGCTAAAACAGGACATGCTCAGCCCAACATCTGCTCACCACATGCTGATTTGGTGGCAACCACCAGTCTCTCTATACTGTCACTCCCTCCATATTGCTGGTGCTTCCCACCATTTCCTCAGATCCCCTTCTTCCTGTTTCCCTTCCTTCTCATTGCCCAGGAGACTTCATCCTCAATGATCTGGGGTCTGTCAACTCATCTTCTTCCTGGTCTGGAGTGTCCCTAAGTTGACAGTACCCATCCAAGTCAGTCACCCCACAGGTGTCCCTGCCTTCTAAGTGTTCCTTCAAGCATGGGGCCAGGCGTAGCTCTCAGTGCCAGCTCTGGGTTTCTGCATGCCCACCACAATCTTTCCACATTTGTCCTCTGCCTTGCAGAGGTACCCACACCGAAAATACCGTTTCTTTGCTCAAGACTCCAATTGATCCTTGACCGACACTTCTAACATCCAGTACCCTGTGCCTTAAGGGAAGAAACACACCTTCGGAGCTTCAAACAGGGAGAGCAGGTCCTACTGTGACTCAGACTTGATCCTCGGCAATGCCTAAAACATAGGGAGGTTACACCAGGGTGCAGCCCGAAGGCCACGTTCCTTTCTGTGACAAATCTCAAATGCACATATACAAAAAGAGCAGAGTGAAGAGATGAGGGTCCACGCCAAGATGAGTCCTACAAACAGATCCAATCCACCCCTTCTCCCACTCCCTGTTTTATACCTCTTTCTCTCAATTTATCATCCCTCAGCCCCAGACATTCAGTTCTTGTTAAAGGGAATAAAACCTCTCCCCAAATGCTCCTTAGAGTGTCACTGCCTGTCTATGAATGCTCAAGTACATGAATAATAAAACCCATGTGCCAATCCACCTGCCCAGCTGCCTTCTATTAGTTTAATTCTTAGGCTCTCAGCTAGGGAACTTCAGAATGGAGGGGAAAGTTCCCTTCCCCCAGTACCTGTGCTCCTGCCTGCACTGCAGAGAGGGAAAAGGAATAAGGAGGGAGGAGGGGCATAATGAATCATTCTGGAGAAGCATAAGTAGTGTACTTCAGACATTAGCATCTTCAATCTTCAAATCTTACAAGTCTGTCGCTTGGTAAACGCCATCAACGCATGTGTTGGGCCAGATTCCTGGGCCTCTTCTCTCTCTTGCTCCTCTCTCTTCTGTGTGTGTGTGTGTGTGTGTGTGTGTGTGTGTATGTGTGTGTATGTGTGTGTGTGAGAGAGAGAGAGAGAGAGACAGAGAGAGACAGAGAGAGACAGAGAGAGACAGAGAGAGAGTCTGTTTGAGGGAGTATACACATGTGTGCACAGTATGTTGAAAGAAATGTACACATGTGCATTGTGTGTGTCAGTATATGTGTGCATATGTGTGTGGAGGTTAGCTGGTGGATGCCAAGTGTTGTTTCTTTTGTTTTTGTTTTTGTTTTTGTTTTGTTTTGTTTTGTTTTTTCGAGACAGGGTTTCTCTGTATAGCCTGGCTGTCCTGGAACTCACTCTGTAGACCAGGCTGGCCTTGAACTCAGAAATCCGCCTGCCTCTGCCTCCCAAGTGTTGGGATTAAAGGCATGCACCACCACTGCTCGGCACCAAGTGTTGTTTCTTAACTTCTTCTCTGCCATATTTTTTGAGGCAGGGTCTCTCACTAAAAATGGAGCTTTCTATTCCAGCTAGATGGGCTGACCAGCAAGTCCCAGGGATCCTCCTGCCTCTGCTTCTCCAGTTAGGGTTATAGATGTGTGCCCCCATACCTTCTGGGGATTGAATTCAGTCACAGAAAGCACTTTACCCACTGAGCCGTCTCCCTAGACTTGTCTGATTCCCCCTTATTGAGAGCCCAGAAAACCCCATCACTTTTGAGCTTCAAAAGCTCAAACTAGGCAAGTTTGAGCTTTTGATCCTGCATCCCAATTTAATTATCTTGTAGCCCTGGAAACACACCTGGGAAGGGTTGTGGGCTGTCCCCGGTCTCTTTCTCTCCATCTCCTGGACTTTCTTCTTAGTGCTTTTGGGTTGAGAGGAAGAAGAGACTGCTGCATTTCAATTGATGGAGCTGTTTCTGAGGTTCTCCTGGGTTCTCTGGCTATGCCTTCAGCTGGGCTTCCAGCCAACCTGCCCTCTCCTGGGGCAGATAACTAAGTTATGCCAGAGTTCCTGAGAGAGGGCCTCCCTTGACCTTAAACACACGTTCTGCCCAGATATTCATCCAGTGCCGTAGGGACAGATAAAGACTGATGACGAGTCCGCTTCATTTTCCCTGAAGGGGGAGGGAGTGCTTTCCCTTCTCCTTAAAGCTTAGCTGACACAATGAGAGTCAGAAGGGACATTTTGGGACTTCTGTGGTGAAATCCTGAAAGCCCTTGCAGGGCCATTGGGCTCTCAAGGGTCCCTGAGCTGGCACATAAAAAATCTCTCTTGGGATAGCCAACCTGGAAAGGCGACTGCAGACAGTGATCAATACTACCAGCTGAGCCTGCCTTGCACCTTCCTGCCAGAGCAGCAGGCCAGCTGCATGCCACCAGAGGGCCTACACCAAAGCCACACGAAGATGATAAATTCCCAGCAGAGCCCCACCCAATGTCTCACGAGTGCAAACATGATGTACGTACAGTAACATGGCCATTCTATTACAGTGCTATTTGCAGGGAGGGAAGCTCAAGAGCCAGACAACCCCAACCCCAGGCCTCATGTCCTTGGCTGTGGAGATCTTCCCTGAAGAATGGATGACTAATGGCTAAGTGTCCTAAATCGAGACACTCATTGGCAAGAAGGTGACAATATCACGTCCTATCTCTTTCTGACTTTTCCCCTTGGATGACCAATCCCATGGAGAGCTTTTAAAGTTCTCCCTGCATGGCTGTGGGGATGAAGTACCACCCTCCCATTCTGGGAGAAGTGAAGGAACAACACCATCCCCTAGGTGACTCTGTGTGCTCTGGTATTCCACCTTCTGCTTATACAGGCTAATGTGGGTGGGAAGGAGCCTGGGGCAGCCAAATGACTTAATGAGCCTCAGTCCCTGCCTATGTAGGACCAAATAGCTCTTTGCCTTATATTTGGATCTCAGAGCTAATTTTGAGGTTAAATATATACAGCTTTTGATTTTCCCTTTTAAGGCTGGAAACTGTAGAGTAATAGGTATATACAACTGGTAAGATCAAAATATCAATTATAGCTAACAAAGCCAGATTTAGACATGTTTAGGTCCAGTTACAGGCTTACTAATACTGTATCCCAGAATGTGCCATGTGTACAGCTTCTGATAATGTTGGAAAATCATGGTGCTTTTTCCCAACAGGCAAGGATTTCTTACAAGAACCTCCATGGTGCTATGAGTGGATTTCAATCTGTGCTTTGTGGAGGCAAACACAGGACAGTTGCTGGTGACAGGGTTGGAGTACAGTGTTCTGTCACCATACACTTTCTTACCAGCTAATTATCTCTCTAAACCAGCAAATGCAGGGCATAAGAAAGCCAAGATTCTTCTACTTAACACAACACAAACGGAGGAACAAGCATTTTTCCCAACAGTGGGCTCTCAGGACACCAGTTAGTCTCAAGATGGCGTTGCATATGTCCTAATTTGTCAGCCTGTTGTGCTAAACAATTTTCTGATTCCTATTCCAAACTGTTCTTCACACTGACCACACTGTTTGCCCAGGCGAGGGGTTGTCCCATGCACTGCACACCTGGGAAGAAGGCTCCGTTGACCTTGGGATGTGGGGTTAGGCTGGGTGGTAGAGGAACCACAGAGAGAGGAGATGGTAAGAGTTGAGCCGGGTGTGTTTCCCTTAGGTTCATGAGCATTTGCCAGACTGGATGTGTCTCTCCAGGAAAGCCATTCAGAAGGTTTCAAAGCTCCAAAAGCCATTCAAACCTCTGCTCACATTTTCCTTTGAATCTACAGAAGCTAACACCTCTGGCTTTGGTGGCCAACAGATCCTTTGGTAGAAACAAGAATCAAGAATACCTGAACCTTTTGAAAACCTTAGTAACTGAAAAGCATCAAGTATAACCCTCATCATATCATACAAACACACACACACTCACATGCACATAATTTTAAAAGACCTATTTTGGGGATGAATTTCACTTCTTAATGGTCATTATACTTTCATGAGATGTACAGACATTCCTAGTGTTTAGGGAGTACATAAGAAATGGGCATTTTAGTCAGGAATTTGATAGATGGATGGATGGATGGATGGATGGATGGATAGATAGATAGACAGATAACTGAGAAAATACACAAACATACAAGAGGGATCTAGTAGAGGGACTGGCTTCCTTGATTACACATGTTGAAAAGGAAAGCCTACCACAGACTTCTGCAAGCTAAGACCAGAGGCTGGTAGCATGGCTTAGCCCAGATCTGAAGGCCTCAGTATGGGTAAGTGCCTCAGTGTGGCTAAGTCTGTATCTGTTGATATGAAGCTGAGTTTGAAGGTCAGAGACCTGATATCTAAGAGCAGGAGAAGGACATCTAGGGCTCAGGAGGGGGATAACAAGAGTCTACACCTCTCCCACCGCTCATTATGTTCTACCTGTAACACTGGCCATTGAATGTGCCCATGCAGATAAAGGTAGATCTTCCTATTCACTCCAGAGACTCACATGCTTATCTCCTCCACGCTCATGCCCAGTACACAAATATCAAATGTCCCACCACCAGAGGGATGCTTCAGTGCCTACAGAAGCACTGGAAATAAATAATGCTGTCTCTAAGCTTCCCTAAACCCAGGCAAGTTGACCCTAGTGTCTAACATCATCATAGGACAGTGGTGACAGCCTTGAGCTGTGGTGGAAGTAGGTGTACACTTGACTTCTCATTGCTGAGTGGCCTCAGTAAGCCACTCTCCCTCTCAACCTCGGCTTTCTATCCCTGTGATGAGGGCGGGAATCAGTTGCCAAGACAGAGTGAGGTCACACTTGGATGCATAACAAACTCATTAAGCATCAGAAAGGATCAGCCACACAATTACATAGACACCAGATGCTTTGTAAGGGGTGAAGGGTGACTGACATGTGGCCAAGGGGTCCCAGGCACACCATGCCAGATGTCCACAACTACTCCATACGGGGTAGATGCACACGATTAAATGCCTGTTGAATTGTGGACTCTGGGAGTTTATCAATGATTATTCCTTCTGTTCTTTTGGCTCTCAATTACCTGAGCCTCACCAAGGTGGGGAAAAAAGGCAGTGACAGGCAGAAGGGTGACTCTCTTCAGTGCCTCTGGCACGTGTGTGGATGGGAAGCATCATTTGATCGTGAGATCTGCAATTTAGTGGCTGGCAAGGATCGGGCACTCTCAGAAGCTCGCTTCAAGTGTGGGATGGGTTCTGATCCCAGGGCTGATGGGTGAGCAACTTTCATTACCCAGGAGCTGTGTTAATGGCCCTTGGGGTATCTTATTGCTATTCTGACATGTGGGAACATGGCACTTTCCCATTAAAATGCCAATTATCTTTGAGTACTTCTGCAAATCCATCAGCTGGAGGCTGCTGGATTGTCGAGTGATTCGGTCTGACGGTTGGAAGCACACCTGTCAGATCAAGGGCATCTTATCTGGAAGTCCATGGATATTGGGAGCGTCATAGCAGCCCTGCCTGCTTCTCTCAGGCCCAAGGAATACACATGAATGCATACATGCACACACATGTCCTATTGCTGCTAAGCAGAAAGATCTGAAGAGAGGAAGGAGAAAAATCAAGATTTGGAAAAGAACTTTCAAAATGGATTTTTTTTTCCTCTGTGTGTCTTTTTCTTTCTCTGTCTGTCTCTCTGTTTTGCTCTCTGTCTCTGTTTCTCTCTCTTTCTGTCTCTCTCTCTATGTGTGTGTGCCCTAGTGCACATGCACACACATGTATTTACAGGCACAAGAGTACCATGGTGCATATGTGGAAGTCAGAGGAATTGGTTCTCTCCATCTATCATATGAGGTCTGGATATTGAGCTCAGTTTCTTGTCTTAGTAGCAGTTGCTTGTCTGTTGAGCTTTTTCACTAACCTCTACTTTACCTGTGTTTCATGTGTAGCACAGGGCTCATTCATTGAGTTGTGCACCCATTCTCCAGAGCTTTCTCAGCTTGCAAGTTGGAGATTTCATATCCATTAAAGGACCCCTTTTTCCCAGCCTTGAGCCCCTGACAACCACCTTCCTGGTCCCCATCTCTCTGGACTGGGCCATTCTAGGTAACTCACATAAGTAGGATCATGTCCACTTGCCTTCTTGTGACTAGTTTATGTTTCTTGACACAATGCTTTCAAAGTTCATGCATGCACCAGGAGTCACAATCCTTCCCTTTAAAGTCTGAATAACATTCCATTGTGTACATTGCTCCTATTTTATCTGTTCACCCACCCGATGGAGATGCTTGGGTAGCTATTGTCAATGATGCTGCCCTGAGCATCTGTGCATGAACTGATTAGAGCTGTTTGAACCCTCCCAATCAGGTTAAACAAGAGATAACTCTGATGGCAGGTGGAGAGTGTTGTGTACCCACTGAGCTCTCTTCTTCTAGGAAGTACCATCTTTGTGTTACAAAATGACACATGACAGCTCCCTCTAGGATAGTCTAAGCACTCTCCTGCCTTGTCTGGACTCTTCATGGATGGCTTTTGAAGCACTTATTCCAGATCCCACACAAACAAAACCCTTCATCCTAGGCTTGATGTCGAAGCCACTGACTGATACCTCATGGCCAAGGTGGTCATGGGTAATTGAAGGAATGTTATAGTGGTGGGACAGCATTGCACAGGACAATATGGTGGTGCTTAGTCATTCTTTGCTCTGTTGGAAGACTGAGAAGCAACTACACCAACAGATGCACTGATTAAAGAATGTTCCTTTGTGCCCTACTAGAGGTACAACACCCTAATCTCCAAGTGGTGTTAGCCCTGGGCAGGTTGGGCAGTTGTTTACAGCTCCCTGCCTTAATGGACATGGACTCACTCTCTGAAACTCTCAGACCAATAAACTCTTTCTTCTGTAAGTTCCTTGGTCATAGTGCTTTATCACAGCATTAGAAAAGTAACTATGACGAAAAAGTTTGTGTGGTTAGGTTTGTATCAAGAGACCCAGCATGGCAGCCCATGTTACCCAGGGCAAATCTAGTTTCAAGCTATCTTGTGGAATAATTGGAGCCTGTGCTCCTGGGATTTCAGCCTGCCTGCATCCTTCCTTCCCTGGCACCCTGCTTCTTGGACTTCAACCCTTGATATTGGCCCTGGCATGACCTTATATCCAGGTCCTTTCCATCCCTCACAGAACCTGAGTGATCTACTATTCCATTTCAACCCCGTCCCAAATATTGAACCATCCTAGAAACAGACCTCTACCCAAGCCAAGCCTCTGAAGAAGGCATTGCAGAGGACAGCTCTTGGTTACCACCTGGTAAGAAATGGAAAAAGAACGGCCCTCCTTCCTGACCACCAGGAACTATAGGTATAGAAAGGATATCTTCATTATTTCAGGTACTAAGCTTCATAGTAATTTGCATTCATAATGTGGTGGTAGCACCATGCCTCCTACCACCATGTTCTCTGTCAGGATGATAATGGACTAAGTCTCTGAAATTGTAAGCAAGCCCCAATTAAATGCTTTTTCTTCCTTCTTTCCTTTCTTTCTTTCTTTCTTTTTTTCTTTCTTCTTTTTTTTTTTTTTTTTTTTGAGTTGCCTTGGTCATGGTTCTCTTCACAACAAATGAAAAGCAACTAAGACACATAAGTAGCTGGAATCATCAGGCATTCCAGGGAGTCTCCTGGGTGGGCCTTACTACCATGTTCCTAGTTTATTAACTATGTTTTCCATTGCTGAAGCAAAATACATAACAAAGTAACTTAAGGAAGGAAGGTGTTATTTTGACTCCTATTCTAGGGTACAGTTTCTTAGGTGGGAGGGTGGGGGAGTTGACCACAATGCATCTGCAGCTAGGAAGCAGAGAGAGATAAATGCTGTTCTCAGCTCCCTTGTTCCTTCTGGAATCAGCGTAGGTCCTCCTTCATTTAATCCCTCTGGAAATGCTCTCACAGACAGGCCCAGAGAGCCAACATCTCCTACATTCACTCTCAGTCCCAGCAAATTGGTGGTGACTGAGTCCAGCCCCCACAGCTGGCATTGTGTTTCATCACAACACCCTCCTGGTGACAGCCCAGTGTTTGGCTTTTTCTCGGCAATCATTTGTGCATTAGCATGCTCACTTACATCTTATCTGACTTGCCCACTAGAGCCTTCTGGGGTGCACACGCCCTCCCTGTTTTCTTCAACCCAGTACTTAGGCAGCCTATTTACTTCACTGATTGTTAGTCACAAGGAAAGATCTATTCTGTGCCTCAGTTTCCCTAGTGTTCAAACAGGGTAATGATTTAGTAGCATCCATCTGATTGGATGGCTGTGTGTGGCTAATACGAATCGATAGCCACAAAGTGCTTCAAATAGTATCTTGTACACGGTGACTACTCAGGAAGCATAATCAGCTGTGTTTTTAATAGTGCCGAAACTTAACAAACATATACCAGCTGACTAATGGAGGGAACTCATCGACCGCCTTGTCCCATAGTCTTAAGCATCCTAGACACAACTGAGAAAGTCCCAAAGGCCTCCAGACAGCTAAAACAGATGTCCCAAAGGCTAGCTACAAAGCCCATCTAATTAACTTACAGGAGCTCTCGGGCTATTACTCAGGACCTAATTACTTAATAGTCTTAGCAGATATTTGTTAGTCACCTAACATATGTGAAGTTTTGTGCTAGGGGCCCGGTAGGGGGGAAGGGGACAGACAGACACAAAGGTGAATTAAGCTCATTAGCACCCCACAAAAGCACATGCCTGGTCCAAAGGGGAAGACAGATACAGCAGCCACCAACCACATGATTACAAGAGAGAGCGAGCAAGCCTGGTGGGGGGACAGAGCAACTATCAAGGTGGCCAAGCTCAATTAGGCACAAATTATAACATGCGTAACATGCCTAATTATCTGGTTGCCTCATCCATAAGGGATTAGAAATGCCGTATTAGAAGAGGAGAAAGGAGGAGTGCAGCCAGCGGCAGGTACAGACAACAGCACTAAGTGATAGCCGACAGGAGCAGAGTCACCCTTTTTGAAAATGCTGAAAACAGAGACATGACACAAGGGTAGAGTAGCACTCTGGGTCAGTATGACCAGCTTTGTACCCCAGCACTGGTGCTTACTGTCCCTAGACTAGGTTACTAACTCAATGGGTTCCAGCTCTTCTCATCTATGTATTTCACAAGGTGGTTGGAAGTAGTAGTTATATTGTTGGGCTGGGAAGATGATGGCTCCTTTGTACAGAGGTTGGCTTGCAAGCACAAGGACTGAAGTTCAAACTCCAGAACCCAACTTGTAAAAAAAAAAAAAAAAAAGAAAGAAAGAAAGAAAAAAAAAAAAAAAAACAAGTCTGGATTCAATACTACGTGCTTGAAAACACAGTACTGGGGAGGTAGAGACAGGCAGATCCCCAAGGCTTACAGGCTAGCCAACCTATCTGTGATGGGTTGTATGTGCTCAGCCCAGTGAGTGACACTATTAGAAGGTATGGCCTTGTTGGAGTAGGCATAGAACTGTGGGTGTGGGCTTTAAGACCCTCATCCTACCTACCTGGGAGTCAGTATTCTCTAGCAGCTTTCAGATGAAGATGTAGAACTCTCAGCTCTGCCTGCACCATGCCTGCTTTGGGTGCTGCCATGTTCCTGCCTTGATAATGGACTGAACCTCTGAACCTGTAAGCCAGCCCCAACTAAATATTGTTCTTATAAGAGTTGCCTTGGTCATGGTGTCTTTTCTCAGCAGTAAAACCTCTAAGACACTATCCCAAGCTCCAGAATAATGAGATAGTATCCCAAAACGGGGTGTATGTATTTGAATAACAACACCTGAACCTGACCTCTGTTCTCTACAAGTGTATGCTCGAGCGTGTATGTGTATGCATACATGCACACACACAAAACACACACAATTTAAATGAGCTATATTGTCAAGTATGTAAGAAGAATTCTTGGTATACAGCAATTCAGATACCCTGTATCAGTCAGGTTGGCTGGGTTGCTAAAGTAACAAACAATTCCTAACTCTTCCCACAATAAAAGACTACTTTACTTCCAGACTTCTGTGCAGGGGGATTTGAAGTGGGTTCTGTTCTGAACTGTCAGTGTCTGAAGACTGGGAAACCGGGCTGAAAGAGCTGCCCTCCTCTATCATCATGTCTATTGCTGGGACACAGGACAGAATGCCTCATGGGCCACTCATGAAGAAGTAATTGTTTATCCTGGGAGCGCCAAGGCTCCTGGCTCACAACTCACTGACTAGCTCTGACTACACCCCTCCCAGCTTTCTGTGCACTCAGAAAGGGGGGTGGTGCAATGCTCGGGCCGCAACACACGGTGCTGGCAGGGAGCCCCCTGCACTAAGTCCTCCCACAGTCATGGATAGGCCACAGAGAGATACAGCTATGGTTTCAGTAGAGAAAGCAGTTCATCAGAGAAAATGAAGACCTACAGGGATTCCAAAATTAATCTGGAATTTGGTGAACTGAGGGAGGAAGGGAAGGAAGGAAGGAAGGGGACTAAATGTGCAAATTGTTCACTTGTGGGACATAGTATTGGAGGACTTTAAGCACCCCTAGTTCCTGCTTGCTAAATGTCAGGAATGAACTTTCTGTAAGCCACCAGGTCAACAATACACTCACCTAGTATTTAATCTACTCCCCTGGAGGTAGAGGGTGGCTTCATTTCTGACTCAAAACAACATACAAATGTTGGATTTACAGTGTATTCGTGTCACTTCTGGCACCTGAACACAGCTTCCCTCGCAGATCATTGGTCAGGAACCCCAGTCATATTGTTAATAATTAAGGAGAGGGCTGGTGCTATGGATCAGTGGTGGAGTCGCTTGCTGAACGTATGTAATGCCCTGAGTTTCAACTCAGTACTTCTAGGAAGACAAACAAAGCAAATGCAAGACAGAATGAATGACTATATGGTTCCTAATAACAGATTGGACAGTGACTCTGTGATGCTCTATCTGTCCCCTGGGAAAGGACCTGACCATTTAAAACAATGTTTCTAGCCCCTGGATTCCAGTCATCTGTATCTACTCCATAATTCTCCTACTTTAAGCTAATCCCAGTAGATTTTTGTCGATTGTGACCAAATTATTTGTGCCTAGGGCATGTACCTTCAACAGATGTTTCTTTCAAATATGATTAAAAGTTGTAAATGCCTTGCTTGCATGGGTTAAGCACTGCTTGGCAGAATAATTTATTTTGTAGGACTGTTTCTTCCTTCAGCCAGCAAATCGATGGACTATTAATGTGTGGCTATGCAAAATCAGCTCTCAGACACAGAGAAGAGTGATGTATGTTCTGATAAGGAACATTCTGGAAATAGTCTCATGAGGCTTCCAAAAGGCGGTAAGGTTGAAAACTCAGAGTACTTTTGTATCCTATACTTGAATGGGAACATTAAACAAACCTTGGGTTGAGCCCCTCTCCCTGTGACAATCTCCCCTTATGGTAATGGGCCAATGTAAATATTTGTGTGTGTGTGTGCGTGTATGCGTGCACTAACACATGTGTTTACATGTTCACATGTGTGTGCAAATATCCATGTGTTTGTGGAGGCTTGTGGTCAACCTTGGGTGTCATTCCTCAGGTGCTGTTTACGTTCATTTGTAAAGAGTCTCTCCCTGCCTTGGAACTCTCCCAGCAGGTTAGACTGACTGCTTATAAGCTATAGTGATCCACCTGTATCCACTCTCCAGCCCTGAGATTATAATTATGAGTCACCAAACCTGGCTTTTTTTTTTCCTGTCAAACTTACACTTGTAAAGGGAGCACAGAGACATTTTCTTGACCCCTAAGCTTGGCTCTTGAGGATACACCAACCTCTGTCATTACCTGACATGAGTTGCCCCAATATCCTAACAAATACAACCCGAGGGTTGAGGGGGTAGTTATTACTTTATGCAACAGTACTTCAGCCCCTAGGAGTAAGGAGCTGAGGAACAACTGTTGCTCTGACAGCACTCAGTTCTGAGGTATCTGCCAGCCTGTCAGAGGCCAGTGACTAGAGATGCTTGCCCTCTGGCCTGCTTGGCAATACGTCATTCACGTACACCTCAGTGCCATTGTCCTCTCTCCAGCTTTCCTGGGATTGCACTTTCCAGTAGGATAACAGCACAGAGTCATTTGCCTTTGGCTCTGCTTCCTGGAGTAAGCTGGCTAAGACAGCTTGCCTGCAAATGCCCCAAGGAGGCTTGGATTCAAGGATGTGGAATGTAGCTATTTTTGCTCTGCAGACTCTTTATATGACTCTGGTTTCTATAAGATCCACACTGGATCAGGACCCAGGCTAGATCTGTTTAAGAAGCTTTTTCCACATAGCTTTTCTTTTTTGATTTTCAAATTTATAGTCTGGGAAAGTCCATGAAGCTAGATCCATCTGTGGCAGCCATGGGGAGATGTGAGCTGTTCTTTAATCACTGTAAGAGGGTCACAGGAAAGTCTCCTCTGTAGTCATCCTCTCTGTTACTGGCCTCGCCTACTGAATACTTCTCTTCCTGTCTTAGCTCACTGGAGACAAGAGCCTGGAAAGTAAAAGGCTCTAAGATCTTGCTCCCGTAACAGTTGTGTTCTCCTCTTCTCCAAGAGAAAATTAAGCAGGGCCTGCCACCTCTGGCCCTGTGCATGCAGCATTATGGGTCGGGGTCCCTTGCCTCCCATCACAGTCCTTTGACCACCCTGGGCAAGCAGGCTGCACATGCTGACTCTGTTCTTAGTTACAGCTGGGTGTCTCATAAGTACCTAAATTTCAGGATGTCTCCAAAGCAAATGATGCATCAAAGGCGGTAAGTTCAGGCTGTGCTGTCAACAAGTGTGTCACACAGCATGCTCTGCTGACCCCTCATTGAGTTCACTGACTGGAACCTTGGTTAACAGGGCTGCACTTATCCTAGGAGAGTATAAAAAGATCTGGCCCTGGTACATCCCAGGTCTGGAGCTAGTCTTTGCTACTTTGTGGGTCCTTCTTTTTCCCCACCCTTTATTCCCCTGGTTTCGCCCCCAACCCTAGATAGGAGAGAAAGAAAGAGGGGAGAGATAGAGATCCCTGAAACTAATTTCTTTCCTTTAGTTTCTTCTTTGACCATGGCTACTAACAAACTGCAACCAACCTCCTGGAATGACCAACCACCAACAACCAACCTCTCAGGCCCTAGCCTTTATATTCTCTCTGAAAAAGTCCCCATTATTCCAACCATCACACAATCACAGAAGCTATCAGCAGCTGGCAAAACCACACCTCTGCTGGAACACAAGGCAAATCACAGTCAGCTGCTGTGGACAGGCCGAAGAAGCCCCATATTTCCACACCTGGGATTAAAATGAAAGCACATTCTTATAATATTTCTGTGGTTTTTAAAGAAAGCAAAATTCCAGAATTCCACTACACACGTCAGTGTCTCACATTCAGTTATGGACTGATGGTATCCTCTCCCATTTACAATGGCGGGAAAGAAGCGTCAGAGGCACAAAGAACTTGGCAGGATTCCAGAACTGGCTGGACTCAGGCTTTCTAAACCCAAGAGCTTACATACCACACATAACCTCCTTGGCTCTTGATTCCAGACACACCTACCCAGAGCACCTTCTACCAAACCTGTTGTTCTCTGCTCAGGCCTTTCTCTCCTGGTCACCCTTGGGCTACACATCTTGAGGAGATGTCACTCCACTCACAGTTGGCTTCTTTCTCTGCTTCATCTTCTTGTCTAGCTTCCCTAGAGTTAGCTCCCAAATCAACAGTATCTACATGTGTTGGGTCTCAGAGTCTGCTCCACTCCTGGGACAGGCCACATGTGCCTGGAGGCAGAGCTGATGTGTGTATGGGTATATGTGCATGTGTGTGGTGTGCGTGGTGTGTGTTGTGTGTGTGGTGTGTACGTGCATGTGTTTGTGTATGTATGTGTGTCTCTGTGTGTGTGATAGTAGGCAGGACCAGCATCCATGGTACAAGCCTTGGGTAGTGTCTTAGTCAGGGTTTCTATTTCTGCACAAAACATCATGACCAAGAAGCAAGTTGGGAGGAAAGGTTTATTCAGCTTACACTTCCACATTGCTGTTCATCACCAAAGGAAGTCAGGACTGGAACTCAAGCAGGTCGGGAAGCAGGAGCTGATGCAGAGGCCATGGAGGGATGTTACTTACTGGCTTGCTTCCCCTACCTTGCTCAACTTGCTTTCTTATAGACCCCAAGCCTACCAGCCCAAGGATGGCACCGCCTACAATGCTCCCCCCCCATCACTGAGAAAATGCCTTACAGCTGGATCTCATGGAGGCATTTCCTCAACTGAGACTCCTTTCTCTGTGATAACTCCAGCTTGTGTCAAGTTGACACACAAAACTAGCCAGTACAGGTAGGCACAGGTTTCTGCTACTCTATGCCACTGTAATGGGAACAACTGAGGGGAGAAATTGTCTACTTTGCTCATGGTTTCTGGTCCACAGCCCATGGTCACATGACTCTGTGTGCTTGAGCAGAATATCATGGTGGTAGAAGTGTGTAGTAAAGGAATATCTTCACATCATGGTAGACAGGAAGTGAGGTTGGGGGTGAACAGAACAGAAACATCCCTGAGGACACAGCCCTATCAACCTACTTCCTCCAGCTGGACCTCAGCTCCTAAAGTTTCTAGAACTTTCTAAAATGGCGGCACCAACTAGAGAACAAACCTGGAACACATGAGCCCTTGAAGAGGACACTCATATCCAAATCTTAACACCACCTCTGGTTATGCCTGGCTGTTAACAGTCTCAGATTCTCTTTCTCCTACTACCACCAAGGAGGTAGTCAAAAAAGTCTGGGCCTCTGAACTGTTTCCTCCCAATCTCAGGCCCTTCCAGGACCATCCACACTCAGCAGGAACCGGCGTCAGCTCAAGAGGCCTCGTGCCCATTACTGCTCCACTATAGAGGATGTCTCAGAAGTCACAAGCTCAGGTCCCTCAGTCATCGTCCTCAGGTTGGAGATCCTTCAATCACGCAGCTGCTTCTTCAGGTGACAGCTCAGATTGCTAGCAAGAGAACAACACATGTTGGAAGTGATATGTCATTTCTCATGTTTGGTCTGTTTTACTTCAGCTCCAAAATACCCTTTTAGCCTCCGATCAAGACTGTATTGATGGTACAAGTTCACTGCCTGACTCAGACCACGTCAACCACAGCTTCCCAACACCTACCCTCTACACAGGCGAAGACAACACTCGAGTAAGAGCCCTCTTGGCCTGGAGAGCCAACATCTAATACTTATTTATTTATTTATTTATTTATTTATTTATTTATTGGGAAAGCAAGCATTACCGTAGTGGGTTTTATAGTAACCTCCTAAACATATGTTCGCCTGGCAAATGTGACCTTATCACAAGGAAAGAGTATTTGCAGATGTGACTAAGCCAGAATCTCAAGAATAGGTCATTGTGGATAATTCAGTTATTCATAAGCAAATTGCAAGTGTCCTTCTGAGACACAGGCAAGAAGACAGAGGCGGAAAAGGCCAGCTGAAGAGAGGTGGATAAGATGTGTCCAGAAGCCAAGGAATGCCAGATTTATCAAACCCCAGGAAAGGCAAGGAAGAGGACCCAGTAGAGCACCCATCCAGTGCAGCAGCTCTGTCCATGCCTTGGTTTCAATGTCTGGCCTGCAAACAGTAAGAATACAATCTCTGTTGTTATAAGCTGTGTGGCTCCTGGTAATTTATTATAGCAGCCACAGAAATATGGACAACTAACAAATTTTGGTGCTAATGATGTTTTGAAGACTGTAACCTCTTAAGCTTTGTACTGTTACTCTAAGGTAAGGATTCATTTTGTCTTTTATGGGCAAGAGAATTGAGAAACGGAGTTCAAAAGACTTTCCCAAATCCACTTAGTGAGGAAATGGTGGCTCATGGCTTTGAATCCAAACTGATTCCAGAGCCTGCTAACCACGAGGCTCTCTCCTCCTTCTCCAAGGGGAATTCCAAGTTGAATCTGACACCTCCCGCCCTGCATGTGCAGTGTTAGGGAAACACAGTTCCCTGCCTTGCACCACAGTCCCCTGGCCCTTCTTGGTGAGCAGACTGCACACATGCCTGAGCCGGCTGAGTTAATTGGGCTCTAAATCTGCAGGGAGGGAGACAAAAACCACAGGGTGGTTAATTTATTCCTGGTGGTGGCAGTGGTGGCATGCTAGACAGATGCTTTCTGTTAGAGTCCCTGTGCTTCCCACTGCCCACTCACTACTACAAGTGCTCAGTGCCTGCCTGAGCTCCGTCCTCTGGTCCCAGTGTGCATCCTGGTTCCCACTTCAGTTTAGTTCAGAGCCAGTTTCTGTTATTTCACAGCAAGAGTTGGACTGGCTCAGACAAAAGCTGATGCTTGTGAGAGCCAGGGAAGACAAATACCTCAATGCCACGATCAGCTTGCCCCATGTCTACAAGGCCAGCACTTGGCAGACCACACTCCCTCGTCTTTCCATTTTGCAATGGATGGGTACTTGGAGGTCATGGCCGCCCTGCAGCTCATTGCAAGGAAAACGAGTGAGAACTCTGGCAGTCCAGAAAGTACTTCAGGAAGCTTTGTCAAAGATCTGTCTCCCCAAGCTCCTCTGAGGGAGATAGATGGCTGCCATCTTCCCTCATCCTCTTAATTACTCTTGAAGTCCACTCTAGCCGTCAGTGCACACTTCCTACCCACTAGCCCCCTGAACTTAATACTCCCACAACGGTGCATTGAACACACAGCACCCCACCCCCTGGCACCTTCAGGCTGCGTGAGATCCCATCAATCTGCCTCCCTGTAGAGTCAGGTTCTTCAGTCACTGGGAGCTAAATCATCCCCAGCATTCCCAATATCCCCAGTATCCCCAGTATCCCCAGTGGAAGCACATACTTCCTGGATAGCTGTGCATATGCTATCCTGGAGAAGCACAAGTGTCCTCTCATGGTCCTTTCAATAAAAGGTCAACATCCATATACTGGGGACACAAATCCTAACCCCCCCCCCACAGAAGCCTCGTGTTTGCCAAAATAAAGGCAAAAACCTTCACACATAGCCTCTGTCTCTCCTGACCTGGTGGCCATGACTTGCTCAGCCCATCCATGCTCTGGTTTCTCATCAGTTCTGGCCCAGGAGCTGGAGAAGCATCATGCTTTCTGATGTAGTCTTCTTCCTCAGCAGCTGCTGTGTGGGGCAAATACAATCCAGAAACACATGGATCAGACTCAACTTGCCAGTGGTTAGTTTCCTTTGTGTTTTTGTTCTGTTCCTGGGGTTTTTTGAACCTATGTATTCCTCTTTACCCTGGACCGCCCACCCCCCGCCCCCCATCCAAGAGTGATCAAGCAACCTGCTGTCTGTCACTGGGGAGCTTGGACCAGCTTGGTCTTGTTCCAGCTTTTGATCGTCCTTCCTCTCTGGTTCCTGGTGAACTTCTACAACATGGAGGATATATGATTGAAAATCCAGCTTTGCCTGAGTGCAGACCACTGACTTGGAAAGTAGATGGGTTTGCATGAAGAAGGGATTCATTATCATTGTGGCCACTGTGATTGTCACCGCCACTAACACGTTCTCAGAGCAGAGCACAGGTACTTCTAAGCAAGAGTTCAGTGCATCCCTATGACACCCGAGGTCACTCGTAGATGAGGAAACTAAGGTTCGGAGTCATCATATACTCCAAATCGCAGGACTAGGAAGTGGCAGAGGTAGGGCTCGAACTCAGGCACTCTGGCCCCAAAGCCCAGGCTGCAACAATTCCAACTTAAAGTCTCTCCTCCTCTCATCTGTATGTCAGCAGTGGAGGCATGGATAAACCGGAATTCTGAGAGACTATTCTGGATGCCAGTAAGTCATGGGCCATAAGAATGCAAAACCAAGCAGGTTTAATCCCAGCACTTGGGAGGCAGAGGTAGGCAGATCTCTGAGTTCCAGGACAACCAGAGCTAAACAGAGAAACCCTGTCTCAGAAAAACAAACAAACAAACAAACAAACAAACTACAAAACCAAGCAGAATGTACCACCATGGGCCTATAAAGAGGACCAGCCAGAATCCTCAGCAAGGGTCTTCTCATGAGAAATAACCCTATGAAAAGGAGATCATTTATCATTGGTACTTCTAACATGACTTGAGGGCAGAGCATAGCTTTCAAAATGAGATTTTATAAGGAGAGGAGCTAAAAATGACGGATGTGACAGCAAGGTCCACCACAGACACCTTTGCTGGATATCTTAGAAACTGGTATCAGGGGACAAAAGAACAGACCTAAACTAGATGAGCTGGCCTGGTGACACATAGCCATAATTTTAGCACCCAGGAAGCTGAGGCAGGAGGGTTGTAAGTTCATGGCATCTCAAAAGAAACAAACAAAAGGAGGCTGAAGAATTCCTCTCAGCTGACTGTGGGATGGACGAAGGGATAAGTGACAGCAGCTGGTCTGTAGGCTCCAACCAGCCTCCTGGGAGATGTCTCATGTCTGAGCATAGCACTGTCTGGAGTGATCAGGAGCCTTCACCAGGCTGGGCCCCCTGAAGAGTCAGTCCCAAGGTTGGAGCTATTTGCTTACTTCTAGCCTGCCACACATGAAAGGGTATAACTGGGTGCAGTGCATTGTGGGAACCTAGCCCTCTCCTGTCTGAATTCTACCACAAGATGCATTTGGTGATCTTTAGGATGTCATGAGGAAGAAGAGAATTGCCTGAGCCTGCTTATCAAGGATCTGGCAGTGTACTGAGGCCTTGGGCTACTCAGCCCATCCGAGGTCTAGTGTAAGGAAGGAACCCTCACAGACACTTGACCATCACCAAGTTAGCTGCTAGAAAGATTCGGTTTTCTGAAACCGTCCACCTTCCAAGGAAGCATTAAATCTCTCCCATACCATCCTGAGATAGACGGTTACCTTAAGTGTGGAAATTAAATGACCATGAAATTAATTTTTCATTTTGAGATCACTTACAGTTATATTCAGATCTACAAAGAGAGTGCCCTGGGATCATTGGCTCGGTCAGGCCTTGGTTTGAGTCCTAGTTTTGTACAACTTTGCAGGAGGAGTCGGGTGGGGTTAGAGGACAGGCTCTTGTAGCTGATGACCTTGAACCTCTGTTTCTCCAGCCTCCATTTCCCAAGGCTGAGATTCCAGATGTGTACCGCCATACCTGGTTCGCACAGTGCTAGAGATAAGCTAGAGATTAAACCCGAGCCTCATGCTTGCCAGGCAAGCATCTCCGTCTCCATCTATATCTACAGTCAGCTCCCTGTGACTTATCAGTCAGCTCAGCCTCTCTGAGGGGCCTGGGTCCTTGTTGGCAGCACGGTAGTGTCAGAGTTCTCCAGCTGCCCCACACACTGTGGTTCAGTCCCGGGGCATGGCCCCTGAGTCTGCATTTTCTCACAGCTCCTGGCTCCCGCTGTTTCTGTTCTGTCGGGAAGGAGGCCATCAATCTAGAACACTAGTCAAATTTTGTTTCCCTTACAAGTGTTGAAACTATAAACCAACCAACCAAAGCAAACAAAAACAACAAAAGAATGTTTTAAACTGTTACTGTTTGTGCTATCTCCCATGAAACCTTGCTGTTCCCATCACCCCAAAGGCTTTTTCCAAAAAGCTGGCAGCCTCCTACCCAAAGACCTGGGCCTGTCTTCTGCACAGGAAGATTATTTGAGAGCTTGCTGGGGTAGCTGGACAGCTCGCTCATCTGTTCACTGTAGTGACTTCCCAGCATAACTCACTGTAAACCGATTCTAGTTGGTACAGGGTATGAAGACCATGGCTGCATATCTTCCCTTTGGGTATAGACAAGCCTATAGATCAATTATAGAAGGACTATAATTGGCCACTGTGGCCTGTTTTTTGGCAGAAAATTCACCAAGTGCTGCTAGTGAGAATGCTTCTTGAGGCTGCCAGAGAACCTGGTGGTTAGCATGTGTCACCAGACCGACCTCCTCATTTGTCTGTCCTGACATTGCTGCTCAAATAAACCACAACCAGGAAGCCTCAACTTCTCTTTTACAGTTAGAAAACTCAGGCTGGGGCTAGAGCTCAGTGGGACAGAGTTTGCTCCAGCCTGTGCAATGACCCTGGGCTCCAACGTAACCACAAGAAACAAGACTCCTTTAATTCAACAAACTTACGGTGACCCCTGACTTCAGAGATCAGGTCGTTCTCTTAAACACACCAATCTGGGACATTTCCACCCCAATGCCAGATGTCACGGTGAGAAAGCACTCAGCCGACAAGGGAACCTGCATGCATTTGTGAAAAATGCCAAGGGAATGCTAAAGACCGGTCTATAGGCCACCTACCAAAGTCAGGACAACTAGAAGTGTGGGGGTGGGGGGATGGAGCAAGATTTGATCCTGCCATAAACAGCAAGGCATGGTGTGAAACTGTCACAGAACCAAACAGCAGCACGGGAGAGGTGGCCTGACTAGGTCGCAGGAGTTTACTTGAATTTTAATTTTCTGATTAGGTAATTGTGTTATTAATGTAAGCAGACTTGTTCTTAGGAAATAAACATTGAAATATTTAGAGATAACAGACCTACCCCTCTGCCCCTTTCCTCATTCTGTCCCTTCCTGTTCCTAACCACAGGCAAATGTCATAAAGTATGAATAAACAGGAAATCTGGGTAAAGGCATCAGGAAGTTATTTTGGGCTTCATTCCTATAACTTTTTAACTCATCTTTTATTAAGTCTTGGGGAATTTTCTACAATAGATTGTGAGCATTTTCACACCCTCCCTCAACTGTTCCCCAATCTATTTCCTTGTTCCATATATATATATATATATATATATATATATATATATATATATAAGTTAGTATGTGCTTCTTCCTTGTAAATTCATCTTGAGTTACAGGAGCCCAAGCCAAGAACTTAATAGTGCACAAGAGAAAGACAGTTTTCTTGGTCTGCTCTCGTTACCATTGCTAGTTCCCAGTACCCTCATTAGGAAAATGTCAGGATATGGGCACTTCCTGCAAAAGAAAGAAGGTGAAAAGGGGTCTTACTCGGTGATTCACAAACAGCTACTCTATAAATGATCCACCAATGCCAGGCATGGCAACTGCCCAGGTCATGACTGCTAATATCAATACCATGACTCACTGCCCAGAGCTATGGAGGAAACTGACTTATGTTAGAATGTGTGGAGATGAGAGAGAGACAGAGACAGAGAGACAGAGACAGAGAAACAGAGAGAGACGCAGAACAATGGGAAGCTTCCCAACGTGGTCAGACCTGAGTTCAAATCTCAGCTCTCCCACTTATGGGTTATGGAAAGTGGAGAAGATTTATTTAATTCCTCCAATTCCACTTCTATAAGATGGAGAAATCACTGGTATCTTGCTTCTGCTCCCACACTGAATAGGCATGCCTTGTAGAGATGTAAGAACAATATTTCCAAGTTTGTGTCATAACCAACATTGAACTTTCTACCTCCTGTGTCCCCCAATGACATTCAAATACCGCAATGAAAGACCAAAGCTCCCAGACCACAAAGGACCAGTCAGAAGAGTGAGCCATCTGGATGGAAGCCTCTGTATGACCGTGGACAAGATGGCTGATACTTTGCCTATACCCTCCTGAGAGACTCCACACTCCTGAGAAACCCAGTCAGATAGTACTTGATTTCCCAACCCATTAGAATTGTGTGAAATCCTTAAGCTAGATTTGGTAATGACTTTGTGATGTAACCACTTTCCTTCATGGGTAATAAAAGGCTTAATGTCACATATACAAACTCATTTCACAAAGAATGGCCATTGCTTGTTTCTGTTATTACAACTTATCAGGATACCTTCAACAGGCTCAGCTGCTGATCCCGGGTTCCAGCTGATCCTCAGCCAAATGTCCATTTCCAGCTGTCGACTAAACATTTACACTGGGGTGTAATGGCAGTATGCCCGCCTTTCCTGGGGCCATTTCAATGATTATGGAATGACATCATCCTGACTCTCCCAGCTCTCCTGTACGGTATACAGCACTCTTACCTATGGCCACGGATCTTACCTCTCTAGCTGAATTTGCTTTCCTGCGACTGGCACAAGATTTACTTCTAGCACATATTTCTCACTCAGTATTGTAACTTCATTTGATTACTAGCTTTGTATGTTTGTGTGTGTGTGTGTGTGTGTGTGTGTGTGTGTGTGGGTATTACATAAAAGGCAAGCCCTCTATCACTGAGCTGCACTTTGGCCTCTGTTTTTAGTGAGTACACTTTAGTTAGACTGGAACTTTGGGGTACCTCTCTGTCTTCATCCTCCACCATCCCTCCCATAGAGCCTTGCATGTCCCATCCTTATCATGATCTTTGGCTCTTTTATAACTTAGTTATATGCAGGAGTTAGCTGCAAATTATCATTGGCCATTAATACCAGTGATGAAGCCATTTTCTGTGTGTCTTGCTCTTCTGGCGGTTTGTCCTCCATGTGGGAAATGACATGATACTTCTCTCTAACTCACAGAGCCTGTAACATGAGTTGAAAATATGAGGCAATTAACCATGTAATTCTAACAGATTAACCTCGAAATGTGCTTCATGAGTAGGAACATAGCCCAGTAACAAAGGGCCTGGAATTTCACTCATGTTAGCTACAGAAGCACATTTCTCATCTGTTCAAGTTGGCATCACAATGAGAGTATGACTTAGTGACAATTCCTAGACGCCTCCACTAACGATAGAGTCTGGAAATGACATGAAGGGGTGGCACTGGGTTTGTGCAAGGACAGCTTTGTCTGTACTCCCTGCACAAGCCAGGATCCTCAGGTGACAAGTGACAGAATGAGTCAATATACCAGACTGAGGTCTTGGGAGTTGTGGTTCGGTCAGCAGTGCTCTTGCCTCAGGTGCTCACAAAAGCGGGCATTTGACCTTTGGTCTTTGACCCTTGGCATTGTATAAAACTGGCTTGGTGGTATACACCTGGGATGGCAGACCTCAAGATGAGGACGACAGGAGAAGCCTGAGTTTAAGGCTATCCTCAGCTGCACAGTAAATCCAAAGCCAGCCTGGGTTATATGAGACCCTGGTTGGTTGGTTGTTTTAGAGGCTAAATTAAGGAATAATAAACTATGTTTGAAGAGTCTTGCACTGACAGAAAGGTAGACATGAGACTTTGGACAAAAGCAGAGAAATCAGGGAAGCTCTAGACGTCTGGTGGTGGCATCATGAACAGTTGGGCATCTTTATTTGCAAGTCCCAGTGGAAAGCGCCACCCCTCCCTCGAAGAGTGTTGCCGTCAGGAGCTCTAACAGCCTCCTCCCCGTGCTTCACCCACCCATGTGCCCGTCAGGAGTCTCTGTTATATGGATCTTTTCACTGTTCTTCTTCTAGTGCAGTGGTTCTCAGCCTTCCTGATACTGTGATCCCTTAATGCAGTTCTTCATACTGCGGTGACCCCTAAACATAAAATTATTTCTGTTACTTCATACTTGCTACTGTTTGCTACTGTTATGAGTCACCATGTAAATATTGTGTTGTCCAATGGTCTTAGGTGACTCCTGTGAAAGAGTCATGGACTCCAAAGGGTTCATAACCCACAGGTTGAGAGCACTGTTCAAGCATGAATCTTTTGAAAACTCTATAAATTCTATAATGGGTTCCAGAGAGGGGCTCAACAACCATTCATTACAGAATCTGCCCCCATCCAGTCATTACATTTCTTCTCAGTACAAGTGACAAAATCAAGCCTCAAACCATCAGCTGGGGCAGATAGAGCTGAGTCAAGCTGTGTCATGGCAATGTAGGCTGGTGAGGGGTTAGTTGAGAAGTAACAGAGAAACTGTAGCTGCATCTTGGTATAGCTGTGTCCTCTGATGGTCAGAATGCCCTTTGTGGCTAAGCATCCTTAAGCTTTAGGCTGCTGTGACTACGTCAGAGACTGAGGCACAGGGGCATCCTCCCACATGTGTGCACTGACAACGGTTCTGCACTTTCGAGACACCGGACACTATCATATATCACTTGAATTGTGGTTTTGGCACTTCCCTGCTTTGAGGGGTACAAAGAACAGTACCCTGAAAGAAAGATCCAGTTGACTATGATTTGGGAGGGGGAAATGATTACACCACCCATCTCATATCAATTCATGAAGATGTCTTTAAAATATATAATGCAGAAGCCACTGCGTGGCTCACTGCCTTGGACAGCCCACTCCGGTCTCTGTTTGAAGTGTTTGCTTTGCTTCATTTGCTAAATAAACTGTATACATCTCTCAACCAAATTGCTTCCTTCCCTAAACAAAAAACCAAGAGACCCTGCAACAGTAGCCACCAGTCAGGACAAGGAGACTCTTTCCTACTTCATGCCCCGCCGCATCCTCAGGCAAGCTCTGAGCACAGTGCCTGTGTTTATAGAGGCTCTCAACAGCTCCTAGCTGCAGCGGCTACAGTCATCGCCCTGGGGGCTTATCCTGTTACAGGATCTTGTTCAGTCTATAGAAGGCTGGGAAAAGTCCCCCTTGGGGGGCTACTCAGTTAGTAGATTCAAAACTGAATTACTATCTCTGGGTGGGTATCTCTGCTCACTGTCTACAGTCTTCTCCGAGTGTCTCCGGCTCACCCAAGCAGCACCTATTCCTTCATACACTCTGCCTTGCTTCTTACTGTTCTCACTTCTCCGCTCTGGCCCACACTTTCTGGTATCACTGTTTAAATAAAGCCCTGGCACGAACACACGCCTTCCTTAGCCTCTTTCTCAGAGAGGCCAGTCCAAGGCAGCCCAGCTGTTTCCTAGTAAGATAGCTGCAAGGTTGGGACCTGGCCAGTGACTGGCCCAGTGGGCACAGTTCCCTTCCACGCCCAGCCATTTAAAATCCCAGGCCTGATTATTGTTCAAGTTGGCCACATTCCCATACCTGGGTTGGCATATGTCTGTTAATCAGACTGGTCACTCACTGACTTCTTAGAAAGCCAAGAAAGGTGGAGCTAATTCCATGCAATTTTTAAGGGATGAGAGGCATGGGCCATAGCTTCCCTATGGAGAACAAGGATGCTGTCACTGGGTCAATGCCAAGGAGACTTCGAGCAGGCCAGACTACCAGGTGTCACTGCATGGGGCCTTTAAGAGGGCAAACATACCTTAGAAGAAAATAATCTAGGCTCTACCTTGGTGGAGAGAGCTGTATGAAATGGAAGTGTGAGGAACCAAAATGGTGCCTTGGAGTTTCCTGTCTTTTCCCTCTGTGATGGCTATTCCTGGTTATAAACTTGACTATATCTGGAATGAACTATAATCCAGAATTGGAGGGCTCACCTGTGATCCAGATCATGAGGCTGGAAGACACAAGTTTCTGAGCTGGATCTTGGTATGGAGATCTTGAGACATAATGGCCATAAAAAGCTTAGGCTCAGGCAAAGTAGTACACGCTTTTAATCCCAGGAGACTGAGACAAGGAGATCTCCGAGTTCAAGATCAGCCTGAGACAAACAAGTCCCAGATCCAGGCATGGTGGTACACACCTTTAGTGGTGGTGGCCTACATAAGAAGAAAGAAGACTCACTCTTCTCTGACTGCTTGCACTAATTTGCCAGCACATCTGTTGAAAGTTACTTTTACAGAGGATCAGCCGAAACAACTGGCCACGTGGGACTGAGCAACTACTAGATTCTTGGACTTCCCATTCACAGCTGACCATTGTTGGGTTAATTGGACTACAGACTGTAAGTCATCACAATAAATTGCCTCAATATAGAGAGACATTTCATAAGTTCTATGACTCCAGAGAACCCTGGCTAAGTCATCCTCCCATGTTTTTATGTCACCAAGAAGTTGTTTAATTTTCTTTTTCTGAATAATACTTTGCTTTCATGTCATCAAAACAAGTCAGCGTGCGTGCAGTCATGACTCATCTAAAAATCAATAAATTGAATATGAATTTAATATGAATATGAATAAATTGAAGAATATGTTACTAGGAACATTAAAGAAAATGGTCTCGTTCTTGTCCTTCCTATCTTTCTTAGCCCCTAGGAGGACCCACTCACTTAATAACTGAGGTCCCCAGTTGTTACATGTACTGGTATGTATAAAACTCCATGGGCAGAATGACTGTTGAGTTGGACAACTGTATGTATATCAATAGTCTTTGTGGCTTGGTGAATGAAGTACAAAGGAGTCCCCCATGCCTCACTGTCATGGTGTTTATGTACTTAAAGGAATTATGGCAATATTATACAATTCATTTATAGCTGAGAAAATCAACACAAAGTGGTGGACCTGTACTCTCACGACCATTTGTGATCCCCACATCTTGGCCTCTTTCGTGTGCAAGGAGGTGCTTGCTGTATGGTCTTGGGTGGAGGGGAAATGAGCAGAGTCTCTCTGCCCAGTGTATGGGTGAGAAGGGAACAGATATAAAAGTCTAACAATAATCATTTTTTGAAAGGCATAGCTGGTTTCTTATCCAGCATGCAGAGAACTTGGCAGTCTCCCACATAACAAATAAAAGGCTGAACGAACAGAAAACCAACAGCTGTTCTCACATCCATCAGAGACTTGTGACTAGCTGGCAAGCTTCCACCTTAAAAACTGGAAGAGAAAGGTGGGTACATAGAGTCACAGCCTCCTGGGGGCAGAAGTCAAGGGCTAGAGCCATTTGGAAGCACACTTTCAACTGTGATGGACTGTACACACACATTAGTGGGTAAGCTGGAAACCAGTCTAGGTTTTTCTGCTTTCAACCTAATGTCTGCATCCTATGTAAATGGCTAATACTAGAATTAGCTAGGAAAAAAAAAATGTATTCAAAATGAAGAAGGTTTTAAGTGGCCTCCAGGCCTGGGAAGAGAGGAAGCGAGTCTGCAGTGATGTAGTCTGTGTACAGACTAATTACGTGTTAATCCCATTTGCTCTACTACTGGCTGATTCATGAGCCACACTCTTCTCTAACTCTCTCTCTCTTCTGCTCTGAGGCAAGAAGATAAAACAAACAAACAAACAACAATGACCACCACCACCACCACAACAACAAAACAGTGCCTCTGGATAGGGTTATTGACACAGTTAAATTAAATGAGCAGAAGATTGAGACCTCCCCCCAATACATTCTTTAGTTGTTGACTTCAGAAAATGGTACTCAACTCACCTAGCGCAGTATATCAAGGCCAGATTTAAAAGAAAATTCTTAGCTAAATGTTTTAGTCCATTTCCATTGCTATAATTGAATGCTACACTCTGGGAAGCTTATAAAGAATAGAGGTTCAGGCCAGATTGATGGCACAGACCTGGAATTCCAAAACTTAGGAGGCTGAGAACTTAGAAGGATCAAGAGTCAGAGGCTATCTTGGGTTGTATAAAGAGACTGTCTCAATCCCCAACTCCAACACCAACAAAGAGTAAAGATTTATTTAACTCAGGAGAATAAAGCCTAGAAAACCCAAGGTTGAAGGGTCACACTGCTTACCTCTTCCTTGAATCTCATGTTTCTCAGGATGCCTAGAAGATTCTATCCTGGAAGAAATACTGAACCTGTGCCTTTGTTTATCTCCACCACCCCACCCTGATCCCAGACAACTTTCTCTTTATTTGTTTACTGCAATGTACCCTAATTGGTCTCTCTGTCTTCCTTTGCTTATATAATCCCCCCTCACAAAGCAGCCATTTGTAAGCATTAGTGTGATCTAGTGTAAATCTGGCTGTGTAATTCCTTAGTTTGAACCTACCCAATGGTTTTCCTTCCCACGAACCTTCAGTGCAATCCACAATCCATGCTTCCCTGATTCTCACCAGCCTGTGCTCACCCTCCTACTCCTCCCCCCATCCTCACACCCAGAGAATGGCTCCCAGACTCGCTTTCCACCTTCCAGAATAGAAGAATCTGAATGTATACACAAGAGGGACTTCTATGTGTGGACTTAGAAGTTAGTTGTGACACTTTCATCGGCTCTTCCTTAGGGTTGTGACACAGGCAGAAAAGTAGGCATGCTGGGGTCTTCACTGTAGGTCTTGTCCTTCTAGATCTATCAGAACCAAGACCACCCTCAGTTAGCTGTTTGTTTAAGGAGTACAGGGAGGATGCACTAAGGGTCAGTACAGGGGACTACAGAGCCCTGCATGCCAAAGATGAACACCCATTGTCCTAAGCTGCTGAGTTTTGGGGTGGTATGCACTGCTATAGCAGGGGTCATGTGCACACTCAGCCCCCTTCCTCTTTGTTTTCTGAAGTTTTCTTCTTCTTTGCCTGACTGGAGTGTTTTTTTCTTGTCCAATACAGAATCTCTCACCTTTGGTTCTCTTGGCAGTGAGGGCTGGACAATTCTGTACTGGGTATGCATGGGGTAGAGAGGCATCCCATATCCTGTACATTTTAGGGAATTTAGTCAGCATTCCTGGCTTCTATTCACTAGATGCCACTATCAGCCCCTTTGTATTCCCAGTTGTGACAACCAAAGACAAACACAAACCCTGCCACATATCCTGAAGGAGGGACAAAATTGCCCCCATGGTGAGCTTCTAGTCTAGACCATTTTCTTCCCCAGTCTTTAAGCTAGCTCCTTCCTGACATTTAAACCCCACCTTTAACGTGGCTTCTTGGGTGGGCCCACACTTAACTGCCAGGGACTTGCTCATTTTCTTCTGCCTCCCCTCCCCCATAGTGCAATACCGGGACCCTTCAAACGCAAGACTGCTGCCTGCTATGCTCAACTTTCCCGGCACATGACAGGCATCTCATAAATCCATTCCAATGAATGAGAAAGGTCAGAAGACACTGTAGACTGTAAAGGGTGAATGAATCATAAAAGTGAAAAAGGAAATAAAAGTCACGAGAAACAGGTCCGCACAGAGTTTGGCAGCTAGGAAGTGTCAGAGCTTGTAAGTCACTGTTCTGCAGCTCCTGCTCTCTGTGTTTTACACCGAACTACCAATGACACAAATGTTCTGGGAGCCCTGGCAGGGTTGAGTGACTGAGAGATAATCCTCATGGGTCTTACCATGTCTTTAGAATGGATTTAAACAGTTCAGTGGGTGTGGTTTAATGTATTTCTCCACACAGCTGTCCCCACTGATCTCCTTGACTCTCCCTATGTCAGTAACATCCAGATAGCTAGAAGCTAATAGATAGATGTAGCTGAAGGTGTGTGCCAAAGTAGCCGAATCGGGTAGAGAACTAGCCTGTCTGCTATGCATGTGACCTACTCTCCTCCCCCTCACGCTGTTATATCTCCTAGTAACAGATGATAAAGCTAGTTTCCCAGGGTGCCAGCTCATCTGAGATGGAGACTTTACTTAAGTACAAAAGCAGCCACTTCAAATGGTGTGCTGGGAGTTTGGTGGCTCAATGAGAAGACAGGAGGATGCTCCCAGCCCCTGCCCCACACTAAAACCAAACTTTGATCTGCAAGCCGGTCAGATAAGAAATGCCAGGGTGTTCTGCTGAATGCCTTCAATGCCTCTGTGTGTGTGTGTGTGTGTGTGTGTGTGTGTGTGTGTCCATGTGTGTGTATATATATGTGTGTGCCTAGGGACCTAAGAAAGGAGGGTGGAAGACAAGATGAATGGCTGATAAGGTAGACCCAGAGACCCACCGTGACAGATGTGCTGCCATTCAATCTGATGAGACCTGCTACTTTCCTGCAGACTCTCAGAGCCCCACTGTCCCTAAATGTCTAATTTCAGTTCCCTGGGTTCCAGCTTAGTCCTTTCTCATCTCAGTCTTGCTTTTCCAGACCTGTCTCAAGTTGCCTCCTATTGGCAATACAAATTCCATCAGCACCGAAGGGTCATGAATGACTTTATCTCGACTCCTTCAGGGAGTCAGCAAGTTGCTGTCAGACCCTGTTCCAAGGATCTCTGTGGCTCAGCCCGAGCAGAGCACGGTTTTGCTGACTCAGCATCCCTTCCTTCCATCTGGCCAGTGGGAATGCTCCCTCTGAAAAGAGGAGGAAGCAGAGAGGCTTGGCAGCGGAGCTCAGAAGGAGTTCAGGCAAGGCCACCCTCAACACACCTTTCTTTGGTGCAATGCTTATTTTGAACAAGGTGCCAAATTACAGCCAGCAGTCTCCAAACCACCTCATTAAAATCATACCTGATGGAAGGCGTTCACACATCCCAAATCCTTTCCCTGCCAGCCAGGGAAGGTGATGCTTATCAGGGTGCAGCTGCTTCTCCCTTGTTTCTACCAGGCACACAGATTTACTGAGTCAGTTAGGGAATGAAGGAACACTCTCAGGTGCCAGGAAAGGCTGAATTCAGGAGGTTTTAGAGGCTTAGGTGGGCTCTGGGTGGCTGCTGTGTATATGCAAAATAGGTGGAAAGTAAGAACCAATCAGAGGAGAGACTGCCAAACCAGGAGGGTTTTCAATTAGGTCTGAGGTTCTATCCTCTCTCACCTAATTCTTTAGGAGAAGTGGGGGAGGTGCAGATAAAGGCAGGGTGGAAGTTTATATCCCACTGTTCTCAGGATTCATTTCTGACCACTGGCTCCAGTGACAGTAGAGTATAAGGTGACACCATCCCTAGACAAAGCTTGTCATACACTAGTGTGTCTGGTGACATCACCCCTAGACAAAGCAAGCCATTTACTAGTGTATCTGGTGACACCACCCTAGACAAAGCTTGTCGTTCACTAGTGTATCTGCCCACGTATCTTCTCCAATATCCAGCCATTTTCTTCTAAGGAGCCCATGTCCCTTTTCCTATCCTTATGAAGATACCATAAAAACTACCAAATCTTAGAGATAATGGCCTTTCTCCACTGGCGTAAGTATACATAGAATGCTTAAAATTAATCCACCTGTCTGCCTCCCGGCAGTGTGAATCTTGCTGGGGCCAAGAATATAATAGACCCACTGTGGACCCCATCACAGAGGAAGGGTCTCTACCCAAGCAAAATCTATCAACCAGATAGGTTGGGCTGGTAGACAGAGTTCATCTGATGGGGGCAGCTTTCTTAAAAAGTGAGAACGTTACCAATATTCAAGGGATAATTGTTTTTCCCACAGTGGACCTGGGATCCTAGAAGGAGCAATTAGCAGGAGTTAAGCTATGGCCCCTTGATGGAGGCCTCCCTAGTTCCTAGCAGCCTCTTCTGAGCCTCTCTGATTCTGCTGCCTTTGTTATCCTCCTCCCTCGTGCACAGGAACTGTGAAATCTGAGTCCCACCCCAGAAAGAACCCTAATGCCACCCTGGCACCCATCAAGACCTGTTTGGTTGCCGTGATGGCTTGTATATGCTTGAACCAGATAGTGGCACTATTAGAAAGTGTGGCCCTGTTGGAGTAGGTGTGTCACTGTGGGTGTGGGCTTTAAGACCCTCATCCTAGCTGTCTGGAAGCCAGTCTTGTCCTGGCTGCCTTCTGATTAAGATACAGCACTCTCAGCTCCTCCTGCACCATGCCTGCCTGGATGCTGCCTTGATGATAATGGACTGACCCTCTGAACCTGTAAGCCAGCCCCAATTAAATGTTGTCCTTCTAAGAGTTGCCTTGGTCGTGATGTCTGTTCACAGTAGTAAAACCATAACTAAGACAGTCACCCTGATAATGCAGTCAATGACATACCTGTGAGGCTGCTGTGAGCTGGATGTCCCCCCTCATACCCATTCACACATCCAAGTCCTAATCCCCGGGACCTTGGGTTGTCCTTGTATTCAGAGAACAAGTCTTAAAGAGATAATGGAGTTAATGGGGTCAATAGAGTGGTTAATATGACGGGGAGATGGCCAGAGTTGGTGGCACACACTTGCAATCCAGTACTTGGGAGGTGAGGAGAGGAGGGTTACAAGCTTGAAGCTAGCCTGGGCTACACAGTAAGACCCTGTTGAGAGGAGAATATTGGGAAAAGAAGAGAAGAAAGGACAGGAAAGAAAAATATTGAAAAAAAAGAGAAAAAGAAGACGACACCAAGACATCAGGGAGACCTGTGCCTCTCTGTATGCACACAGAGAATCCACACGGGGACATAAGGGAAGGATTCTCTCTTTACCCAAGCCATGAAGAGAGGCATCAGAGTAAATCACCCTATCCACCTCTTAATCTCCACTTCTAGCTCCCAGTACTGTGAAATAGGACCTTTCTGTTGTTTCAGCTATGCAGTGCTTGGTGCTTTGTTACAGTAGCTGCAGGAAGCTGCTTACAGCATCCGATCAGTGAAATTTCCTCTCCCAGCCCCTGTGGTCAGGGAATCGACTTGAAGTTTTTCCCATTTCTTGCAACCAAACAGTCTTAACTTATCAGCCTGCTTCCTCCAACATGTCAGAGTGTTTCTCTCAAGCTGCTGCGGTCTCTGTCAGCTATAGTTATGGTAAGCACTACAGGCAGAGGTTTATAAACACTGTGTCAAGGCCTTGGGATGGAGCTGGAGTATATCTGTGGTAAAATATGTACTCATCATAGATGAGGCTTTGGATTCAAACTCAACATAACATAAAAGCACACACACCTCAGACTTGGAAAAGTCAGAGATGGAGCCAGGTTTCTGTGCCACTTTTCAGGGCTGGGTGATAGATCCAGACACTGTGATTGGACAGACAATAACGCCCACATCACTGAGAGACCTGGTCACTTGTGTGAAAGGGTTCCAGATATGGAGATCAGTATGTTGGCTGGCTAGTTTTATGTGACTTCACACACACACACACACACACACACACACACACACACACACACACGTATCTGAAAGGAGGGAACTTCAATAGAGAAGATGTTGCAATAAGGTCTGGTTGTAAGGCATTTTTAAATTAGTCACTGATGGAGGAGGGCCCTGCCCGTTGTGGGTGGAGCCATCCCTGGGCTGGTGGTCCTGGGTTCTACAAGAAAGCAAGCTGAGCAAACCATGGGAAGCAAGCCAGTAAGCAACATCCTCCATGGCCTCTGCATCAGTTTCTGCCTCCAGGTTCCTGCCCTGTTTGAGTTCCTATTCTGACTTCCTTCCCTGATGATGAATAACAATATGGAAGTGTAAGCCAAGTAAACCCTTTCCTCTCCAACTTATTGTTTAGTCATGGTGTTTTGTTACAGCAATAGTAACCCCAACTGAGACAATCAGGCTGATGGGTCAGTCAGAGATACCTGTTCTGGAGGAGGGTAAAGTACAGTTTCCAGTCTCTAGACACACAGTTTGCCCAGATAATGCGTCTGTGGTTTTGAAGTTGTAGGATGCATCCAGAAGAACCTATTTTGAAGACTTATTTTATCTTTATTCATATGCATCTGTGTGTGTCTTATGTGTGGTTATGAGCACATGTGTGAGTGCCTGTGAAGACCAGAAGGGGGCATCAGATCCCATGGCACTAGAGATATAGGCTGTTTGGGAGTCACCTGAAGTAGAGTCTGGGAATTGAATTCAGATCCTCTGGAAGAGTAGTATGTGCTTTTAATTGCTGGACCATCTCTCCATCCTCAAGAAGAATCCACTTTAAAAAGTTCTTTAGGGGCTAGCCATTTGCCAATCCTTAATGCTTGTCTGAGGGATATCAATGGCCCTTTGTAGAGAACACAGCTTTGTGGGGTCTGTCAGCTTTAGGACTTTTACATGGTGGTGCTGATGACATCTAGATTATAGACAAAACATTCCACCTTAAGCCCAGGTGACAAGAGAAGGTACTTTTAGGGGTGGCAGACACTGGTATATGTCTGTCACCTTCCCTCTGTTTCCTTTCTTGCCAGCAAAGTCATCCAGTAGGAAGTAGCTGAAAACACTGGATACAGATGTGTTTCCCAGAATTGGCCAGAACATCCACAGATGGCCCAGTCCCCAGGGTTGGAACGTCTGGTGAAAAGATTCTTAGATAGCAACAGGAGTCTCAAGAGAAAAGAACTCTCCAGATGCCTGCTGTCACTTCCTGTGTGTTGCCAGAATTGCAGCAGCCATTTTGTGGCCATGGAGTCATGAGATCAAGGAAGCAACGGGTGAAGGACTGAGAATTTAAAAGTTCAAAAGACATGGTTATTGAAGACACTGATCAGTAAGGGGAAGGCAAGGAGGTGGGGTGAGGGGAAGGTAATAAAATCAACCATTTCTTTCAGAAAAAGCTGCAAATGTGAACAAGTGAACAGATTTTTAAAAGGACTAAATGCAAGGAAGTCTCTGGGTTGGTTCTGGTACTCGCCTACAACAATTGCTTTGGATCAGTTCTTCCGCTTGTCTAAACTTTGGGCCAGGAAGTTCCTGCTCTTGGGTTTAACTACGTTCCTCTTATCCCTAAATCTAAACCACACACTCATGAGCCACCTTAAAGTTTTACTGTCAAAACCTAGTTCTTAAGAAAGCGGAGTAGGACAGAGAGACAGCCAGGTTGTTGGAGTGCTTGCTATTACAAGCATGAGAACCTGAGTTCAGATTCCTGGCACTCGTGCAAAAAGCCAAGCATGCTGGTAAATGGCCTTATTCTAAAAAGGGAGGATAGAGGAGCTGCAGGGAGAGATTCAGATAGATCCTGAAATTGCTGGTTGGATAGCCTAGCCAGTAATCGAGTTTCAGATGCAGTGAGAAAGTCTATCTTGAAACATACAATGGAGAACAATTATTGAGGAATACACCTGCTGCCAATCTCTGGCATCTATACATAAGCACACACATCTGACCATGTAACCTTATCCCACATATGGGAACTTGTGCATGCTGACACACACACACACACACACACACACAAGAGAGAGAGAGAGAGAGAGGAGAGAGAGAGAGAGAGAGAGAGAGAGAGAAGAGAAGAGAAGAGAAGAGAAGAGAAAAGAAAAATAAATACACCAGCTTTTGTTTTTCTCTTAAACTTTGCTTAACTTTTAAATCCTGGTGTGACCTAAACTCAAAGAGTCCCAGAATCACACATGCAGATGGCTCTAATGAGTTTTCCCTATCATCATTTTTCTTGGTGCTTTTGATGTAAAAGCTCTTAAAGACTTGGCCTGTGTAGTCACCATACGAAGAGACCAGAACTAAATCCATCCAGATAAAGGCCTTGGGCAGGATCCTCCAGCTCAGTGGAGATCCTCTGGAACCCAGTTTCCCGTTTCTAGTCCTAGTCCTTATGTGCATGTGTGCAGATGCATTCCCATGTGCAGAGGCAGGAGTGTATGTACACATATCCATGTACATGTAGAGGGTTGAGGATAACCTCAACTCAGAGACAGATGCCTCCCTTTTTAGAACAAGGTTTCTCACTGGCCTGAAGCTTATCCAATTCAGGTAGGCTGCTATCTTAGCTTGGATTTCTATTGGTATGGAGACACCATAACCATGACAACTCTTACAAAGGAAAACATTTCATTGGGGCTGGCTTACGGTTTGAGAGCTTCAGTCCATTATCATCATGGCGTGAAACATGGCAGCATGCGTGCATGGTACTGGAGAGTTAGCGGGGAGTTCTACATCTAGGTGTACACACTGGCCAGACTTGAGCTCAAAGCCTGTCTCCACAGTAACATGTTTCCTCCAACAAAGCCATACCTCCTGATAGTGCCACTCCCTATGGGCCAAGCATACTCACAAGAGTCTATGGGGGCCATTTTTATTCAAACTACTACAGCTTGCTTTCTGGGAAGCCCAGGGATCTGTCTGTCTCTGCCTCCCCAGCACTGGGATTACAAGTGCATACTTTTTAACATGGCTCAGGGATTGAACTCAGATCTTCCTGTTTGCCTTGTAAGTGGTTTCCTCCCTCTCCTGTTTGGCGTGTCTCTAACCATCCATGGACTACCTCATAGAGGAAGCATGGATACTTTGGCTCCCAATTTTATGCACTTCCAAATTTCAGCTGTCCCAGGAAGAGTCATCTTCTCCCAGCTGATGGCAGCACAGTGTCTGAGGCAGGGGGACACTAGATTCCAGCAATCCTGTGCCACAGATTGTAGGAAGCGGTTCTCCCCGCCATCAGGATGGTGCTTGGCATGTAGCCAGCTAGCTTGAGTAGGCACTGTGGCTGTGGCTCATTATAGAGAAAAGGTTCGCGCTTCCAGGTGTGGCTACCCGATTAGCCCACCTCGCATCACATGGAGCAGCCAATTAACAGTGATGGCATGGCAGCTGCTGATAGGATTAAGGCAATGCATATAAGGCGGCTGGGGCAGTAGCGGGGAGGATTGAAGAAAGAATGAAGGAGAATTGAAGGAGAGGATTGAAGGAAGAAGATAGAAGCAAGCGTGCTGTAACAAGGAACCTGAATAAACCGCTTTAAGAAGAACACGGTTGTCGCTGCCTTTATTTCCGCTGGTCGGAGCAGAGGGCAAGCTACAACAGACTTGGGACTGGCATGTGAGGTGGGAAGAGTTGTCTCCCCTGGGACCACAGGGAGCATTAGCAAGACATTGGCTGGTGGGGGAGGATGGCCAGGAAGAGTGCTGCAGGGAGGGCTTGCAGAGTGCTTGTTACAGTTTCCTGCTGATCCTTACAAGGTATTTAAATGAAGCCAGAAGAGACCACTGAAAAGTAGCAGATGATGTATTTAAAAGTAGCGGCCATGTTATTAAATATTTATGGCCACTTAGTTTGATATAAAACACCCATCAACCATTTTCCTGGAGCCTGTCTGGTGTCCCTGAGTTCTGTGTGTGATAGGGCTTCTGGCTGCTTTCTAGCTCCAGCCCTTTGTCAGGACCCTCTGCCTGAGATACCATGTGCTGCTCCTGGTGACAATCCATGGCAAAGAAAGGGGAGACAAGAAATCTGCTGAGCAGAAACCATCCTGCCCTTCTTGACAGTGAGAACTATGGAATTTGTCCTCTGGCCTGCCTCTTCTTTTAGGATGACTAATTTGACATTGTCAAAGTGTTCAATTTCCCTCCAGCTTTCTAAATTCCCAGTGGAAACCTTCCCAAATGAAAGGCAGATTCGCAAGAGAAAAGCAAACAGGGCTGTATGAGTCTGTAGCCATGGGGAGTAGCTGAGTGACTCAGAAATGGCTTCCACTCTCACTTAAAATACATCAACCCAAAGGAGGGTATGGGAGAGGGAGCCACTGGGCATCACCTGCTGCCTGGAAGCTGGGGAAAGGGTCGGGTTTGCTGTGAAGAACTGCAGCTGGCATCCTCTCCACTGGACAGAACTTCTAGTTAGGGTTGGGGTGTAGCTCACTTTTGGCAGTTGGTAGAATGCTTGTCCGGCATGCACCAAGCCTCCGGTTCACTCGCACCGCACAACATAAAACAAGGCATTATGGCACACACCTATAACCCCGACACCGAGAGGAGAAGGATGCGGAGGTGAGGATCAGTCATCATTGGCTACAAGGCAAATTTCAGGCAGCCTGAGCTCATGATACATTGTAATAAAAAGAAAACCCTCCTATCCGGCTTTGTCTGAAACAGAGACTGTGAAGGAAAGGACATCACTTATGAGACCAGATCAAGACATGGGATACTTTCTTCACTAATTTCCTTACTACCTTTCCCAAGCCAGTGCCCACCCCCAACACTAACCATTATCTAACCTCTGTCCCCACAGATGAGATTGTCCTTTCCTTGGATTCTATATTTAAAAAAATGCAAACAAAATGGAATTCCATCTCTATGTCTGACTTAGATGGCTTGCATTGTATGTAGTCATAACATTCGTTTTCAAGGCTAAGTATTTTTCCATCGTATTATTTTTCTATGATGTTGTTCTTCACTTTTCTACAGCTGGACATATTTTTAATATAGTTTCTGGATATTATGAAAACAATGCTAGATACATTCTCACTGAATTCTTTTCGTGAAGTATTGTCATGCTCTTGAGTAAGTACCCGTGAACAGAATTGCTGGATTGATCAGAACTGCTGCACAGCGCTCTAAAGCAGTCTTACCATTTCATACTTAGCAGGAGTGTGGAAGAAACCTTGGACTTATGGATCCTGTGGGGTGATTGCTCCCTGGGTGAAAGGGGACAGCCACATGTGGGGATCTAGAGGTGGTGGCTCCTGGCTGACAGCAGTGGGCAGTCCTACTCTATTTTCTCATGGGTCTTGTCTTAGTCAGTGCTCCATTGCTGGGAAAAGACACAATGACCATGATAACTTGCCGGGTTGACTTGCAGTTTTTGAGGTTTAATCCATTATCTGCATGACAGCTTTGGGTCTGGCTTGAACTTTTGAAACCTCAAAACCCACCCCAGTGACACACTTACTCCAATAAGGCCACATCTACTCAAACAAGGCCACACCTCCTAATCCTCCCAAACAGTGCCACTCTCTGATGACTAAGCAAGGGGGCTGTTCTTATTCAAACCACCACAGGTCTCAATTTCCATTGCCCTGCTCCATAAGACAGGAGGTGGATGCCTGCAGGCTGTGCTTCTCAGGAGTCTGGTTGGATGTGACTGATGGTTGCTACTGGGTCCATGGAAAGATTAGGCTGGGTGTAGGAAATTGGAGGTTCTGGATGTTGGCCACTAGGAGGTGGGTTATACAGTAGATGTGGCCAATGAAAACTACTGATTTGGATGTGGCCAGTGAAAAGTATCTCCTAGGAGGCAGAAGGGAGGGATTAGGCAGGCTACTTCTATTACTGCCTCTGGTGACCTCTCTTGCAGCACTGAACTGCCCTCTGCTATGATTTCCATGGCATAGGCTCACTGTGACAAACTGCCTCTAGCCCCTCACCACAGCACATCTCTGTGTCACCGGAGGCCATTTGGATGCTCACAGGCCCTTGTATGTGACCTAGAGCTGGTGAGAAGGCCTTGCAGTCACAATGGACACTAGCCCTTGCAGCAGTGGCTTCCAGAAACCTCTGTGGAGATGTGCTGGGTGCCAGGAATTCCTGGGAGAAGGGACTGTCAGCACTGCTCACCCAGCAGTGGGGGATGAAAGAGGAATGGGGACCCTGCTACTGGCCACATTAAAAGATGAGAAGTTGAATTGTTTTTTTCCTAAAGTCCCTCTCTGATTTTAAGCAGGCTTCACTTCAAATTGTAGAAGTAATCAGAAAGAGCTGGGAATACTCTATCAGATTCTCCCAGTGGTGTCACTGTGTAACTCACAGTGGAGTGGCATTAACATAAACAAACAAGGGCCAACACTTTACTCCAGGCACCCCAGCTGGCCTGACCCTTTGCAGGTGTCTGTGTGCATATTTCTGTGCTAATTTATCATACGTGTAGGTTAACAAATCACCTTCAGTCAAAGCATAGTACACACACACATACACACATATATACATATACACATACTGACACAAACAAATACACACACATACACTGACACACACACAAAAAGAGAGAGAGAGAGAGAGCAGACAGACATAAAAAACCCCAATACTCACATATACACACACACATACTATGGTGGTTTGAATATGCTTGGCCTAGGGAATGGCATTATTAGGAGGTATGGCCATGTTGGAATAGGTGTGGCCTTGTTGGAGGAAATGTGTCACTGTCAGGGGGCTGAGAGGGGAGGATGTGCCTTTGAGACCCTTCTTCTAGCTGCCTGAAAACAGTTTTCTGTTTGCCTCAAAACAAGATGTTGACTCTCAGCTCCTCCAGAGCCATGCCTGCCTGGATGCTACCATGCTTCCCTCCATGATGATAATGTACTGAACACCAGAACCTGTAAGCCAACCCCACTTAAATGTTGTCCTTTATAAGAGTTGCCTTGGTCATGGTGTCTCTTCACAGCATTGGAAACCCTAACTAAGACATATACACTGACACAAACACCCTAACACACACACACATAAAGGACAGAAATTTCCATCCACATGTGAGTCCAAGATCTTCCTGTGACCATATCAACCTCCCCCCAGCTGACCTCCCTTCCATTCTCTGGTCCCCATCCATGAGTCCACTCTGCTTTGCAGGTCCTATTCTGTCCAATATTGAGAGGGCCTATGGAGCTTAAAATCAGCAAGTCAGAGACCAGGGCAAATTCAAGAGAAAAACGGAACAAGAGGGCTGCAAAGGGTAGTGTTTGTTCTCATGGAAATGATCAAGGAGAGAGGTGCTTTGTGCTGGTTTAGGTGGTCTGAAAGGCTCTCTGTAACTTCTCACTTGTTACCTCCCTAACCTGAGACTGGATACCCGGTCATCACCTTCCTTCCCACAGGCATTCTCCAGCCTTGGGATCCTTCTTAACTCAGGGCTTCCGCAGCATAGAACAAAACTCTTTCATCTCCTTGGAGTTGTCCCTCAGTGAGCACTTAGGAGGAAGGGAGGAATGAGGGTGTTAGTGGGAACCAGCGGATTAATAAAGAGTAAGCGTAAGTGAAGCCTTGAGCTTGCCCACACCCTTCTCTCATACCCAGCTGGAATGGAACAAGGTTCAGATTGTAGCTCTGACAGCTACTGGCCTTCCTGTGTAGTTCCTAACCCTGCTTAGCAACAGTCCCAGGGCATCCTGGGAATAATGCAGATTCCCAGACCTTGTCCCAGAGAGGCTATTTCAGACAGTCTTTGGTGGGACTTAGAAAATGACCTGAGTTTGCATCCTGGGTATCTCTAATAGAAGTGATCTGTGGCCATATGTAGTAGATGTGCAGCTTGGTCTTCACGGGGTCCCTCAACAACTGGAGCAGGGGCTGACCCTGACTGTGTTGCCTGCCTGTGGATCCTGTTTCCCTAACTGGACTGCCTTGTCTGACCTCAATACACCTAGTCCTGCAGTGACCTGAGGTGCCAGGGTGGGTAGGAACCCAGGGGGGCCTCCCCCTTCTCAGAGGCGAAGGGGAGAGGTGGGGGGAGGAACTGTGAGGAGGGGGATGAGGGGTGTTGTGATCGAAATGTTAAAATGAATAAATTAATTAATTAATGGGGGTGGTGATCTGTGGCAAAGAGTCTTCATCACTGAACTGAATGTAGGTCACCATTTGCTTTGTCTCCACTCTAAAGGGACCCTGGCCAGCTTGAGAATGGCAGGCATGGCTCTGGCAGGTCTTGCCCTTATCCATGATTCCCTCTGCCTTGCTAAAAACAACCCACTAATTACATCCCTAAAGCTAGCCACTGAGGTCCATTCCCTTATTGGGCCAATTCCTTTCCCTGAGGCTGACCTTCAAGGTCCAACTATTGAAGTATTAAGTCCAGCAATCAAAAGTCCCCTTTGGCTCACCTAATTAATATGCCCAATTAAAATTAAACTCCTCATCCTAACATGGGATTTCCCCTTGTACTTTTATAATCTGCCGTTTTCCTACGTGCTATGTCTGTCTCCTCTCTATCCAGAGGCAGTCCTTTGTGCTCCAGGACAAATACCCCTTCCCCCTCCCTCGCCCCTGTTTCTCCTCACTCTCTTGTTCCCTTCCCCTTCTCCCTCTTCCTCTATCTTTTGTCTTTGTCCCTTATTCCCTGCCCTCTGTCCCTCTGGGATAAACAAATCTCCTTTATTCTGAGAACTTAAGTCTTGGGGTCCTGAGCCAATATCAATATCATTTTACACACTAGCTCCTCTCATAGCTGTCTCTGGTTCACCCACCTGTGGCTGCCCTGTGTCCCTGGTGAGCAGCATTACTGGAGAACAGCCCCTATGTATCCTCTCAATAGCCCTGGGTACCCTGCTCGCATTCTCATTCTGAAAGCAGCCACATGGGCTCTTCAGTCCTGGGTATGCCACTGTGGCAGCCAGCATCTGACGCTCCCTACGTCTAGGTCTCCTTCCTGGCTTCTCTTTCCGTTCAAGCTTCTACTTAGACTACAAGTCCTGGGAGAAAAACTCTGGGGGAAGAATTTGCTTCTGGTCAGAGCCCCACCAGACCATGGGGTTAATTATGTGCAACTTACAGCATGGCATTCCTTCCCTAAGTCAATTTGGATGCTATCTTCCAGAAAACTCATAATAACTGTGTAAGTCTACAGTGTCCGTAAGAAGACTGGCTTCCCCTGGTGCAGTACATATCTTGCCTAATCCCATGAAAGAGTCCTGGTGGTAATTCCCATCTCTCTGCTTCTGGCCGAATTAAGAACTTCCCTGGGGACTGCTCTAATTAATATGCTAAATATTAATTAATACATCTTTACCCCATCAAAGTATAAATATAGAGTCAGTCAATTTGGTCCCTCTTTGAATCCCCAAACCCTAGATAATGTTCACATTAGTTGATTAGTTAACTTGGGAATGGCTTCTTCTCTCCCAAGCCCTCAAAACCTTTCTAAAAGAATTCTTTCCCAAGTGTCTCCGTCTTAGTTACTTTCCTATTGCTCTAGGGGTGGGGGTGGGGGAAGCATGACTGAGGCAGTTTATAGAAGAAAGAGTTTGTGTGGGGCTTACAGTCTCAGAGGGACAAGAGTCTAACACCATGGTAGGGAAGCATGGCCGAAGGCAGGTAGTGCCTGGAGCTGGAAGCTGAGGGCCGAGGGCTCACATCCTGAGTTACACACAGTAAATAGAGACCAACCTGGGAACAACGTGACTTTTGAAACACCGAAGCTCACACCTAGTGATGCATTTTCTTCAGCAAGGCCACACCTCCTAAGTCTCTACAAAGAAGGCCATCAACCAGGGACCAAGGATTCAACTGTCCAGGATACAGGAGAGTTCTCATTCAAACTCCCTACCAGGCCCCTAGCATCTTTTCCATCGTTGCCGTGATATCGTAACATCACGAAGTGCTGTTACCGCCTGGTTTCTTTCCTCTATTTGAGCGGTTCTCAACCTGTGGGTTGCAACTCCTTGGGCGGGAGGTGGGGTGTCAAACAACCCCTTTGAAGGATATCAGATATCCTGCACGTCAGATAATTACATTACGATTTATAACAGTAGCAAAATTACAGTTATGAAGTAGCAACAAAAATAACTTTATGGTTGGGGTCGCCACAATATGAGGAACTGTATAAAAGGGTCACAGCGTTAGGAAGGTTGAGAACCACTGCTCTACGTGTGTGTGTGTGTGTGTGTGTGTGTGTGTGTGTGTGTGTGTGTGTTCATTTGACTTCAGGTACAGGATGCCTTCTACCTTTCATGTGTGTACATGTTCATGTGTGCACATAGGGCTAGGATATATGCATATGTGCCTGGGGTTGGGCAGAAGGTAACCTGATTTCTTCTTGAGACAGAGCCCTTCACTGAACTTGAAGTTCACTGGCTGGTTGGAAAGCACTGGAAATCTTGTGTCTGTGTGTGTGTCTGTGTCTGTCTGTGTCTGTGTCTGTGTCTGTGTGTGTGTGTGTGTCTGTGTCTGTCTGTGTCTGTGTCTGTGTCTGTGTCTGTGTCTGTGTCTGTGTCTGTGTGTGTGTGTTTGTGTGTGTCTGTGTCTGTCTGTGTCTGTGTCTGTGTGTGTAGTGTGTGTGTGTGTGTCTGTGTCTGTGTCTGTGTCTGTGTCTGTGTCTGTGTGTGTGTCTGTGTCTGTGTCTGTGTGTGTGTCTGTGTCTGTGTCTGTGTCTGTCTGTGTCTGTGTCTGTGTCTGTGTCTGTGTCTGTGTCTGTGTCTGTGTCTGTGTCTGTGTCTGTGTGTGTGTGTTTGTGTGTGTCTGTGTCTGTCTGTGTCTGTGTCTGTGTCTGTGTGTGTGTGTGTGTGTGTGTGTGTCTGTGTCTGTGTCTGTGTCTGTGTCTGTGTCTGTGTCTGTGTCTGTGTGTCTCCACACCCCTTATTTTTTCATTCTTTCTCCATCCCTCTTTTCCTCCCTCCCTCCTTCCCTTCATTCCTTGTCTTCTTCCTTTCTTTCTAGGATCTCTTGTTTGCCTAGATCTCACTGGTGTGGCTAGACTGGCTAGCCAAGGATCCCCAAGGATCTCCTTAACGCTGCCTCTCCAGTGCTGGGACCCCACGCATGCACCTCCAGGCATGTTTTTTTTTTTTTTATAGGTTCTGGGATCAGAATTCAGGCCTTTGTGGTTGTGTAGCAAGCATGTTACTGGTGGAGCCATCTCCTCATCTCCCAGCTCTCTTTTCTCTATTTAAAAAACTTTACCCACCCTCTAGTATACCAATAGACTAAGCGAGCCAAGAGCAGGGGCTGTCCTGTGACCAGTCTGGTGGCTATAGAGGCAAGTGTTCGATTGGCACATATACCACAAGCCTGCCTTTTCTATGCCTTGGAAGTAGAAAAACTGTTTTAAGGTCATCTCTTAGCTCACTGGAAAGGGTGGACGTCCTGCTGTGGTAGCAATCACTATAATGCCAGCCACTTGTCGCTCTGGCCCCATTAGTTGATAAGGAAACACATTTATGTCATTGTCTTCTGAAGAATATCTTCATTCAGCTTCTGCCAGTTTCTGACAATGCTTCCCCTTAACAAGCTCGGGGACTGGGAGGTTGGAGGCAAACAGGTGCCCGAGTGTGTGAGACTTTGGCGTCCTGGGCAGCCCCTGGGCCCAGTCTTCCTGCCTTCCCAGTCAGATCCATGCTGTATAATAAGACCCACAAATCCTTTGTCTGGAAAATTATCTTCCTGTAACACTGGAAGCTGTTGCCATGGAAATAAAATAGCCTATTAGCCTAAATCTACCCAAACATGGGAGAGACCCAGCTAGGTTGCTGTGGCCCATCATTAATAAGGAGAAAAGCAGATTAACCTTTAAGAGAATGGACAGGAATGGCAGGGACTGTCGGGATTGTGAGTTTTCATGTGGAGTTTATCTGGACATCCATCTCTGCTGGGAGCAGCCATGCTGAGGCAGGAAGACGTGAAGACATGACGTGGAAATTAGACTCGCCTGCCAGGCCTGGCTCATGCGATGTGTCCTGGTCTCTGGCTCTTGGCCGCTGTAGGTCCTCCCTCCCTCTCCATGGTTTCCTGGGGGAAGCCCCACTCCACCCACTGCCACCCTGCTCACAGAAGAGTGTCCAGTCATCCTGTCTCCTGTTGATCAGGTACTGAAAGAGGCAGGAACCTGCATAGGCTCCCATCCTACCTCACAGCCAAAAGGCCAGATAGGAGCAGGAGACAGATGGAGTCAAATCCAGCCCAGTCTGCCCTGCCTCCTCTCCCATGGGCAGCCCAGATGCCAAGTTCCTGAAGCTCAGGCTGCCAGGAACACAGCAAGCATTCTGATTCTTCCTGTGGCTGGGTATGGAGTTGGCTGGCACTCGTCAGGGACATCCTGTGGTTCTAGCAACTTATAGAGAGCTAGTCCTACCTAGCTCACTGCTTGTAGACCTGGATAGCCAGAGCTGTTGGCAGGCATCCTTACTCCAGGAAGGAGGGCTGTGCCAGGGTCTTGACAGCTGTCCAGAGAGTCTCGGCCAAGGGAAGCCCATACTTGCTTCTGACAGCAGGACACGAGTCCCAGGCTTTCCTTTGCTTAGTTCCACCAAGGAAGAAAAGTGAGAGTGTTCTTGTGTGCAGCAGGCATCACGATAAAAAGCCGTCCTGCCACAGGGACCTTATTACACACCTCATGTCTTTGCTAACCCCTGTTGCCGACATCAGGAAATACAAGACACCTGCGACTGTCAGCGGTGGCCTTGTTTGCCTTGTGGCCTGAATCAGAAGTGGGAAAGAGACAAGTTTATGCTTCCTTCTGACTGTATCTAACAGGGCAACCAACATGTGTGTGTGGTGTGTGTGGGGTGGGGGTGGAGTTTGACTCTGCCTTCCATCTGCAGCAGTGGCTGGCTGCAGAATGAGACACTGGGCTCAGTGACTTCCATAGAGGCCAGCTGACTTCCTATACCTGCCATGGTCCCATCAAAGGCTTTGATTCTTTTCACCTGACAACTCTCTGTTCCCTAATATTCCACTGGGCATCTGGGTGGGACTTAATGAAAGCATAAGGACCAAGTAGAGAGCATCCAGAAAGCAGGCCACCTGCAGGTGTCTACCTTCAGGGGAAAGACACAGACCTTCTCCTGGGAGTAGATGGTGAGAAATGGGGAGTATCCAAGGCCAAGAATTTCTCAACAGAAGGCTCAGACACACCTTTTTGTGTCCCCAGCTGATGATAACTGACAGATGCCTACAGCTAGATGTTTCTGCAGGAACCTTCTCCCACACACTCACAGTAGAGATGCTGAATGTACAAGTCAGGTGGGGACCTGGACATTGTGGCACCCGACATTGTCTAAAATATATGTGAGGAACAAGACCCTCAGGAAACAATCTCATTGAACACATGTGTTTGGCATGCAATGAAGACTTATTCCTCCAGAATTTGTGGAAAATGGGAGTATGGAATGGTTCTGACAAACCTTGTGTTCGAAAGCTTTTCCTTCATCTAAAACATTGCAGAGCTTGAAAAGCGTTTGACTTGCAAACATGAGGAGCAGAGTTCAGTCTTCGGAACCCACGTGACAGAGCTGGGCACTTGGCACAGTCTCCTAATCCCAGTGCTGGGGTGGGTAGGATGGCCAGTCTCGGTTGTCAACTTGACACAGCTGGGAACAGAGAACTTCAACTGAGGAACTGCCTCTGTCAGACTGTCCTGTGGGCAATGTCTGTGGGGCATTATCAAGACAACTGATGATGGACGCAGGAGGCCCCGGCCCACTGTGGGTGGCATCACCCCTAGGCAGGTGAACCAAGCCTGTCTAAGAAAGCAGGCTAAGCATGAGCAGAACAAGCAGCACCTTCCAAGTTCCCTGCTTCAGCCCCTGCCTTAAGTTCCTGCCCTGACTTCTCTCAGAGACAGACTGTGACGCAGAAGTGGAAGCCAAATAAACTGTTTTCTCCCCCCAAAGTGCTTTTGGTCAGTGTTATATTACAGCAATTAAAAACAAACCAGGACAGGTGAAGACAGGGCAATCCCTGGGGCTTGCTGGCGGCTTGGCAAGCTCTGGGCTAATGAGAGACCCTGTCTTAAAAACAAAGGAACAAGCTAGCTTCTGAAGAAAAAACGTTCAAGGTTCTCTTCAGATTTGTGCTCTCTCTCTCTCTCTCTCTCTCTCTCACACACACACACACACACACACACACACACCACCACACACACTCTCTACATATTCTTGACCATGGGCCATCACTTTGTGGTGGCAAATGGAATGATGCTTCTTGGAATTAGAACTGCAAGGGGCATAGTTTGAGCAAACAGACCCAATGCCATTGTGCTGCTTAGGTTTTTTTTTTTGTCAACTTGATACAAACCAGTGTAATCTGGAAAGAGGAAACACAGTTGAGAAAATGCTTCTATCAGATTGACTTATAGGCAAATCTGTCAGGCTTTTTTTTTTTTTTTTGATTGACAACTGATGGGGAGGGTTCATCTCACTGTGGGTAGTGCCACCCTTGGGTTGTATAAAAAAGCAAGCTGAATAAGCCAGGCAGAGGAAACCAGTGAGCAGAGTTCCCTCATGGTCTCTCCTGCCTCCTAGCTCTTGCCTTGAGTTTCTACCCTGACTTCCTGTCATGTTAGACTATAAACATCTAAGATGAAATAAACCCTTTCCTCTCACCTTGCTTTTGGCCACTGTGTTTAGCACCATAGCAATTAAAAGCAAACTAGAACAGTTGTCCTGGTTTGTTCTGTTTTTGAGGATTGAGCTTAAGAAAGGCTCATCCTATGTAGATATTTCGGGGCCCAGCCAGAGCTCAGGTAAAATGCTAGTTCCCCGAGCCTCTCAGCTCACAACCCTGGGGACTACAAGATCAGCTGGTGAGACTCAGCATAAATACAGGCACTTGCTGAGAAAGAGTGTGTGTGTGCGTGTGCATGTGCATGTGTAGTTTATTGGTTTATTGCTTCATTTCACAAATAATGAATAACCAGTGTCTCTATTTTCTCATTTAGAAAAATGGAGCACAGTAGCCCCACTGGGCCAAGTGACAGGCCTGCAATCCCAGAATCTCGAGAGGCTAGAGGCCAAAGGATTAATATTTCTTGGAATCAGAGCTACAAGGGACATGTTAACAAACAGACCACATAGCATGTAGGTTTATTTAATGTTCTCCTAGCATAGACTGCTTGAGCTTCAGAATGGGGGCCTGACTTAGTCCAGGTCAAAAGCTTCTCTCCTGCAGGCCTAGCCAGAGCCAAGTTTCAAGGCCAACCTGGGTAACTTTGTGAGACCCTGTCTTAGAGTAAAAAGGACCAGAGGTGGCTCAGTGGGTAAAGGGGCTTGTCATCAAACCTAGCAGTCTGAGTTCAATCCCTGGGACCCATATTGTAGAAGGAAAAGATGGGACTCCCCTGAAAGTCATCCTCTGATCTCCACATTTGCCCCTTCCCCTAGACAATAAATAAATGTATTAAAAAATCAAATAAAAAGGGGGGCTGGTAATGTAGCTCAGTGGCAGAGAACTTGCCTAGCACGGACACGGCCCTGGGTTTGAGTCCAGTACCACAAAAGCAAACCCAAACAAGCAAATAAGTTACTTGATGATATAGCCCAGAGTTCATTCTAGGACTACAAGGTGATGATGGGTCTAGCTGGTCTCCTTCCAGTTAACTGGATTGTTCGTGAAATGTGCAAGACAGAAATTGCTTAAGAGACTGAGTGACAAGTGGGTGGCTCTATCCCAAGGAAGTATGCTGAAAAGGATATGACAGCTCATAGTGCAATGATTGGGTTGTAGAGTAAAACAGAAGTCTCCTGTGACTGTGGGTCAGGACAGGAGCTCAGCAAATGTTGGGGGGTGGGGGAAGAAGGAATTGTAGATCAGGGCTTAACGTAATTTTTCTGAAGTTCTCCACCAAGACAATTCAAAGGGATGTCCATTGTTCACCTTCAAAATACCTAAGGTTTCCTCAGCCCTGATCTGCGTGTAGGGGGTTAATTCAGTGAGAACATTCCAAATAGCTCAGCCTAGGTAACTCTGCCCTGACACTCCTGACACTGGGATGGACAATCTGTCCTATGCATTGAGGGATGTTTAGCGACATCCCTGGCCTCTACTCATTAGATGCCAACAGCAACCTCCTGAGTCCCTGGTTAGGACAACCAAAAATACTCCTGAGTTGGGGCAAAATCTCCTCCTCTGGGTAAGAAACAGTAGAATAACCCAGCTCATTTCTTTTCAAGATAGCAAATGAAAAAATAAGTTTTAGCTTTTAAAAAATGAAAACAGGCAAAAAAAAAAAAAAAACCCACAAGAAAAGAGCAAATCAAACATGGAAGACAGGACCTCCCCACTCCTCAGGCTGGTGTCATTCAGGTTCCCTGGTGCATTTCCATAGGAATGGCCCATGGCCCGTGTCTACTCGTCATCCTGGGGCGCAGCAGGCCCGGGTGTCCAATCCTGGCAGTTCCCCTGGGCTCTTCTCACCTCGTTCTCAAGCCTCCACAAAGGCTAAGCCAGCTCTCCAGAGAAGAAAGGAATGTTTCCTGGTTGCACATTCCAACAGCATTATTGCAACCTGAGCCCTTTGTATTTTTTTTTTGACATCCTGTTTCTGAGTTCTCTGGGCTTCTAGTACTGAATAAAGCTTCTTTGAAAGGCCAGTTCATTCCAGAGAAAATCAGGGTGCTCTCTGAAAAAACAAGAGCCCGGCAAGGACGAGCTAGCAGTCGGTGAGCACAAGACACAGCTCTTGCTTTCTGGGCCATCTCTGGCTGCTCACTTCAGCTGAGACTCTGTTTCCTGATGAGGATAGACAACACTTAGCTTGCCATTTACATGCTATGCTGAGCACTGCTTCCTAACACAGACTGCCCTGTATGGCTCAGACTTAGAGGGAAGGTTCTGCTGTATATTGTATATTCAAGGTTTTGTAAACTGTCAAGTGCATTTTAAAACATCCAAAATCTGTTTCAAATTATTACCTCCCTCAGATACTGAGGCTTCCTCGCCAACATGCCTCCAGAAATGGAAAGAGCACAGTGGTTCAGAGCCCAAGTTGCAGGAACGGCCAGCCCAGGAATCAGATCCCAGATAGGCACAGGAGCTGGCGGACAGTCACCTCCCTGGCTTCTGTTTTCTCACATGTAAATGAGAATTTAATATACCCGTGATTTAAAGCACTTAGCACTGGGCAAGCCATTAGAGACTCATCCATATTAGAAGCCGGTGTTGGGCACACTGGGAGCCTTTGGCAGATCGAGTGTGAACTAGGAAAGCAGAGAAGGGGCTGGGGGCCTTGAGGAAAGCAGCCGAGTGCTGAACCCACGCTATGTAGGGAAAGCACAGTCCAGAAGATAGTTGAGCAGACCTCACGTCTGTGCTGCCAAGCATAACAGAGCTCAAGAACATTCTAGAAAGTATGTCTGCCTCTCTGCCACCAGTACAGACTCACTGCTCATGTTTCTTCTTCTCTGTCTCATGTGAGTAAGAACTCAGCCTGGTCTCTGAAGTGCTGGTCTCCAGACCTTCCCCTGCAGAATTCTGTCATCAAAGACTGTCCTGAAGTGTTGCATACCCACAGGAAGAAGAACCCTGGAAGCAAACTGTGGTGCATTCCTGAGAAGGGTCTCCCACCTTCTGGTAGGATGTAGGTAAGGACACCCCCAAGTTCCACATCATGAGTCCTTGTGTTTCTGGGTGGTGTTTTTTGTTTTCTTTTCTTGCAGTGCTGCGGATGCAACCCAGGGTTTTCCTCAGCACAGTCTACCACTGTACCTCAGCATCCCTAGCCCTGGAACATCTTTTCTGAGCCTTCCCTCACCCCATGCTGTTGACACAACTCACTTGGCTGGGTTTCTGAACTATGGTATGTAATCTGGATTTGCCCTTTGGAGCTCTCTGGCTTGAGACTCCTCTCTGAGACCCTAGCCTGGGGCTTCTCATAAGTAGCCGTGAGTGAAAATGTATACAAACTATGTTTGAACAGAAACTCAAGGGAGCAAAAGATGTGAAATAGAAATGAGGGAAGAGGAGTCCCAGGCTCTGTCAAGACAGGATAGGGGTGGTAAATTCTAGGAGAAAGTAGGCCATGACCTCAGTGTTGTCCCAACAGAGGACACATGTCTGGGCACAGTTATCCATATAAGTAGAGTGCCATCAAGTAGAGTTTTAACTTTGTCCTTTCCACTCTGGGGCCAGGACATATATTCATAAACAGAGTCCTACAATTGGCCCCTTCCCAACAGAATTCCTGTAATCTCTGCCCTGGTCTTGGTGACATGGAGCTGGGAGGAGGATACTAGGGAACCCGGCTCAACCTCAGCTTCCTTGAGGAGGAATCCTGTTGAAACTCTCAGACTATTGATGGAACTCAAAAACCTATGTGGAATCCACTAAGGAAACTGGAAAACGCCAGTCATCGGTCTGTTTACTCTGGGCCTCTCTAAGCATTTTTCATCAGGAGAGAAAATTAAAACAAATAAAACCATGAGCACTTTCTCCCAGAAGAGGCCCAGAATTCATTTCTCAGTTCCCTGGCAGACTTCAAACGCTAATATTGAAATTTAAAAATGAAAGAAAGAAAGGAAGGAAGGAAGAAAGAAAAGAAAGAGCTTTATTTTTTCTCTCTTGAGGCTCTCCATCCCTAGGCCACTGGGCTTATAGGCTGGAGTGGGAAGAGAGGGAGATTGGTCCCACAGAGTTCTGGAAAACATCTCTCAGCTGATAGAAAGCCAGGCCCTGTGTCTGGGTCCTCTCCACCTTGCCACCTGTGTAACCTGGCAGGTACAAAAACCCCAGAGACCTTGCTCTGCCCAGCTGACAACTGTTGGTAATTGTTGAATGCAGCTCTTGGCACTATTGTGAGGATTAGAGATGGGACAGGCCCATGCTGGACACAGCACACGCACATGCGCACGCGGGAAACAACAAATATTAGCTCTGAACCCCTCCTTAGATGTGCAGGAGTGGCCTGAGCACCCACCCCTCCCCTTCGAATTAATCTTTTCTGCTTACACTCCTTTAGACACCGACTCTCAAATCTGGGATTCATTTGGTGATAAAGCTCGATGTTGTACAGTTTTATTGACCTTTTATCCCTCTCTTGATTCCTGGGGAAAGATTCCATGTAAGGGAGGGCAGCCCCTTGGAGTTGGTACAAGACCACCGGCACACCAAGTTCTCAGCACAAAGGAGACCTGTTACCCCAGAGGGGCAAGCAGGGTGGGGAGTGGAGGGCGAGGGGGCTACAGGGTGAGGACAGGGCAGAGTAGGGGTGCTGAATCTGGCCAAGGCTGACAGCAAGCACAGCAGGTTTTTGTTTGTTGTTGTTGCTGCTGTTGCTTTTGCAAGAGTTGGTTTTTAAGGAGAAACTAGAAGGTGTGTGTGTGTGTGTGTGTGTGTGTGTGTGTGTCGGTCTGTGCAGGGTGAGTTGGTAAATCCTGATTGACCGTGTTAGCAGATAATGAATTTTGTGTTGTGACTCAGGATGACTCAGTGGCCAAATAAGTGAATGGCCCTGCAGTTTTAGCAAGGCAGAGAGAGGAGTAAAGAACAAAACCTGTTGGCACCAAGTTTCCCATGCTCGGGCCTTAGCACACCTGGGAGAATGAGGAAGGAAAATTGAGGAGAGAGAGAGAGAGAGAGAGAGAGAGAGAGAGAGAGAGAGAGAGAGAGAGAGACTGAGACAGAGAGGAGAGGAGAGGGGGAGAGAGGAAGAGAGACAGAAAGACAGAGACAGAAAAGAGGAGAGAGAGAGGGGGGAGAGAGGGAGAAAGACAGAGACACAAAGAGACAAAAGTTTTATAGCTCTAGGCCTGTGACTCCCACCCAAAATTAGTCACTGACCCTCCCCAATGTCTATTAAGTCTCTAAGCAAATAAAATTCTGTTGGCTTGCTCCTACCCTGTGGCCTGTAGGAGTTGCCAAAGAGGAGCCTGGTGGCACATTTTGTTTGTTCATTTGGGTTTGGGGGAGATAGGGTCTTAAATGTGTGGCTCAGACTGGCTAAAACTCTCTATGCAGCCCAGGGTGGCCTCAGACTCAAGATCTTGCTTCCTCAGTCTCCCAAGTGCTAGGATCACTGGTGGCTGCTGTTGTACCAAGCCTGGAGTCCTTCCCCAGGAATCAAGAGGGGACCACTCAGTCAAATAACACCACACAATGTCTACCTAATTCAAAAATGAATCCCAGATTTGGGAGTCAGTCTTAAAGGGAGTGTGAGCAGAAGAGACTGATTCTAAGAGGTCTCCTTAGACCGCACTTGTGTTCCTTGGACATTGTACTCTGAGGGGCTCTGACAGATGAATACATTTTTAATACATAAGGATCTGGGCCAGGGAGATGACTTAAAGGGTAAAGTGTTTGACAAGCAATCGTGAGGGACCTGAGTTCAGATCTCCCAAAACCCAAATAGAGCCAAGCCTGGTCTGTTAGGACAAGTGAGTGTCTGTAATCCCAGCACCCCATGGTGAGATGGGAAAGAAGGGAAGCAGAGACAGGAGAATGCCCAGAAGCCTGTAGATCAGTCAGCTTGGCACAGGGCCGCAGCAAGCTGCAAAGAGACCCCCCAACAAGATGGAAGGATCAACACTGAGACTGTCTACACACACAGAGAGAGAGAGAGAAAGAAAGAGAGAAAGAGAGAGAGAGAGAGAGAGAGAGAGAGAGAGAGATTCTTAAGTACCTGCTCTCTAAGATTGCTTTACTGAGATGGAATGTATGCCGACAAGAGTGGGCAGGTGAGGTAAGGAAACCACTTAAACTCCTAAAGCACGCACTTCAAGGGGCTGAGGAACTACTAAGAAAATCACACTAATTAGAATATTAAACCACAGGCTGCGCATATTGGATCAGGCCGTTTGCCTGTACATAATCATATCTTAGCTGCTGGTAATGGGAAGCTCTTGGGAATTTTAAGCTCCAAATGGAGGGGGTGAGGATGCTCTGCTTTCAGAAGACAATCTTGATACCTCAAACGATATGAATGCCAGTTTCTCTCTGCCCTCACAGGGCCAGCCTACATGTGGAATCATGCATGTGACTGCCCTGTCAAATGAACAACTGTCATCCAGGCTCAGGAATGGAGCAAGATTCTGTTCTTCCATAATTCTGTTTGTTTTGGCCAAGTCATTAGAAAACAGAAGGTAGACATCATCTCTGTTTGATTGTAGCCCACATAGGAAACTGACTAGGAACTCAGCTATTTGTCATCATGAATATTCATAAGGAAGGACAAGAGCGAACAGGGACTGTGGGCATGTAACTGAAGACAAACTCTCCACCAAAGCCCCATCCATGAGAGACCCCCACCTCCGTTGTCACTCAGACATGCCCCTCTGTGGGAGCTGCTGCCTTGCCTTATCTGAGAGGAGAGTAGGAGCTTGCCGAGCTTGAGGTTGCTTGCTGGTGTGTTGGGGCTCTATTCCTACTGTCTGAGGAGTGTGTTTGATATAGATTTGCTGAATGAAGAAGAGAACCCAACAACCGTACACTTACCGTACACTTAGTTCATCAGAACATCAGGCCTGATTGATTGATCTTTTTCATTATGTGCTGAGGTACACAGAACCTGAAACCTGGACTCTCAGGATTCTTGGCTCACAATTGCTCAATAAGGTGTGTTTGTGTATGCTGGGATCATGTATGAGCAGCTGCCAATTAGGAACCAGAACCCCAGTAGGAGAATTGTCAGACACTAAGGCTTCCCAACTACCTAAACAGGCTGGAAGCTGAATCTTACTCAAAGCTACCTCAACTTTGGTCTTGCAAGTTGCAAAGAGTGTCCTGATGAACACACTTGAACTTCTGATCTGCAGAACAGTGAGCTATTAGCCAGATGCTGTTTGTGGTAATTGGTTACACAGAGATTGAAAACAAATTCAAGTGTGACCATAAAAAAAATCTAGAAATTTCTCCGGGCATCTGTAGGACATGAACTTCAAGCTGCTCTTGCTGGCCTTAAATCCCTACTCTGTCACTTCAGTGGCTAAAAGACTAGCAAGCTGGGACTGCTCCCTGAGAACTGTGAATGGGTACACAGTGTGTGTGTGGGGGGGGGCATCCTGTATTTGTCATTATTTTTTTTCTTATTGCTATGATAAAATACCTAACAAATCAACTTAAGAAAGGAAGCATAGTTTGGCTCACAGTTTGAAGGCTCAGTCCAATGTGGTGGTTCAGAAGTCAAGCAGCGGGAGCTTCAGGCAGCTGGTCACATGACATCTCCGGTTGAGAAGCAGAGGGGACACTGCCCACCAGCTCTCTTTTTCTTTTCATTTTTATCTTTGTTTTTCCAGACAGGGTTTCCCGGTATAGCCCTGGCTGTCCTGGAACTTGCCCTGTAGATCAGGCTGGTCGGGAACTCAGAGACCTACCTACCTCTGCTTCCCAAGCACTGGAATTAAAGGCATGCCACCACTGCCCGGCTTTACTTTCTCTTTTCATTGAGTCAAAGATCCCAGCTTAGGGCATGATGTCATCCACATAAAGACCGAGTCTTCCCTTCTCAGTTAACCTGATGGAGAAACGCCCTCATGGATACTTTCAGAGATTGGGTCTATGATCCTAGGTCCTGTTGACTTGACAGTCAAGATTACTTAACTGTTTCAGTCCCCCATATCCCACATTCCACCTGTCTGTGAATTCAGCTACCTGTAATATTGAGAATATTAAATGGAAAATTCCAGAAATTAATAATTCCTAAGTTTTGAATTGTGTTCTCTCCTGAATTCTCAGGCCATTCTTACTGAAGAATTTTAATCCAGAAACATGACTGCTCTGGAAAGGAATCACATCCAAAGATACAATCCAGCCGGAATGCAGACATGTTCTGGATTACAGTCTGATCTGGCTGAAATACAGACACACCCTCAGTACACACCTTTAATCCTTAACAGTGAAGGTAGAGTTAGTTTGTAGAAAGTGACATCTATTGAGGGGCAGACAAGGTGACCAATCAGGGAAAGATTTGACAAAATGACACCCAACTTTTATGAGACTAGCACAGGAAAGAGAAGCAACTTCAGAACAGCGCAGGGAGAGAGTCAATCAGTTCCGTTGAGTTTAGTTGAGTGCAGAGCAGTTCAGTTCAGTTCAGTTCAGTTCAGTTCAGTCATTCAGTTCAGTTCAGTTCAATTCAGTTCAATTCAGTTCTATGCTGTCAGTGCAGTTCAGTCCATGGAGTTCAGAGGCAGTTTTGGCAAGAACAATTAAGTCAGAAGCCGAGAGAAGCCAGTTTGAATTAGTCAGTTTGGAGAGGAGTTTGAGCCAGAACAGCTGAGTTGAACCAGCCAGCCAGTGAGAGTTCAGAAAGAACTAGAAAGAATGAGTTTATTCAGCAATAAGCTTCTGAGACAACAATTACATCTGGAGAATAAAAAATTACTTTTACACATCCTGCTCTGTTTTGCCTAGCCCCATGTATAGTATATCTGTGTCCCGTGTATAATGTAGTATAATATAGTACATTATAGTACAGTATAGTACAGTACAGCACTGCAGTCAAATGTAAGAATCACTATTTGTACCACAAAACACAATACTATCCGTGAAAACAATTTGAATTATCCAAAGAGAAGTGGGAAGCACTACCTTAAATTATAAAATGTAAAAGTTCAATAAGATGTATGGGGGGGGGCACATTCACCTGGCTTTTATTATGGACAACATTATCATCGTTATGTTAATATTGTTAATCTCTTCCTGTGTCTTATTTATATGCTGAATTTTATCATCGTTTCTATGGATAGAGGGGACTCCTAAAGTACTTCCTCACAAAGTCATGGTAAGAGTCAAAGAAAGGAAAACACACAAAGAGTGTGCTTGGATGTGGCACCTCCTTAGGAAACCCACCATTATTACTACTCAAAACAAGAGTCTTAGACTGTCCCCCAAAGCCTAGGTCTGAGAAACACGGGTTCCCAGCCCTACATGTTCTCCTGCCCCCATCAGAAGCTGCCACTTTGCTGTGCTGTCATTGTCTATCTGGCCCTGCTGGCTCCTGTGCCTTCCCATTCCACTCAGAGGCACTTGGGCTTCCTGTTCTGACCCTAGGTAGACAGCTAGAAAGTGAGGCAACTCTACTTCTGATACAAACCTATGCAGCGGACTATGCGTGTCTCCCCATGATTCCTCTTCTATTTCTTTTTTGGAGAATTCACGGGGCTGGCTGGCATTTGGCTCAAAAGGAAATAGACAAAGACTCTTGTGGATCTGAAGATCCCGAGAGGCGAAGGATAAGTAGCAGAGAAGAGCTCTTGAGCTTCTGATCCACTTGGGGCTGCTGCTGATTCCCCACTTCAGAACACAGTAGACAACATGAGGCCTGTGATGGACAATGTCTGCCCCTTGGTGACCCCAATGTCCAAGCCCACGAGATTCTCAGCATTGTAAGTGCAGGCCACTCAAGGGTTCTCTCGACTTCTTCTGCTGTGCTCCCAAATGAGCTCTGAGCCCTGGATCTCTCTCTGCCAAGGAAGAGGAAAATGCCCCTTTAAGGCCAAAGCCACCTCCCTGCCTCAGCTCCACTGGCTGGAAACCCTGGGGAAAAGGCTGTGTGGGAGCAGGATGGCTGAGTTGTTCTGTAGCCAGGGGCAGACAGCCAAGGAACGGGGCCCTGCGTGTGCTACCTTCCACCTCATCTCTAAGGGACAGTCTAGGGGTTGGTAGGTAGGGTGGAGCAATAGCAGAAAAGTTTTCCATAGCCACACCTCCCTCCATCCTTCCTTCCTCTTTCCTTCCCTTTCCCCTGCCTTCCTCTCAGCTCCCTCCTCCCCTCCCTTCTTTGAGGGAGCCTTGAGCTTCTAGCATTGACATTGTCTGAGCATTTTCAATAACTGTACTGTTTGACCTTGCTGCAGCCTGGTGGAATCTGAGGCTGAGTGGTGTCCTGGGAGGATGGAGACGCACACGAAAGCTGGAAAAAGCAGTCCCCAGCCCAAGCTTCTCTCTCACCAGCCAGACAGCCAGACAGAGACACCCACTGCGTCGGGGGAAGCAGTCACTACGAAACGAGAAAACACTGTGAAGGGGGGGCAGAAAATCTACAGTTTGTCTTTAAGGCAGAGCTAGATGTGTGCACACATGAAAAATAAACACACTTTCCCTAGTCCCAGACTTTCTCTAGTCCCAGATACATAGAAAGACTCCACCCTTGGGAGGGAAGGGAACATAGGACCATGGGGACAGAGCCAAGTGAGACAAGGGCTCCAGGTCTCTGGGAAGCCTGCCATCCACCCGTGCCAGGGAGCCACATGGCAGCCAGGCTGTGCCCAGGCGTCTTTCCCATGGCCATCTGCTGGGAGGCACTCGTGGCCACATTGTCAGCCAATCACACAGAAGGATGTAGGTTTTTCATGCCAGTGTTTGTCTCAGCCTGTGTCTGACTCCCTGGGGCCCCCTGAGTCACACTCTCCTGCAACTGAGTATGGAGTTGCTGACTAGAAGAAGTACCATGATCCCTGGGCCCACTGGGACCAAGGTGAGGCAAGCGGCAGCTCCAGCTGTCACCTCTGTCCTCAGCACAGATATCCACGAACCTGGCTTACACTTGTGCTTTGATTTCTGCTTTGCAAGGCCCACCGTGGGGAGCCAGGGCTTGGCTCCCAGGTTCAGCATTTATAGGAAGAAACAAACCATGAATGACTTACAGGGTAATGAACTGTCAGAATTAGGAAGGTATTTTTTCCCATCCTTCCTTCACTTGTTTCTTCATTCATTCCTTCTTTCTTCCTCCCCTCTCTTCTATTAATCAGATACATACTGTGCAGAGTCTCCTACAAGTATAGGATTATTATAGACTCTAGAAGAGCTGGTACTGATCACTGCAGACAGATCTTGGCCTTGTATAACATACTCTTTGTTACTGTACTATATTATGTAATATACTGTATGTCTGTAATATACTGTATGTACTGTATTATGTGATCCACGGTGTGTACTATATATATGTACTGTATTATATTTATGTAATGTAGTGTATGTACTATATGTATGTAATATGCTGTATGTACTGTGTATATGTAATGTACTATATGTAACATACTGTATGTAATGCTCTGTATGTACTGTATATATGTAATGTGCTATATGTACTCTCTTATGTAATGCACTATATGTACTGCATGTAGGCAATATGCTGCCTATACTGTATTATGTAATCTACCGTATGTTCTGTATGTATGTAATAAATTGTATGTACTATGTACCTGTAATGTACTGTATGTATATAATGTGCTGTATGTAACGCAGCAGTAAAACAACCAGGGAGGCCCCTCCCTCCCAAGGGCTTATATGCAGTTAATGATCACTGAGGGAGGAGATGTCTTCAGTGGTGTAGCCCCTGAAGACTCCCCCATGCTCTTCTAAGTAACTCTAACTGAACTCACTGGTGCAAGAAAAGGGAGTGAGGGACACAGAAGTAGAAGGGCGACTAGGCAGGAAGAGGAAAAGGATGGATGGGGGAGGGGTGAAGAGACGGTAATGAAGAGTGAATATGGTTAAAACATAATATATACATGTATGCAAATGTAATAATGAGGGCCAGGGAAATGGCTCAGTTGGTAAGAGGGCTCAACCCAAAAGCCTCATGATCCAAATACAATCCCTGGAACCCACCTTTTAAAAATTGGCTAATATAGTAGCAGGGCTATGCATCATAGGAGATGGCAGGTGGAGACAGGAGAGTTACTCAGAAAGTGTGGGCCAGCTAGGCTGGAGTACATAGCCCAGCAGCAGAACTAAGAGAGATCCAGCCTCAACAGTGTAGAAGGGGAGACATCTATCTATCTATCTATCTATCTATCTATCTATCTCTCTATCAATCTATCTACCTATCTATCAATCAATCACCTATTTATCATCTATCTATCACTAGCTCTAGCTCTGTTACATACACTAAATCAAAATGCTTATTATTATTTATAGTTATTATATGTTGTTATGCTGCGATCACTAGTTTTATGTCAGCTTGACCCAAGCTAGAGTCATCAGAGAGAGCGGAGCCTCGGTTGAGAAAATGTCTCCATAAAATATGGCTGTAGGCAAGCCTTTGGAACATTTTCTTAATTAGTGATTGATGGGGGAGGGCCTGCTGATTATGACCAGTGCCACCCCTGGGCCGGTAATCCTGGGCAAGCCAGTAAGCAGCACCCATCTGTGACCTCTGCACCAGCTCTGCCCCCAGGTTCCTGCCCTATTTGAGTTTCTGACCTCACTGCTTTTGATAATGAACTGTTGTTTGGAACAGTGAAATAAACTGTGTTAGTGAAATAAACTCTCTTCTCCCCATGGGGCTTTTGGTCATGGCGGTTCATGCCAGCAATGATAACGCTAACTAGGACACATACTCATTCAAAAATTTAAAAAAAAAATATAAAAACCAAGTGTGAGGAATGTTTGGCTTGGATGACACTGAGGCCTTTCTCATCCCCTCCCCCACCACCAACAAGCAGCTTCTGTGCCCAGGGGCCCAGGTATTTACGGAGGAGAGTCTGCAGTGAGTAGCACACTGCAGACTTTCTTCTGCAGTTCTATCCCTGCCAAGAGGCACCAAGAGAATGGAGGGGTCACAGCTGCCCGGCAGGACCACCTCACAGAGTTACTGAATAGAGTTCTATGTGGAAAGTTAGGCAGGGCCGGAGCCAAGGCAGGCAGGCTCCCGGCTCTCTGGCGGCAGTGCCCAGCACCGCCAGCTGCCAGCTGGCCCTGCTAATCACCTGTCGCCAAGAATGGGGCAGGAAGCAGAGAAAGAACTGAAGAGGCCCAGACAGAAGGCGCTGGAGCACAGCAGGCTGGCATCTCAGAGATGTAGGCTGCCCAGCTGGCCCCCTGGTAATAGCTCTGCTCTTGCAAGGAATCGTTTGGCAGGTCCCCGCCTTCTTCCTCCCAAAGGCTCCCTGGGCCTGCTTGTTCCTGCTCAGAGCCATGTCTCTCCAGTTTTCCCCAGGGTTCCACAGGAATTGTTGAGGGTGAGTTTTGGGAAGATGCAAAGAGAGCAGAAGCCAGGGGCTCTTTCTAGGTCAATGCTTATCCAATAGCAATTTCATGTAAGCCACAATGTAACTAATTTTTTTTTTTTTTTAATTTTAAAAAGGAAACAGTAAGTTACAACTGGTGGCATGTTTCACTGAACCTGTGGTGTACTATCTCTAAATAGAAAGTACTACTGTGTTTGGTGTTATTCCTTTGTATCAAGTCTTCTCAGACTCTAGAAGGTGTCACTTGTCTCTTGTCACTGAGAAGTTATATCACACCATCTTTAAAGTTCAAGCTGGAGGGTTGTATGACCCAGTCACACATACAAAGGGAAGTCCCATAATGCCTGAATTAAGTTTACCATTTTGTCTCGGGCCACATTCCTAGCTACCCTTGGCCTTTGTTTGGCCCACAGGCCTCAGTTTGTACACACTTGCTACTTTGTGTTTTATGCTCATAGCCCGCACTGCTCTCCGGATTGGCTGTATCATCCAAAAATACCTCTCGTGCTCAGGGAAGCTTTCTTCTCAGACTCAAAATCTCTATGTGTCTTAAGTGTTAGCCCTTGACTCTTCCTGGTACCTTCCAGAACTACCTCTGGCTTCTGCATGCCAGCAGGCTAGGGGAGAGGGATCCTGCTGAGACTGAGTTAGCATCGCTCAGCCTGCCTAGCAGCTGGCACAAATTCACTTACTGCAGGTTCACAGCTTGGCTTTCTGATTTGTACCTTGCCTCAGACTCCCAGGCACAAGTGTTGGGATGGGATGTGTGTGACTTGGTTAATGTAAGCCTCTCTCCAAGCTGGGTCAGCTCAGGATTCTCCCTTGGCGATGTTCTAAGTAGACAGAGAAGAAGGTCTGGGAGCTGCACCAAGCTATTCGATTGTGAAGCTCCAACTGAGCAGTGAGCTGGACTCTTTTGCTATCTCTCTGTGTCTTTAAATGAACCCAGAAATTCTTGGACAGGACATCTAACACACATGCTTTTTGCATAGCCAACCCCTCAGTATCCATGGGGAGTTGATTCTAGCCTCCCTTTATAGATGTTCCGGTTCCTGATACATGACAGCATGGCATCTGCACCGGGCCTATGCACATTTGCTTTCGTGCTAGGAATCATTACTACTGATGAAACCTAGTGGGATGCAAAAACCATGTTAATAGTATACTCTACAGCTTAGTGAGTAATGAGGAAAAGAGAAAAGATGCTCAGAAAAGACACAATCTTGCCAGCTAAGGGTGTGCGTGTGTGTGTATGTGTGTAAGCCAGAGGTCAACCTCTGCTGTCAACCCTCAAGGCTCTTCCTGTCTTGTATTTTTGAGACAGTCTCTCTCGGTGTCCTGGAGTTCACTGAATATGCTGGGCTAGCAAGCCAGCAAAGCCTAGGGATCTTGCTGTTTTTGCATCATTAGCACTGGGATTGCAAGCATGAGCCATCATAGCTCTTTCACATGGGTTCTGGGGCCTGAGTTCAGTCTTCACACTTGTTAGATGGTAAGCACTGTAATGGCTGAGCTGTTTCTCCACTCTGACCTGAGGGAAGGAGCAGAGTCTCTTGCTCCCATCTCCTGTCAGTTAAGGGCTGCTCACAAGGACTCCAACCAGCAAAAGGAAACTCCCAAGCATGGAGACAGAGGAGCTGGCAGTGAGTAATCAGGTCAGTAGGCACTGAGGGACGGCCTTGTGTGGGCCCTGAGAGCTTGTGTGTCCACCTAGAACCTGTGCCTCATGAGATGCATCATGAGCTGTACCGTGCTTAGAGAGTGGCTCGTATTATTTGAGTTCCCCACCCCCTGCCTCCTGGGAGTCTGAGGCAAGACACACATCAGAAAGCCAAGCTGTGAACTTGCAGTAAGTGAATTTGAGCCAGCTGCTAGGCAGGCTGAGCGATGCTAACTCAGTCTCAGCAGGATCCCTCCTCCCCTAGCCTGCTCTGCTCGCCTGCAGAAAGCAGAGGCTGTTCAGAAAGGCACCAGGCAGCTTCTATATCTCTGGGATATAGAAGCCCCTGTGGTGTGATTGGTTAACATATGGTACTTCTATAAAGGTCCATGTCACCTGTATGAACACAGGAGGATGGAAGGAATGTTGATGAATGGGAGGCCAGCTGATGGATGAAGGGCCTTTGTTTAGCCTTCCCAAAAGTGGTCTCTGAGATCAGGACAGCAGTGCTGGTAGTATTCCTTTAAAAGGAAAAAGGCATCTGGAGACAGGCAAGGATAGAGAGAAGGGACCAAAGTAAGAAAAATGCTTTTTAGCCACCACTCCTGTAATTGATGGGCACTCAGTTCTACATAAGAAACTCTTGGGGTCTGTGTAGCAATGCACCTTCTGAGCTGCTCTGTCTTGAGGGGGGGTTACTTGTACACCCACATCTATCAACAATCAGCTGAGGGGTGCTCAGAAGGAAACCAGCAAAAGGCAACTCCCCAGCAAGGAGAGAGAGTTGCTGGCAGTGCACAACCAGGTCAGCAGGCACAGAGGTAGTAACAAGGTGGGGCATAGTCGTGTCAGTGTAGGAAAGCATGATCCATGAGCTCCTGACTTTGACCAGGCCAGGAGTAGACTGGCAGTTCTGCCCCGACTCTGGCATGCCTTCAGAGCCATTCTGCTCACTTCAGGCCAAGAGTCACTCATACAACCCCGTTGGAGTGAGCTGTGTTTTAGGCACTCATCCCATAGAGTGACTTGTTCCAGACTGTGACCCACGGGTGCCTTTGGGTGGATTCCTGGAAATGTCTGACCCAAACTCACCTCTTCTGTTGGTGACTGTTGGCTGACTTGTAGGCACAACAGGAAAGCCAGGCTCTTCGAGAATGTTGGAGTCCTGTGTTTCCCCTTCTTGTGGTTTTCAGCTTGACAGGCCAAGCCTGCCTGGGCAGACACCCTCTAGCTCTAGTGTTGAGCTGTTTTCTGGCATCTCTGTGTTGAGAGCAAAGCCAACTATGGAGGTCACAGGAGGAGGGCCCAACAGGCTCCTATTATCTATCTAGATATGTCTGTGTCCCCTTCTACCTATCTATACACCCACTTAATTATATGCATGTTATAGGTATTATGTGCATATGTATCGGTCTATCTGTCTATCCATCCATCCTATTGTGAAAAGTACTTCCTCATCGGGGCAAAATCAGGGAGAGGCCTTGATGGTCCTCAGAGGACCTTGTTTTATTAAATCCATGTATGTGAGTTGTTGTTTAGTCATATTCCTTTCTAGAATATGATGCACCTGTATCCATCGGTGGCTAGCTTACACATCTACCTCACTTTAATCTTTTCAAGGCAGCACGCATTTGAGTAGTGGAGGGATAAAAGAAAGGAAAAAGACATAGGAGATAAAGGAAAGGAGGGAGGAGATGAGGAAAGAAAGCAACAGTAACTCCAAGTTGAAAACTAATCATGGTGCATCCCTTTAACACAGCAATCTAGCAAGGGCCTCCATTTTCCACAGTGTCGCCGAGTTCCAGGTGCACTGGCTTGTGGGGAAATAGATACCTCTCTTGGGGCTGAGGGTTAGCCAGTACAGTTCTCCATGGAAGCTGCAATGCAGTGGGAAGAGGGAGAACAGAAGTCTATGTATGGGGTGTGTGCATGTCATTTTCCAGAGTACTACAACAGGAGGAAGGTCCAGTCACAGGAGGCTCGATGGCCCGCTGGTCTGACTTCTCTCTCTTGTCTCACGTCTCCGGTTCTTCCCCAGGGCTTCCCCTGCCTCCCAGACAAATGGTCTGTGCCTAATTCCCAGCTTGGGTCCACCGAAGAAACCCTGCCCAAGGGAGAGAAGCCACCTGGTTTTCTTACCATCTGGAATATTTTTAGAATGGCAGTTTAATGTTCTAAGCCTCAACATTCAAGTCTCAATTCAAATGCCCGCACTTCAGAAGTTGTCCCTGTAGACACCTGTCCCCTCATAATCTCTCTGTTTTGTGTGTGAACTTGGCTAGCATCTGGTCCCTATTTATCTGGTAGAGCACTAGTCTAGACACTGCTGGGATGGGGCTTTGTAGATATGATTAACGTCCACACACAGGTACTTTCCGCAACTTAGTCCATAAGTAGAGTTAGGAACCCAGCCAGAGAAAAGACCTTACAAACAAGGATGCTGGGAAGAAGACAAAACTCTGCTTTTACTTGGTTCTTTTGAGGTTTCCAGGCCACCTTTCCAGTGGCCAGCCCTACAGATGCTGAACTAGCCAGTCCTTGTCATTATCTAAGCAGAGTCCTTGCAATAAATTACACAGTATTTATGGTTTTCTGCTACTTTTCTGAATGACACAGCACCCTACCATCCCTGTAGTCTTCTGCAGATTGCTTTGGTAAACAAGACTCCAAAATCGGGTCTGGAGAGATGATTCAGCAGTTAAGAGCACTGGCTGCTCTTCCAGAAAATCCAGGTTTAGTTCTCAGCAGCCACATGGTGACTCACAACTTCTGTGTACCTAGTTCCAGGGGATTTGACATCCTCTTCTGACCATTTTTTTTTTAAGATTTATTTTTTATTTATATGAGTACACACTGCAGCTACCTTCAGACACACACTAGAAGAGTGCATGGAACCACATTACTGATGGTTCTGAGCCACCATGTGGTTGCTGGGAATTGAACTCAGGACCTCTGCCACAGCAGTCAGTGCTCTTAACCACTGAGCCATCTCTCCAGTCCCTCTTCTGAGCTTCTCAAGCACAATATGCATGTGATACATAAACATACACACAGGCAAAACCCTCAACCACATACAATAAAGTTTAAAAAAATAAAAGAATCCAGGATGCAATACTATATTGGGGAGAGTACAGATATTCTAAAATACTTGTAGATTATCTGAAATTCCAATATAATTGAGTATACTATATCTGCTCTTCCTGCCATTTCAACTTATTTCTTCTTCAGCTGCTTCTTTCTGGCCTGGCTCCCAATCTAGTGACTGAGCACTAGGAGCACAGGAGACATCGTGCCAAGTTCATGGCTCTTTCCCCAGGTCCCGAGACAGTGCTTATAAAGAGGCAGTGCTTACTGGGGATTTGTGGAGTGGATGAAATCAACGAATGCAGTTACATTATCTGCATGCCAGCTTGCAGCCTTGAGAGTCTCAAGTCATCCATACAAAACAGGGCTGAGGTTGCCTATGGTGGTGCACTCTAATCCCGGTGCCCAGGAAAAGGGGGCAGGAAGATCAAGAGTTCAATGCCATCCTTAGCAAGATGGTGATCCAAAGCCAAGCTAGGCCACATCAGACACTGGCTTTTTAAAAACAGGTGTTGGGGGTAGGGATAGGGGTGGGGGTGGAAAGGCTAAGAACACTGGCTGCTCATCAGAATGCCCAAGTCTGATTTCCAGAACCCACGGGGAGCTCACAACTGCCTATAATGCCAGCTCCACAGGCCCTGATTCCCTCTGGCTTCTGCAAGCACTTGTACATGTGTGACATACACTCACACAGATGCATACATAAAAATAATATTAAGCCAAACAAAGAAATGGCTAAACAAGGCATCAGTGTGTGTGACCCTTTGGACAAGTTGTCCACTTTGTTCTACTATGATTGTCACAATTGCTTGATTCTTTTAAGAGATTTCAGCTTTTGTCATTTTATGCAAATGAGTAAAAACTGAGAATCAAGAGTGTTAGGGCGACTAGGAGACTTGTCTCCTAAACTTGAAATCCCCCCATGGAGGAAAGTGTGGGACGTAAAACCATGCCAGGAAGTTTGGTAAGGTAGAGCAGGTTGAGACCTGGAGACTCGGTGGGCACACACCTGAGACTTAGGCGACTCCCAGTTCTCTGCCAGACTCCTGACTTGGAACAAGTGCCATGCTTCTCACATAAGAGAAACGTGTCCAGTGGTCATGAAGACTCAAAACAGAGTTCTCCATGGTAATGAGGTACCTAGAGGCCCAGAGGGCTTAGCCAATAAGCTTCTCTTTCCAGACAATCCTTCCTGGAAAAGGTATTTAATCTCAGACCCACCCTGAGAAAGGGAGTACGGTTTTATGCATCTATTTTCTGCCATGACATTAAACTATTTAGAACCATGGACTGTCTCTTTTCATCAAGATTCTCAGTGGGGACCCATGTAGAAGGCACCTCTGTGCTCCCAGCCACAGCTGCCACCAAGCCTGCCTCAAGGACAATCATCCCCTCTGGGACAAGCTGGAGCACTCCTTTTTATCCCGGACCGGGCTAGACATTGTCCCCAGCCCGCGGGTCCCTGACTCCGTTCTCTGCTCTTCTGTAACCTGGATGTCCAAGAGTATGAGAACCCCCCACCCCCTGCCCACCATGGTCCTGGCCTCTTTGAAGGCCCAGGAACCCCTGAGCCAGCTCCAGAATTCCCCACATCTCAGACTGCTTTCCCATCCCACGAGCGAGCGCTGTCTCTGTGCTTCCCTACAGCCCAGCACAGGCAGAGGTGTGGGATAAGCACAAACTCCCTGAATTCCACCTCCCCAAGCAGCCCTGCTCAGTGGGCCTACAAAAAGATATTAAGACCCCTCTTACCACACATCTCCCTCCCCAGTTAGAAGCTTGCCTGCTCCTTTGGGAGGAGGGGAAAGGTACAACAGTTATGACACTACCTATCGACTACTGAAATTGTCCTCTGTTGGATCTGGGTTTTTTTTTTTTTTTTTTTTTGCTTTTGGAGCCAGCAGTAGCTTTCAGCAAATCTTGAAAGCTATTGTTTGATTTGAGGCACTGACCTTTTGTTCTGCCTACAACTAAGCCAAGCTCAAGTGACAACTCTTCCATAACATTTCCTAGCCTTCCAGATGCCTTCCCCAAGCCCCACCCCCAGAACCTTTCTGGCTTTCCATACCCACTGCTAGGTCTATGCTATATAGAGGGATTAATGCAATAGCTAGCCTTGCATAACACACCTGTGCTGCCGGCAGCCTTTTCTCCGATGGCAAACATCTCCTATTTCCAAAAGGAACCTTTATTTACTGGGGGCTTAGTGCCAGTCAGGGTAGAAATTAACCTGAACTCGATGTTAAAAGACCTGGCTTTGAAACCCATCTCTGTCCTTGGCAAACTGTGCACCCTCTGACCAACCATCTTACTGCACTCTGAAGCATCAAATGCGATGCAGTGAGGATGCTGAGAGATTTGTGTGTGGTCCTCTGGGGAGATTTTAATGAGACAGACCTTAGCAAAAATCGGGTTTGAATGAACGTCTGAATTCATTTACAATCTCTTCAAGAGCTAAAAAACAACAGGAGAAATTCTCTACGTGAGAATATACAGCTTTTATGTTGGCAAGAGTGTCTGGGACATTGGATGGAACAGGACATCCACCTGACCCTCAACTCCCTTACCAAATGAGACTGACTATCTCTGTGCCTGAGCAAACTAGCCAGCCTGCTCTAGCACCAGAATGTTCCATGATTATGTCCCCAACAATAAGCTAGCAATCCTGGCTCTTTTCTCTTGGCTGAAACACAGGCGTCTCGAGACCTGCCTGGTGTAAGTAAGGATTGGGTGAGGAGAAGCATTGTTCGACTTTGTGCCCACCACGATGCAATTCAGCCCAGCTCACCCTGCGTTCCACCCTGTGTGACACTTAAGCTACTTTTCCTGTTGCTGCAATAAAAATACCCCAACAAAAGCAACTTTCAGAAGCATTATTTTGCTCAAGGTGGGAGGTGCTGGCTTATCATCCTGGAGAATTTACTGCAGCCCGAACCTCAGTCAGCTGGTCTGTTACCCTGTCTCCACGTCAGGAGGCAGAGAGACCAGTGTGGTCCTCAGCTGGCTCTCTCCTTTACTCAGCAGGGAGCCCCAGATCCTGGGATAGTGCTGTCAACATTTAGGATCAGTCTTCCTGCTCCAATTAAATTAGGAATCTCATTTAGATAATCCCTTCTAGGCATGCTCAGAGGGCTGTCTCCTAGGTAACACTGAATCCTGTCAAGTTGACAATCAATTCTATCACATAAGATAACCGAAGACTCCAGCACTGTTGACATTCTAGACTGATAATCGCTTACCCTGTGTACCGAACTCCCCTGTCTACATCCAGACAAAAGCAGCACCGCTGACTCCCGCACACAATGCCTCCTATCAGTGGTGCCAACCAGGAAAAGCCCCAGGGGGACAACATTGTCTGTAGTCAGGCATCCTTGCAGTAACTGTCAGACTTGATGATTACTTCATGGGCTTTCATGGAGTTAAGAGCACTGCACAGGGGGTAATTTTAAATTATTTGCTCTAATTCCAAGGAAAATTAAGTTTCCCCCTTTCTGAGATCCCTTGGCATTTAAAAAAAAATATATTAACTGTAGGCCAGGGATGTAGCTCGGTTGTTGGTGTGCTTGCCCAGCACGCATGAAGCCCTGGGTTCAGTCTCCAGCATTAAATAATGATGGGCATGGTGTAATCCTATAATCCCAGCACTTGAGGGATAGAGGTAGGAGGATCAGAGGTTCAAAGTCATCCTCAGCTACACACTGAGTTAGATAAGACCAGCTTGAGCTAGAGATGCTGTATCAAAAAAAAAAAAAAAAACTGCTTTCAATAACAGAATACTTTTCATTTTATGGTTTGAAATGGACTCCAGAGGCTTGGGTACTTAACCACTTCTTCCCTAGCAGCTGCTGCTGTTCTAAAATGGCTGTAGTATCTTTGCGTGGGGAAAGCTGGTATGTGGTGGGGGCAGGTGGGGAGATTCTGTAGCCTGACCCCACTTCTCCATCACTCTCTGCTTCATGACGGCAGGAGCAATGTGGTGAGCCACTTCCTGCCTGCATGCCTCCTTCACCATGGTGGACTGTGTCTTCTCAAAGTGTGAGCTAAAATAAACCCTTCCTTTCTTTTGAGTTGATTCTGGTTAGTTATTTGGTCACAGCAAGGGAAATGCAGACAGGTTCTGACATCCTTCCATTCAGAACCTAAGAAAACACAAGCTCTTCATATGGACATGGTGTATCTAGGATGACATGAGGAGGTGCAAGAGGAGGAGAAAGAGGAGGAAGAAGAAGAGAAGGAGGAGAAAGAGGAGGAGGAGAAAGAGGAGGAGGAGAAAGAGGAGAAGGAGGCAACCTTATAAAAACTGTGGTCTATGTTAGAGAGTTTTCAACCTGCTATCTATCTGTGGCTGTGCAGCATTTTAGCAGGTGACAACAGCATCCGCTTGCAATTTCACAGCTTCTGGGAGTCATAAGTTTAATCATGGCTTCTGACATCCTCTGCACTACTGTGTTCAAGATGATTTCCTGCATTTGGGGTTCACGGGACTTGACTGGGAAAGTTCCACTTTCAAGTTTGCAGAGCTGTTGGCAGGATCTGACTCTTTGCTCACGGAGAGTGTTGGGTTTTTCTTGCTGTCATTTGGAGGTCACGGTCAGTTCTTGCCAGGTGAGCCTTGAACAGTCTCAGCATGGCAGCTGGCCTCCCCAGAGCTGACAAGGGGGAGCTTCTGCAGCAAGATGGGTGTAAAGAAACTCTGAATGGCACATTTTCACCTTGGCTCCGTTTTGTTGGTTAAAAGAAAATGGCTAGCTCAACCATATCCAAGAAGAGAGGATATCTGCATAAGTACCAGCAGAGGAGAGTCACCAAGGCGGCTTGCCAGACTGCACCGTCCTATCTCCCATGTGACCCCTGCATCATATATGTACAGGCTGGCTACAGCTGTGACTTCAAATGCAGCTTTGGGGCTTAGATTTTACTCTGTATATTCCCTTGGTTGTGTTGGCTGCTATAGTTTACATCAAAGGCTGGGTGGTGTAAATCACAGTTGCAGAGGCTGAGAAACCCAAGACCAAGTTGCTGACGGCTTCCTTTTCTGCTAAGGGCTTTTCCTAGATTCTTGCAGATAGCTTCCTTCCCCCGAAAGATGGTATTTTATGCTCTGTGTGTGTGTGTGTGTGTGTGTGTGTGTGTGTGTGTGTGTGTGAAAGAGAGAGAGAGAGAGAGAGAGAGAGAGACAGAGAGACAGAGAGAGACAGAGAGAGAGAGAGAAGAGAGAGACAGAGAGAGACAGAGAGAGACAGAGAGAGAGAAGAGAGGGAGAGAAGAGAGAGAGAGAGAGAGAGAGAGAGAGAGAGAGAGAGTCTACAACATGGATGGAGGTGTGTATTTCATCAGTGGCTAGTGTTTTTCAGAGGAAGAGATGTTGATTCATCTGAAATCAGCATCTTTATCTAAAAAAAAAAAAAAAAAAAAAAAAAAAAAAACCCGCCTACCTTTGAATGTAAAGCAAACCTAATCACTTGTTAAGTCTTAGAGTCTAGAGGCTGAATGAATGTAAAACAGACTAACAGAAGCAGTGGGAAACTTCCAAAGCTTGGTGCAGATCCAGGAGAGGTGAGTATGATAAGAGGGATCTGTAGGGGGCCCTCTGAAGCCATCATGATGGGGCTGTGTCCAACGAAGAAGGCAACATAATAGAGAAATGTGGGCTCTGGAGCCCCTCCCTAAAGCAGCGTGTTCCAAGACGCCTGTAAGGATGCTCACACCTGCCCCAAAGGACTGTGGTGAACACTGAGAGAGACATGCCCAGAAGCCTGCATAGTTTATGTCTAGAGTAGTGGTTGGCAAAACTTGTAACAGCCTCCTCTGTTGCCATTACAAAGCACAGCACACTTAGTGGGATTAGAGCCAGCGAGATGGCTCAGCATGTAAAGACACTTGCTGCCAAACCTGACAAGCTGAGTTGGATCCTTGGGACCCACCCACATGGTGGAAGGAAATTGTTGACTCCTTCCTGTATATTATCCTCTGACCTCTACCTACATGGTAACACACACCACACAAAACACACTCACACACACACACACACACACACACACACACACGTGTGCAGGCGTGCACACACACGCGCACACACATACACACATATATGCACACACAAGCACACACACATACATGCACACACACATAGAATTAAAATTTTAAATTGCAGCAAACTTAAAATAATATGTATGCACAATACATTTGCCTTACAGAGTCAAAAGAGGGCTTGTGTGAAGGTGTTGGCAGGTTTGTCTTTCTTCTGGAAACTAGGGAGAATCTGTCCTTGCTCTTCCAAGATCCAGAGGCCTCCTGCATCCCCCATTTCATCTTGCAAGCCAAAAGCCAGGCATACAGCATCTTTCTCCCTGGCCTTACCTTCTCTCCATTCCTTAATTTGGACAGTCATGCCTCCTTCTTGCAAGAAGCCTTGCTATTGGGTACACTATGGTCGTCTACCATCTCAAGTCCTCCTTTGGTCACAATCACAAAGTCCACTGTACCATATAAGATATTCTGATCCCCAGGGTTTGCAGGTGTCTCAGCGTCACTCATTCCATTCCTCAGAACTCTCAGCACATTCCAGCACTGGTTCAAGTGCAAAGTCTCACCTTGGTCTAATTAGTCAACTCTCAACTCTCATCATCCCATCCCATTCAGATGGGAGTAGGACTCAGGTAGATCCTAACTAGGGGTACAGATTCTTGTCATCTGTGCACTTGTGAAGGAAGTCAGTGAGTAGTCAGCCAGCTGTTCCACGGTGTGTCCTGTGACTTTTCCTAGGGAGGTGTGAACAAACACCCATTCACCCCAAACAGGGCACCAGTGACAAATCCAAGAAACCCTGCCATGCAGGTCCAGCTTAGTGAGCAGTAAGTTTCCTGGGGTGACTCACAGGCAGCTGCATCACTGAGAGTCTACACAGATGTGGGCAACCATTCAGGGAAGCTGCACCCTGGGGCTGTGGCATAACACAGCAGCTGGGTGCACTGAAAAATCTCCTCTCCTTGGCAATCATTCTTCTTATCTAAGATCAAGGAGAAGACTTCTGCTCTTGTGACTTGTGACTTTGTGACTTCATAAGCCTGGTAAGTTAGGTGAATTCCGATGGTGCCTCCAAGAGGGAAGGTTTCAATTTAGAGGAAGTGACTAAGTAATATATAATACAGCCACAGCCACACCCACATTCTCTCAAACAGGCAAGACTATGGAAGGAAAAGGAAGGGGCTAGCCCCAAGCAGGTTGTAAATCCAGCAAAACCCAAGCAGGTTCAGGACCTGGCTCTTGGCTCTGCCCTCTGGGTTCATGGCTCACTCTCAGAGTCGTCCTTCCTTCCTCAGGAAGGGTAGCATGACTTTCAACTGTTGTCATAAAACATGGACGAAAAGCAACTTGGGGAGGAAAGACATTATTTGACTTACAGTCCACCTTTGAGGGAAAACAGGGCAAGAATTCAAGTGGGTGTATCAGGAACTATGGGATGCTGATTACTGGCTTGCTCCCCATGGCTTGTTCAGATAACTTTCTTATACAACCCAGGATCATCCGCCTGGGTATGACACCACCCACCCCTTCTACATCAACAATCAGTCATGAAAATGTCCCACAGACATGCCTATGGGCAAATTCCTCCATCGAGTTTCCCTCTTTCCAAGTGACTCTAGTTTGTGCCAAGTTGACAAAAACAAACCACCAAAATCACTCTTGTTTGCACCTGGATTGTTCCACCAGACTGTTTGCTTTGTGTGTATAGAGTTTTAGAATTTGATGGACCTCCATTCTTCTTGTCCCCTCTCCTTCAGTGCAAGCTGGTTGGGGTTTCTGCTGGCATATACACAAACTCATATTTATCTTTCAAGGCATATTGTGCCTGTTACCTCTTTTTATAAATAAAGTTTTATTGAAACATAAACACCAATGCTTGTTAGTGCTTTGTTGATAATGTATTATTGACCGGCCAACAGGATGAGAAGGACTGTAAGAGGAGCAGCCTGACTCACAAACTAAGACTCCTCTCTCTCTCTCTCTCTCCTCTCTCTCTCTCTCTCTCTCTCTCTCTCTCTCTCCTCTCTCTCCAGTCATCTGTAAAGAATGCTTAGTGGTGACTGGCTCCGAGTCAAACCTCAAGAAGCATTGGGATTTTAGAAACGACAGGCTTGAGTGGGTTGAAAAATTGGTGCTGCGTGGCCTCGATTCTGAGGTCGTGGGATGTGAAAGGAGAAGAGATGGGAGAGGCATGAGGAAAGAGAGTGCTCAACTTCAAATGCCAACTTAATCTTCTTGGCCAGTTGCCTTGGAAGCCTGGGGCTGAGATCATTAAGCAGCAAGACAACGAGGAGCAAAACAGTCAATCAAATGAAAAGAAGAGGAACGTCATGATGCCCATCTGTACTCTGCACTGGAGAGGCCCAGGCAAGAGGATTAAGAGTTCCAGGCCAGCCTGGGCTTTAGAGGGAGATGCTGTCTCAAGACAAACAAACAAATCAATCACAGAAGGGAAGAAATCCAAGGTGGGCTCGATTGAACGAGGAAAATCATAAGAGTTGTGCAGTGGGTTCCTCTGTAAAGCAGCTCTATATGATTCCTGGCCATCCTCCCTCCCTTGGAAGAGTCCCACAAGATAGCATTTTGGCAAGCAATTGCTATGTCCTACCTGCCAGAGCCAGGCCTAGGCATCTAACAAGCCTTCCCTTTTGCTGTTATTCAGTACAAGTGTAGTGTCTTCACAGTGAGGGGTTGCTGGGTTTGTTCCTTTTCACGGAAAGACAGCTTGATTAGCTACGTTTTAAAAAAAATCCCTTCATTCTGGAATGCCTGCTCACACCCCATCTCAGGGAATTGTGCCTGACACAGGCTCTGCTTGCCTGGTTGTCAGCTCAAAGTGTTATTTGGCCAAAATGAACCAGGACAAACAAGGCATGCACGTAGATCAGATCCAGTTGGGGACCTAGACGTTAACAGACACTAATGTTCTCTTGAAAAATAGCTCACTCTGGGAGTCATAGATAGGAAGAACTGCCCACTCCACAGCACTTTGGAAACGACTTGTTAGAAGGAGCTTAGTTAGGCTTGGGGTTTGGGGTGGAGACAGCATGTCAAATTTGCGGTTTCTCTCTAAACATCCACCAGAGGCTCTGGTATCAGATCTGAAATGAAGGTCCTCCCCCAACTCCACCACAGTCTCCCCCTACACAGCTAAGGCACGAGTACAGGGGCAGCTCTCCCTCTGTGCTGATAGACTATCTGAGGCAGACCCTGCATTCTATTTTAGGAAATCAGACCAAATAAAACTCATTCCAATTAAAAAGCACCACAGGCTAGGAGAACAGCAAGCACCCACCTCACACAAAACAGCCCAGCCGCAAGCAAAGCCCATCACAGTGTCGATGGCAGAGTCCCTGGCTGAGGTGAAGGTTTGTTCAGTGAGATCAAAGCTGCCTGGAAAATTGGGCTGAGAGGATTATTCTCCCCACATCGCTATCACAAGGCATCTTCTTAATGTGTATATCATTTACAACCACCCAGGGGAGGAGAGGCAGCTACATGGGAGTTTGATTCCAAACACTACAGAGCCAAGTTATCATATGGCTTTTAAATATTGAGCCTCAACTCATCGCTTCATCTCTGGATAGGACAGATTTTAAGCAGAGAAACACACACACATACACACACATGCATGCACACACATGCATACACACAGGCCCACGTGTGTATACACACATGCATGCATGCACACACATGCATACACACAGACCCACGTCTGTATACACACATGCATGCATGTACACACTTGCACACATGCATACGCACACATACTCAGCTTTTTATGTGTGCTTTGGTAATGGTCTGTTGTGGTGTCATCTAATTCAGGGAATTAGGTTCTATTATGGCTCTGCTTTGGATAGGAAATGCTCTCCTCACAATCCGACCCTGCTCCCCAGGCTCACAGGTATGGGCCTGTGGTCTCCAGCTGGTGGCAGTGTCTGGGAAGGTTGTGTAATCTTTGGGATGTGGGGGTCTGCTTTTGATTTCTGCTGCAGTTCTATCTATCACTACGAACTGAACTGCCGTGCCTTCCCAACCTGGATTGTTGTATTTTTAAAAAGATAAAGAGAGAGAGAGAGACAGAGGATATGTTTTGATGGAGGAATAGTCAGGTATGGGGGGGAGAGGGGTGCCCCAGCGGACCCATGCTGAGGCATCCCTTTTCCCTGAGGGACCAGAGTTTATTTAGGGCATGGGGAGGGGAGTTGAGAGGATAGTAGAGACAGAGAAAGGCAAGAGAGAGAGAGAGAGAGAGAGAGAGAGAGAGGAGAGAGAGAGGAGAGAGAGAGAGAGAGAGAGAGAGAGAGAGAGAACAGAGGAGTAGAGAAGTAGAGGCAAGCCATGAGCATGTGGAGAGAGAGGGAGAAAGGAAATGGGGAGAGAGGGAGGAAGGAGTGAGAGGACCGAAGGGAGCAAGAAGGCAAGAGCAAGAGAGAGAGGAGGGGGCAAGCAGCCCCTTTTATAGTGAGTCAAGCATACCTGGCTGTTGCCAGGCGGAGCTTAGACACGCCTGGCTGTTGCCAGGTAACTATAGAGTTGCCAGGTAACCTATAGTAGACAAAATGCTACAAGGATGCCCAGAAGCCTTTGGAAGAGTGAGCTACAAGAACCTGTTCTCCTCTTAACTCATGTCTCTCAGGTATTTTGTCACAGGAACAAGGAAAACTACTAACACCGGGTCAAATGTTCACAAAGGTCAAAGGTTCTAAATGTTCACAAAGGTCAAAATCAAGTTCAGTTAAAACTGCATTTGGAAAACTCCTTCAGTTGTGCCTGAGGGGGTGAGATGAATGCTCAGTAAGAAGCAGGGACTGGCTTGTCTCATGCCGAGGATGACACGCAGAGACAAAGGCCTGCTTCTGCTCTTATTCTTGTACCAAAGGATATAAAGGTGAATCCACTTTAACCAAAGCAAAGGTTAGGTAAGCTCACCGTCATCAACTGAGCAATGCAAGTCCTCTCTGCCAACACAGGAGGCTTTGGTGCTTTCTTTGCAAGGAAAGCTATAGGCCTCTGGGCTTCTCATTGGCTAGCTGATAGTGAAGACTTTCCGTTATCACTTCCCATAAGAACACCACCACCATCCTCTGCCATGGTCCCTTCCCAACAGCCTTTTCCTTTACCACACACACTGAACTGGGCTTTACAAGATCCACATCCTCCTTTTCTTGGCTCTCTCTCCTTGGCACTTCCATTTAATGCTAGAAGCTTTCCATAACGACAGTACCATGAAATCTGACCCAGAGGGCTTCTGGGTATAATCTACTTAGCAATTTCCCTGATAGTTGACTTGATGGATTTCATTCTTCAGACTCCTGTAGGTTGGAATAGTGGCAAACTCCCCTCAGAGCTTAAGTAAAAAGGGGAAATGTTTTGGTTCATCCACATGACAATTTGTGTGTGGCCTTGGCCTTGGGTTCCGATGAATCTGCTAATAAGGAGGGCCCTCTCCCCCTTCCTAGGTCTCTGGCTTCTTATCCCTTCACAGCTCAGAATACTTTTCTCCTGGAATAGAAGTTCCTCTTCTCTGAACAGGCTGGAGGGAGCTCACCTCATCTTCCTGCTTTCAGAGTGAACGGAGAATTCTCCTCCCCTCATGAGTTCCAGAGGATTCTGACAAGCTGCACTGGGTGCCTCCTGTCTCCATCAATGGGACTGAGGGTAAGCACTAAGAGCCAATGGTCCTCCCATCCCACCTACATGCAGAAGGGGAAACCGAGCTGCTGGGCCACCTGACAGATCATACATGATAACACTCAATAGCAACAAGCAATTTCTAAAAGAAAGATAAGATCTGCCTCTGTCAGTGTTCTACTACTGTGAAGAGACACCACGGCCGTGGCAACTCTCACAAAGGAAAGCATTTAATTGGGGCTGGCTTTCAGTTTCAGAGGTTTAGTCCATTATCATCAAGGCAGGAAACAGGGCAGCATGCAGGCAGACATGGTGCTGGAGAAATAGCTGAGAGTTCTACATCCAGATCTGCAGGCAGCAGGAAGAGAGAAAGCCTCTGGATCTCAAAACCAGAGGCTTTTTGGAAACCCTCAAAGCCCACCACCAAAGACACACTTCTCTAACAAAGCCACGCCTCCTATAGCGGCCTTTCAAATAGTGCCACTCCCTGGCGAATAAGCATTTAAATGTATGGATAGCCTATGGGGGCCCTTCACCTTCCAACCATCACAGAGAAGGAATACTGAAGGAGAAGAAACAGCAAATGTTTGCTTTGGAGTTTAAGAGAAGGGGAAAACCACATTCAATTGACAGGCAGTCAACCAACTGTCTTAAGGAACCTGCAGGCATAGCTTGCCTAATCCGCATCACTAACCTGACAAGGTAAAGTCCCTTTGCAATTCTATGGGTCATGCCAGCAACTTGAATCCATGACACATCCCTACCCCAAGAAAGCAGAATTGCTTCTCAGTTCCAAAATCTCTTTGCAAGGAAGATTTTTTTAAAGCTACTTAGTGAGAGAGCTTTTCCTGCAAACCAGGTGATGTGTTCACTCTCGCTCCTTCAGGTGGGAAATCAGAAGTTGAGACGTGCTCCCCCTGAAGGCTCTGGGGGAGGATGTGTTCTAGAACTTTCTCTCTGATCCTGGTGTTGCCAGTGTTTCTGGGTGTTCCCTGCAGTCTCTGCCTCTGTCTCTGTGTCTCTCCATCACCTTCCTCCCCCATGTGTGTGACTGGAGGTCTCTCTCTCCTCGTGGATTGGTACCCACCCCTCATGACCTCTTTGTAACCCTGTCTGCAAAGACATTATATCCTAATCCGATCACACTTCTGGGCTGGGAGTGTGGACCTGAACCCCTGCTGGGGAGTCACAACTCAGCCCACTCACAGGGACAAGTGAAACCTGGGGTGGAAGAAAAGGGAAAAACCAGAGTCACCCTTACCAGCATGAATTTAGTCAAAGGTTCAATGTTTTCCTCGGCACAGCAGACCTGGCCACGGACTGTGAACAAAGGACAAATTGTGACAAGTAGTTGGGGGACGCAGTGTTCCAGGATGAACCACAGTGAATAAAGACAGGAAAGCAGGGGGAGCCCCAGCCAGGCTGCGGGGTGAAGACTTCACTGGCTTGCAGGAGGAACTGTACTAGACTAGTAATCTACAGGGAACAGACACATGAGTGCCTGAAGACACATGGAAGGGGTCGTTACCTGGCTGAAGCCCAGGGCCATCTATCTCTGCAGAAGGATGCAAGTGTGAGTCTTTAGGTGTGACCACACAGGCAGCAGATGGGAAACAGAGAGAAAGGCCTGTGGAACCCAGACAGGGCCCCTGAGGGAAAATGCAGGTGCATGAGTTGCAGTGAAAGTCAACTGGAGCTAAGTCCTGGCTGTAGGTGTGGGTTCAGAACTTGTCCAAATATAGGGCAATTTAATACCCAAGAGCGGATGAGACCAAAGGCAGCAAGGACAGTGGGAAGGGAGAGGAATAAAAGCCAGGAGAGACCAGGTGAGACACACTGGTAGTTTGAGTGAAAATAGCCCCATAGGCTCACAGGGAATGGCATTTTTAGGAGGTGTGGCCTTGTTGGAGTGAGTGTAGCATTGTTGGAGGAAGTCTGTCATTGGAGGCGAGCTTTGAGGCCTCATATACTCAAGCCAGGACCAGTGTGGCACCCTTTACCTGCTGTCTGCCTATCTGGATGTAGAACTTTTAGCTACCTCTCCTGCATGCACCCTGTCTGCCTGTTTTCCGCCGTGATAACAATGACCTGAACCTCTGAACTATAAGCAAGCCCAACTGAATGCTTTTCTTTATAAGAGTTGTCGTCCGTGGTCATGGTGTCTCCTCACAGCAACAGAAATCCAAACTAAGTCACACACCCATGCACTGGGCTTCTTTGCCTGAGTGTCCTCAATCACTAGATCATGTCTATCCAGGGCAAAAGCCAAGGCCTTGAGGAGTTTCATAATAACCTTCCTCTAAATCTCTGACATGCTTCAGGGACTGAAAAATAAAAAATCCCACCTGGCTGAGGTTCATTTTGACAGGGAACCTTTGAGATACAAAGCCTTTGCAAAAACTTAAGTGGGATGAGCTCGAGGGTGACTCAGGTCTAACACTGGGCTATGGATTTGACTCTATCTCTTACTTACCTGGGAGGCCCTGCCTAATGGGTGAGCCTGGCCAGTCTTTTTCCTCACCTGTGACACTTGAAGGCTAACAAAACCTTACTTGCTCTCAGGCTCACATTCAGCTACACGTCGTATGCCTCCCAGAACTGAATGCCTAGAGGCAGCAACATCCATGGGAGGCTGGAACCTTCCACGTGAGTCATTATCCAAAAACAGAAGTCCCACAGATCTGCCCAAGGAAAATCTGATAGAGGCAGTGTCTCCATTGAGGTTGCCTCTTCTCAGATAACCCTAGCTTGTGTCAAATCAATCAATCAATCAAACAAACAAACAAACCCACCTAGACTGAGCCATAATTATGATTCCATGGTGATTCTCATTTCTGGCAAGCTGATGATAAAGACCAACTACCCTGTTTGCCTGAAAGAGTTATCCAGAAAATATCCTGAGACATGACACGTAGGTCATGGTCAATCCTGTGCTTATGGTAAGGCCTCCAGAAGAGAGGGTTGCATGTAGTTGAGCACAGGGTCAAAGGGTGTACTTGTAGCCAATAGGACTTTGAAGGTCCCTCTAGTCACTAACTAACCCAAACTGAGGGGCAGGACTTCAGAAGCCAACGCTGACCGTGTAAGGTAGTAGCGTTAGGTATACACAGGACTCTTAGGGTGATGCTATGAAGATTAAAGAACTACTGGTTATAATCTACTTAGAATCATGCCTGTTACAGCATGGGTCCAGGAAAACTTCATATAATGCTAAGTACGTCTCAGTTTATCCTTCCATGTTCCTGTGTGACAGGGCCAGCCTTGTAACACACACACACACACACACACACACACACACACACACCACACACACCACACACACACTTCCAACAAGTCAGGGTCCCTAAATGCAGTATTCTCTAAGGATGGTCCACTCGACTAATGGGGCCAATGGAGGAAAACTGAATTCTGCCGTTTATGGCTTCACTGTAGCTCCAAGCTTTCTGCACAGCTCACTTTTATCTGACAGAGCTCTTGGCAGGGAGCCCAGCCTTGAGTTACTACATTGTAGAGGAAGCCAGATAAACACCAGGGTCCACGCAAGGCAGCCTCCGAGCAATGGCCAGTGAAAAGAAATACAAGCTACAAGTTGTGTTTTAATTTTTGAGGTCTTCATTTGTTTGATTGACTTAGTTTGGGTTTTGGTGGTGGTAGTTTGTGGTTTTGTTGAGGCGGTAGTTTAACTCTTTAGCCCAGGCTAACTCCAGGGCTTCTCTTGTCTCCAGCTCCCCAGCACTGGAGATCCAGGTGTGAACTGCCATGTTTGGATTTTTTATGTGAGTGCTGGAGACTAATTGAGTGGCAATTTTACCCAGAGCCATCTCCCCAGAGATGCCATTGTTGGCTTACAGGCAATTCTGCTAGGCTCCTCCCAGGGACCTAGTAACAGCTTATGTCATCACCTACTATCATAACCTGCTGCCGGGTGCCGGCTGCATACAAAAGGACTACTCGCCACCCCAGTAGGCTCTCACTTCCTGTTCCCACATGTTCCCCCATTGTCTCTCTCCCCCTTTCCTCTGTCCTTCTTCTCTGCCCTCATGGCTCTGGTCGCATCTGTCTGCCTTTACCTCTTTGCCAGGCTTTCACTCTCTTCCCTTCCCCCAGTATTTATACCAGGTCTGTTACATCGCGTGATTTCTCAGGAGGACACCTTGGCACGGGCCCAACATGATACCTGCCTGCCACCCACATTATATTTCATAACAGCCACAACCAAGGTACTTCTTATAAAAGAATTCATCTAGTTGGAGGCTTGCTTACACTTTTCATTATCATCATGACAGGGAGCATGGTGACACAGGGGCAGGCACTGGAATTGTAGTTGAGAGTTACATCCTTACCCATACACAGAGAAACTCATAGGCTTCCTCCAATAAGGCCACATCTCCCAATCCTTTCTAATAGAGCCACTTCCTGGTGACTGAGCATTCAAGTGTGTGGCCTACAGAGGCCATTCTCTTCAAACTATCATACTTGGCGTCAACATTCTTTTTCCAGAGAATTCTCTACAAAGGAGAGTCTCTGAAACAAACCCTCCCTCTTCTCTCTAACATCCCTTAGAACTTGTTTGAAATAACATCTGTCATAATTTGAAGTCGTGTTGTTTGCTGCTAGGTCACTCTTGCCACGCCCCCAACCCTGCCATTCTGTTTAAATTCCAGGCTCCATGAAAACAGAACCCACACAGAGACATGCCCAGGGTGGGATTCTTGCCAGGAGCTTACTAGTCAAGTCATAGAAGGTCAAATGACTCAACCTCTGTTGCATTCTGCAGGCTAAGGATCCCTGAGCCAAGGTGCTCAGAAGATGAATCTGCTGTACTGCAGATTCCAGATTGACTTCATTTTTTTTTTTTTTTTGGTTTTTCGAGACAGGGTTTCTCTGTGTAGTCCTGGCTGTCCTGGAACTCACTCTGTAGACCAGGCTGGCCTTGAACTCAGAAATCCACCTGCCTCTGACTCCCAAGTGCTGGGCTTAAAGGTGTGCGCCACCACCGCCCGGCAACTTCAAATCCTAAAATATTTGCATCTCCACGGTAAAAACATCTTAGGGATGGCACCAAAGTCTACAAACAAACTCCACTCATGTTTTACCCACACCTATGTACACAACCCCCAAGGGGACTTTATACAATATTTCTATCATACCTTCATTTTATCATGTCTCACATGAAACAACAGTAGGATATTCCATGTGTAGGGTATATCCGCTCTGAAAGCTTTTTTTTGTTTGTTTGTTTGTTTGTATTTTGAAATGTGTCAAATTTGGGTTTTTTCAGTATAGGAATGCTTGTCTCAGGCAGTGGTAAGTGTGTGACCCTGGAAAGACCACTGACTGATGCTGGGCTGTGTTCTCCTTTAAAGGTGAGGTTAGTTCTGGCTCCTCCCCAAATAAAGACGCTCAGCTTTAATGACAAGTTGATGAGCTGAATCCTCACAGTTCAGGAGACGTTTGCAGTGATCTGTACATCAGCCAAGCTCACGTGAGGCTATGTGAGAGGACGTGGTCTGTGGGCACATCTACTGTGAGGGCTAAAGTTATGTTTTAAGTTTCAATTGCTGTGCTTAAGAGAGCTATAAAACAAAAACACCTCTAACCTGTAATCACCACTTGCCCAAGGACAGATAACTTCCTGGGATGCTGGGGCCTATTGGTCATGTAAGATAACAACCTAGGTGTTGCCACTTCTATGAACAAGATTGGTTGCCACAACTACATAGGATGTTCTTGATCACACTTAGGCAGGAGGTACGTAGGCAAGGAGTACGTCTGGATGTATGCTTGCCCCCATTGGATGAAAGCAGACAGTACATAGCCTTGTGCGTTTTGCCTTTATAAGCACCTGAATAACATAATTTATGTCCATTCCCTAGGAATCCCAGGCATGCGCCTGGCCAATCGTCATCATCCTGGCCAATATTTAGTAAATCTTGCTTTTAATTTGGCTCAAAACATTGTGACAGTGGTCTTTTTCTCAACTGGTTGGGTTACCACCACCTATTGACTTACCTCTTCTGACCCATGGTTACTTGGAAGACACACACCCAAAGACTATGTGGTAAAGACAAAGCCAGTTTGTACCGCACCTTCTCCTGGCTGCCCAGGTGGCTGGCTTAACAGGTGTAACTCTAGCAGCTGGGCTGTAGTGTCATTATCTTATTACACAGCTTAGCCTGTGCTGTGCAAGGAAACCTCACCCGCCCTTCCCCTGGGAAAGAGCAGGTTTGGCTCTGAGGCCAATCCCTTCCTGCCACCATGCCCTCAAGGGGACACTGAATTCACACCCCAACCTCCTCCCTGCTTACCTGTTATTTAACTAAGTGCATGCTTTTTATAACTGTGCCCGGACTCACACATCAGTCACCTCTGGCCACTAAGTGCATGTCTGCATTGTGATGAGAGGGGAGTATGTGCCTAGCCAGCAGGGGAGAATAGATACAGATTATGACAGGGAAAAGTGGACCAACAGGAACTATCTTGCATGCTACTCTGGATCCTGAAATAGATCTTGCTTCTCAAATTTCTCCCTTCTATTTCTATTCATGTGTCTCCACCCACAAAATGCACTTATTCAGGGTGTGGCTTGTTTTCTTTCCCCCTCCTCCTTCTCAACCTACTCTTCCTCCCCTCCTCCCACTCCTGCTCTACTTCGCTCCTTCCTCTCCCTCCTCCCTCCATCTCCACCTTTCCCCCCATTTTCTACTTCATCCTCCATGCCCCAGGCATCCTATCTCCATGTCCCTAGTGCTGAGATTACAGACACATATCACTATACTTTTACTTGAGTGTTAGGGATCTAAACTCAGGTCTTTTGTTTCAATAGTGAACTTTTTACCAACAGAGCCATCTCCCCAGCCCCCAGCACTGCTTTTCCAATTCGACTGAGGACAGGCCTCATCATGCTAACACTCAGACTCTCCGACTCAGGGCTAGGAATAGAGATGCAGTTTCTAACGGCCTCCCCAAGGACGCTGATGCCATTGACCTGGTCCATATGGCAGGAAGAGACTGGTGGCTCTCAGACTTCACTACACATTGGGCTTTACCAAGAACTCAATACACACTGATGTTGGGTCCCACCTGGAGACAGATGTAATTGTTCAAGGGCCATCTGGAACCCTGAGATTCTTTCAACAGCCCCCAGGTAATTCCAGCAGACAGCTTTAAGCACACACTGCACACGACCCAGTTAAAGCATTTTAAAAATAACTTGTCATCATTGAGAACAAAGCAACAGCTTTATAGACTGATCTCTGAAGGGCTCTGATGGGCTCCTAGCCAAACCTGGGGGCAATACAGACTAATCCTGCCCAGCTAGCTAGAAGAGGTCTCCACAGACACTTCTACAAGATTGGATGTGAGTCCAGAGCTAATGGGCAGAAGGGCAGGGCTCTGAGCATCACCTGGAGACCCTCAGGCTCTACCCACCTACGTCACCCTAACCCCCCTGCTCTTGCTCCCAGTGGGGACTGAAGGAGGTAGCAGTCAAAACTAAGATGCTGGAGTCCCAGACTTCCATTCTAATCTTGCTGCTTGTACAAGCTTGGCATCTTTACCTGTAAGTTAAATGTAGTACTTTCTCCCAAGAGCTGGGCAACTGGACTAGTTCCCATCCTTTGGGGAGCAGCTCCAAGTGTCAACTGCTCCGGTTACGTCCCACCCCATCTATACCCCAGCCTCTGTGCACAAGTCCTGCTCAACTCCTAGCTCTTTAAGCAGACCACATTTTTGTCACCCCAGGGCCTTGCTACGTGATCCTGGTTTCTCGATATAATTATTTGTTCTCTTTTTGGTCTAGCCCCTGCCTCCTTATCTTCCCTAATCTTCCAGCTGTCTCTCTGGTAAACCTTTCATCCTTAATCCCTCTACTCATGCTTAATTGCTCTCTCTCTCTCTCTCTCTCTCTCTCTTCTCTCTCTCTCACACACACACACACACACACACTTTTTTAAGAAAAAATTGGGCTAGGGATATAGTGGTGCCTGGTACTATTAGGGCCCTGAATTTCATCCCTAGCACTGAAAGAGAGAATGGGAAAGAATGGAAGGAGGATGCAAGAGAGATGGAGAAAGAAGAGATATGCACAAAATCACAGAGAGGAGAGAAGGGGATAGTCAGAGAAAGAGGGGGAAATTCTTATTCTCGTGAAATTGGCATTCTAAGGTTGATTGGCCACAGACAGGGAACATAGAGATACACAGAGAGGGAGACTCAAGGACAGAGCAGCTGATCCTGAAGCCACCAGCGACACCTGTGAAAAGACATGGGGACTCATGTATATTGTTTAATTTTGGTTATTGCTGGATTGGATCTGGAACTGACTAACAGACAAGCTCTGAGTGAGTCAGTGAGGGTGCTGCCTGAAGGATTAACTGACGTGAACACCTTTCCCAGAATGGGCAAGACCTTTTGACAGCCCAGATGTAAAGAGGTCTTATGGGAAAAGCAGTGCGTTTTGCCTGCCCACCTATGCTGGGGCTGGTAAGGGCATCTACGTCGTTGCTGCAATTTTGCTGCCCACCTTCACGGTCATCAGCACCGGGCTTCTTCAGCCATCCGATGTGAACTGAGGACCAGTTGCTCTGTGGAAATGCTCTAGGTCTTGAGAGCATGCTGAGACTGCTGAGGCTTCTGGCCATGACCGAGTTCTCAGTCCTAGTGAGAGACAGCCACTGCGGGACTCTCCAACCCTCTATCATGAAGCCGTTCTTACAAAACCCCTTTGTAACATGGACTCACTCTATCATTTCTGTTCTAGAGAACCTTGCCTGATCCATGTGACCTAGGGAAAAGCATCGATGGCAGAGAGAATGCAAAAGACAAAACAAACAATCAAACACACAAGCAAAAAACCCAGAAAGACAAACAAACGTACCTCATTCTGGGTTACGAGGGTCTCCGTCCCTAAGCCACCAGCACAGGTCAGAAATCATGTGGCCATGGGCAGGAGCCCTCTTTCTACCCTTGGCACTCTGCTGCTTAGCATTCAGTAGGCACTGGGTCAATAGCTACTGAATAACTGGACTCTGATCTCCTGGAGTTCTACAGGGTATGAATTAGTGTCAGGCAAATGGCAGGATCTGTCCTCACTGTCCATACCTGTCACCTGTTGAAAATTACTAGGACAAGAGGGAAAAAAAAAATCTCCCCAAAGCACTGCTCTCTGTGAGGCACCTCCTTAGCCACTGCTCTGCGTCCAGCCAGTAGATCAGGGTTCTGTGCAGAGAGCAAAGAGCCTAAGTAAACAGAATTCCTGAAACAGAACCCTGAGGCCTATTTCCTAGAACTCGGTCCTCCTGAAAGGCCGGTTCCTACTGCACAAAGCTGGGGTTTGTGAAGGGAAAACAGTGATGACTTTACAGAAATGGCTTTGTTCTTCCTCCAAACCCAAAGGTAAGGTTTTGAAGGGGGTGGCATGGAATTACCTGCAAGGAATGGATCTGAGAGCAAAGACAGCACAGAATGAATGCCCAAAGAAGGGAGGCATGGAGGAGAAGCTGCAGGGGAGAGAAGGTTGCAGGAGGGAGGTCTAGGGTGAGTGCTCTAGGGGTGGAAGGGGGGAAGCGGTGGAGGGAGGGATAGAGTATTTGGAGGGGTGGGGAGAAGGCTGGGGTGCAGGGTAAAGCTGTGCAGGGATGGACACAAGAACTCCTTTAGCAGGAGAGTGAGAAGGCCACAGCATCACCTGAGCACCCAACCGATGACACTGCAGTGAGGCCAGGAGAGAGGGCCCAGGGAAGGCTGGTCTCCCATGCAGCTGGGTGCTGAGGCAGGGAAACAGGCTGAATGAAGGAAATGTCCCAGTTCCCTCCTGCTGACTTCCTGTGCTGTCTCCCCTGGGCCAGCACACCTTCTAACATAAAATCTTTTGAGGTGCCCACCCTATATACCCTGGGCTTCCGGAGCTCAGCTGAAGCACCTCATAGACTCTGCCGACAGGATCACAGAAATGTAAAATCTTCAGCTGTGCAGGAGCTAGAGTGGAGAGTGCCTCCCCTTAGGCAGCATCTACCCATGCAGCAGCCCAGGGGCACCTGGCCTCCTCAGAAGGCCTCTCAGAGGCTCCCAGTTGCATTACATACCCTTGAACTTGCCTAGCCTTCTTCCCTTCTTCTTCTTGATAGAGCCTGAAGGCAAGACACACCCTGAAGGCAGCTGAGGGGAGAGATGTGGGCAGGGGAGAAACTGGAAGGGATGCACTCAACAAAGTCTCAGCAAGGAGTGGAGCTGGGTCCACCCTCAAGTGTCCCTCGAGGGGCCGCATGGGAGGTCCACAATGTGGCCCATTTGCTGTCTGTCATTGAGATAGAGATGTCTGCTGGGTAATTAGCTTGACAAGGAGTCTGTACAGAGATGCTCATATTCTTCACAGTCCCTTCAAGACAAACGCTGACCTCTGTCTCAACTTGAAACTTCAGGCCAGGGGAAGCCTGAAGACATAGGTAGGGTGGTTGAGTGGTTATGAGACAGACGAAGACCCAGAATAGATCTTGGCATGAGGATAGGGCATGTATACCCATCCAGCAATCCCTCCCTGTTACCAGTGCTGCGACCCCTGTGGGGCTATTCTGGGTACCCCAGGCTATCCTGCTCACTGGCTGAGATATCCTAATTCCAACCCTGCCACCTGTGCCTCAATACACTACTACAGACCACAACCTGCCCCATTGATGCACTTGGGACTCTCAGGAAATATCCTAGCTGCTTGATACATACCCAAAAGGCCACAGAAGCAGATAGTAAAATCTGCTGTCATCCAGGCACTGTCACTGAGATGTTTTGGACATCACATAAATGGAAGTATAAATTAGTGGGGGCCTGCTGGGACTTCTGTCCCCTGCCTTCATGTCCCACTTAACAGCTACGGAAAACATGATTCCGAGATGTTAAGAACATACACAAAGTCACACAGCCAAAGCCCAGTAGAGCAGGATCTGAACTTCACACTCCAGGTTCATATATAACAGATAGTATGAAGCCCAGGGTTTTTGGGTGTTTTTTTTTTGGGGGGGAGGGGTTCTTTGACTGTGTACACCCTTTCTACTCCCTGAGGCTGAGTAGCAGACCAATCAGGAAGCTCCTAGGTGTGGGATGTCAGATCAACAGCCCAGCTAAATTCCTTCAGCTCCTTAGCCTTGTTGGGCCTGTCTTCAATCACTCTGCAACACCCCAGCCTGTTCATCACTATTTTCCTTCCTGTGCCGCCTCTAATTTCTCTCCATTCCTTTATGATAAGCCCTCACACTGAGGGTGATTTACAGTCCCCACTCTCATCTGCCTAGCATTTAAAAGAAAAAAAGAATTAAATTGGAAGGCGCACCCGGGAGTCTGTCTGTGGCTTCAGCCTCTCTCGTTACTGGAGTCGTATCATGCTGCGTTCTAATGGTTTCCTAATGGGAAGCTTAATCTGCCATTAGACTCCTCACCCAGTATCCCTGCCAGATGCCTTGGCCAGTGGGCTCCTGACTGGATCAGGGCCACAAGTGACTCAACTACAGGTCAGAGACCGACTCCCCAGCAAGCTCCATGCTGATAACGTGATTAGGGCCCTCACCCCTCCACCGTGAGCCAGAAGAGATGAAGGCCTAGAACACCCCATTTTCAGACCCAGTCTAGAGATGCAAAATTGGCTGTGTAGCCCCCTGACCCCTCCCATTCTTGCTTTTTAAAATGTCAGCATCTATTTTAAAGCATTGTTTAAACACACACACACACACACACACACACACACACACACACACACACACACACAGAGCCAGGCCAAATCAAATATGTGAGCTGGCAACTCTGGTCCCATCAGCATCTTCTAGAGAGGCCCAGAGGCTCCCCGCAGTGCTCTCAAAGGTCTCCTCCTGCTCTGCTCAGCGTGGATAAGAGAATAATAAATCGGCCTCTTCACTATCCAATTAGGCAGCCACGGTATTGTCCCTATGCTCACCAGAGGAGAAAAATGAGCAGAACCATCCAGCTCTGCTTGATTCAGATCAGACCAGTGATAGCATCGCCTCTTTGTGGCACTCTGGAGTCTGAGAGGACCCAAGCTCAAGCCCTGCCTTAGAATGACCTCCCTGTGGGTCTTGAACCCGAGCCATGGCTATCTCAATCCACTGGTCAACCCACCTCTACCCAGAGGCAAACGTGGGATTACCCCATAGGGGTGGGGCAGGCTGTCAGCTGGTTGCCATGGTAACCTTCAATTCCCAGAACCATGCAACCTTTAGTGACCTCCTGTGTGAGGCTCCAGGGCTTGAGCTCACAGCCAATCCTGTCCCCCAGATTAGGTCACCACTACAGGGACACATTCCTGAAAGTGTCTTTCTCAAGAGGGAGTGTGGCGAGTGACCCTACTTGCAAAGCATCCGGTTTCTGCCCGTTGGTTTTCGGTTTTTTTCATCTGTAAAATGGAGTTGTTCCTTGTGCCTGAGGTCCCTTAAAATGAGATCTGAGGGGCTTCTGCCTCTGAGTGCTAAGCAAGTGTAAGGCAGGACTGCCCTCTGGTCTGCTGCCACTAGCCAGAGCTCAGGAGGGTCATCTATCCGTCCGTCCGCTGTCTTCTTCCCCAGACGTCAGTGAGCTGTCTGCAGCATGGTATAGGATTCCCGCTCTCCCACTCTTTTTTTATACGTTTGTAGTTAGTTTAAATCTGAACATAGAGGCAGGTGCCCAGGTGTCAAGAAGCACCAGTTCCCCACACTGTCCGGAGTGATGACTGGTGGTAAACCCCTCCGTTAGGATAAGCCGTGAAGAAGTATCCTTTGGTGGGCCTGGGGCCGAGGTGCACAGCTGAGAGATTGCAACATACAAAAGATCTAATGCAAGAGGTTTACTGGCTGGGGTGTGGCAGGTGTGGGGTGTGTGCAAAGTGTCGTCTTGGAATGGGAGACATGAAAGAGACAGACAGAGAGACTAGGAGACAGAGAGAAGGAGAGAGAATGAAAGCAGAGAGAGAGAAAGAGGGAGAGAGAGAGAGACTTTTTAAAGGGGGTGCCTCTCAATAGGGAAGTGGAAATGCCCGACACCTGGTGGGGGGGGGAGGGGAGGTGATGACGTAAGCGGCTGCACTGGAATCACTGAAAGGTAGGCTAGCAAGCACCTAACCTACAGCAAGCTCTGCACAGATTCTAGGTATAGGAACTCCAGTCCTCTGCAAAAGCAGCAAGTGCTCTTAACCACGGAGCCATCTTGACATCCCAGGACTGACACCCTTTATAACGTTCTCCCCTGTTTACAGTACTGTCGACACTGCTCTGTCTCCTCCGCTTCCCACAAAACTTAGTCCCCTGAAACTCTCTTCATTCACTTGAGCCCTACGGTCCTCATCCTGCGCCGAACGCTCTCAGACTCCCTTTCGATAACCAGCGATAATCGCCGTTTCCCCCGAGATGGAGCGTTGCCGCGTGGATGTGTCTTCTCTCCTTGGAGACAGTAACTTCATCGTATTCTTTATTTCTACTGTAGCAGTGTGGCTTTGACATAACAGGTGTTAAGTCAATATTTGCCAAAGATCTGTTAAGTGAATAAATCAATTAGATTCCCTGAAATAACCAGGGAGATTCAGTGAGTGTTAAGTCAGAAGCTTGAGAGCTCTTAGCGGTCTTGATGGATTTGGACTCAGCCAGGGAAATCTCCAGAGCTATCAGTAATACTAATAGACCTGTAATCCTAGTACTTGGGATACCCAAGGAGGAGGATCATAGGTTCCAAACCAGTCTAGGCTCAATGGTGAAACCCATCAACAGCAACACACTGCTGTGTGCGGAGGGCTGCTTTAGATGACATGAAATAGTCTCTCTTTTGATCCTCGCATCTGTCATCTGAAGATCCCAGCCAAGGCTGCTGAAGATGGGCAGAGTGGTGATCCCAGGATCTTATCAACAGATACCAGGCTAGAACCAAGTGGAGCTGGGAGAAAAAATTATTTGTGTGCAAACCCTTAATTTGGGAAATAGTTCCAAGAAGCCCTAATAGGATGCCTCTGCAGGTGACTGAGAGGACACACCTCCACCCAGCGAGGCAGCATGGGTGTCACCCACTTGGGCCAGCAGAACAGAGGATGGACATTCTCCTGTATGCAGAGATGGCACAGACAGAGCAGCAGGTGTATGCAGTAAGTCGCTGCTGTTACTCATGTTAATGGTACCTGCCACAGGATGGGATGGGGGCCAGCATCCTCTATACCAAGGTAGGCTGGTGAAAAGAGGAACATCTAGGAACCAGACACGTAGGGCACATACATCAAGGTGCCTCCTTGTGATGCTGAAGCAGGCTCTTCTTTCCGCCAGGGCTATAGTTCAGCCCTGTACACAAAAGGTTCATCACGTTCATACATGCCTTCCAGTGCTCGTGTCTCTTAATGCTCTGGACTAGGTCTGGGGAAGGGATACTTTCTTGAGGGCATTGCGGTCAGTTCAGAACATTCCTGGTTATTATTTCTATCACTTCCTCAGCCTCTTTTTATGTGTCTCAGAGAACACTTCAAGGGTGGGGAGATGACTTGGTGGGTTCAAACCCCGGCATGGGAACTTGAGTTGGCTCTCTACCAGTCCTGTAAAAGCCAGATGCCTATGGTGAGATGGGAGCAGAGATACAGGATCTCTTGAAAGTTCCTGTATCCGAGCATCCTGGGTCAGCTACCTGGGATCAGGCAATGCAACAATAAACAAGAGAGACCTTGCCTCGAAAACAAGGAGAAAGGTAAAGACCTACATGCTCACACTTTAAAACTATATTTTAAAAAGCCCCAGACATACCTTACCAACATCAGTCTGTGAAAGGAAAATATTTACATTCTAGGAGAAAGATACAGAGCCTACAGGGCTAATGAGTGTTGCTTGGGCTTACTGAGGTAGCTAATATCAGATCCACACTTGAGCATCCCCAGAGTCAGAGACGAGTTCCATTTTATTTTTATGTCCTTATTTGAAGAATAGAAATACTGGCCTATTGCTTGCCCTGATGACTGTCATAAAGGAGTTTTTTCCCAGCACAACTGCTGGTGGCCATCCAGGTCAACAACTTGAGTGATTCCCTATGAAGAAGGCAGAGGCCCTTCTTGTGCATGCCTGGGGGTCCAGCTTTTCTCTCTGCCCAACCTGACTACCCTGCTGCCCCTGGGTGGTGAAGCTGAGGCACTCCCTAACAGACCTCCACTCACTAGTCTCTGTTCTAAACTCAGCTTCCTGGGGAATCCACATGGCCTAAGGAAAGGACATAAAAATCTGAACTTGAAGGAAAGAAAACTATTTCTCTACCTCCTAAGAGTTCTGCCTCAGTCTCATAAGCAAATTGACAAAGACGTGTTAACAGGAGAAAAGTGTTTGTTGTGTTTTCTGAGCCATGAGAGCCTCTGGAAGGAAGTGAGGACCAGAAATGCCCAAACCAGAGTGTTTTCACACCAGATTTGGTAGAGAGCAGAAGGCCAGAAGCTAGGCACGTTGGTGCCACCTGCAATCCCAGTACACAGGAGATTGAGGTAGAAGGTTCCAGAGTTCAAGGCCAACCTGGAGGACAGAGTGAGATCCTGCCTCAAGACAAAGTAAAATAAATAAAAAAATAAGTGAAGGTTATAAGCTAATAGAGTGGAGACAAGAGTGTTTGGATAGGCTGTGTTTGCGTGCTCCGTGTTGTATGTACAGTGATGTTTTGCACTGTGCTATGTCCCCAGGAAGTCCATTGCATAAGCATCTTTTAACTCCATTTTAAGGAGAGAGGATGATGCTACACCTGACTGAGCACATGAGTAACACTATCTGCCTTCCAGCATCCATGCAGCACAGCCTGATAAATGACTTGTTCCTAAGAGTAGAAATGGTGTCACCTTGTAAATTTAACAGGAGACCTGGGAGTGCAGGGACACATGAGCAGATTAAAGTCATCATGAAAACCAGGTGCAGGAACTTACTAGACAGACCAGACCAAGGGGAGACTAGGAAACCTTTATCTGGACCAGTAAGGAGATGGACATCTAGCACTGGGATGGCAATGGCTGGTCTGTCCTTTAACCTCTCACTGTGTCAAGGGACCAATAGGCAGAGAACTCCAGCCTATTCCAGGGGCTTCAGCCCTGCTGGTCCATGTTCTTGATACAGCCTGCTTGACTTACCATCTGTTCCTCTACCTGTTCACCTATCTAGACCTGCCATCCATATGTCTGCCCATCTGTCTGAGTCCTGCCCTGCCTTTTCAACCCTGTTCTAACCTGTAGCCTGGTTGCAGCACACAGTAGCAGCAGCAGCAGCAGCAGCAGCAGAGCAGCAGCAGCAGCAAGGACTCTCCAGGTTCAGCCAGCTGATTGGCTATCTCACTTTGACAGACTCTTTTGTGTTTCTCCTACTTAGGTCTTTTTGCTTCTTTAACTCTTTGTAATCCCACTGTTGCCCATGGTGAAAGGATGGATGGATGGATGGATGGATGGATGGATGGATGGATAGATGATGAATAGATGGGTAAATGGATGGATGGATTTATGGGTGAATGGGTGATGAATGGATAGATGAATGGATGGGTAGATAAAAAGAGATGGATGATGGACAGATGTATGTATGTATGTATGTATGTATGTATGTAAAGATGGATGTATGGATGGATGGATGGATTTATGATGGATGGATGAGGGATGCATGGATGGGTGTGTGGGTGAATGGGATGGATGGATACTTGGATAGATGGATAAATAGATTTACTGAGTGCCATGTGATATGTGATCTGAGAGTTAACATTAGTAGTCAAGACTGAAATAAAAAACAAAACAAAAAACTATGCTTGCCTCAACCAGGGCCATCAAGGAAAAGCAAGAGCATCTGGAAGCTGCTGTGAGTGAAAACACCTCACCTCAGGAATTCATTGTTAGTCAAGCAAGTCTGACATCATAAAGAGACACAACCACATTCATCTGTGTTTCAGACACAATGCACTCATGACCCTGAGCAAGGCATCTTGGTCTGGATTCTTTGTGGAGTCCTTGTCCATGCACACACACACACACACGTACAAATAAATATACTGCACAAGAAAAAGGTAATGTCCTATTGACTCTGTCCCATGACTGAGCCTGTGGCTCCCTACTGGTAAATGCTAAGTAGAAAATGTATAATTACAAATTCTATCCTGCTGGGCCTATTAGAAAACCTCTGGGGCAGTTGGGTTCCAAATCCTTACCTGTGGATGTTGGGACTGGGGAAGGTCTTGCAGCTGGTATTAATTCAGCAGAGAGAGGTAAAGTGGGTGGTAGGGATGGGTGGGCTTCTGATACACAAAACGGAAAAGAAAATAGAACAGGAGGTAGAAGAGAGCTCCTTAGCTTCAGGGAGCCACGTGGAAGCACAGTGAGCTTCAAGGCCTTGTGTCTTAAGCCATTCCATGGCGTTCTGCCTTTGTTGCTCTATGTTTAAATGTGCCAAGCTGTAGGTATTCTTCATAACTTCTGATCAAGGGACCTCATGTTCTCATATGCACTGATGTGACAGTCAACCTTGTCTAGAAATATGTTACAACCCAGAAAACTAGTGCTGCCTCCAGGGTTTCTGATTCTGTAGTTATGAACTGAAGTACAAAATGGATGGATGGATGGATGGATGGATGGATGGATGATGGATGGATGGATGGATGGATGGACAGATAGACAAATATGCTGACTCTATGTTTAGGGTTACATGGCTGATTGAATGATTAGTACTTTTGTGGAGTTGGAAAGATAGCCCAGAAGTTAAGAGTACATTCTGCTTTTATAGAGGATCCAAGTTTGATTTCAGTTCCCAAGTGAGACAGCCTCCACAGCACCTGAATTCACAAATACACTCCCCCACAGACACAGACAATAAACACACGTACAACTAAAAATTAAATAAGTCTTTAGAAAAAAATCTTGGGCCAGACATACATGCTGGTACATAATTTTAATCACACCGCTTTGGAGATAGAAGCAGGTGAATCTCTGTAAGTTCCAGGCTATCCAGGACTTTATAGAGAGACTCTGTCTCAAAAACCAAACAAACCCCACCCGAAAGTTCAGTTTTGTGGTTGTGAAAGCTGGAATGTCTCAATTTTAGAGCTGAATTATTGGGAGGGGCTATTTTTAGGTCTTTTACTGGGATGTATGAACAGACTTTTGTCTTCCATGAACCCACAGGCAAGAATGTCATCAGATAGCATCTGAGGCCTACAGCAAGATTCCCTGTTTTGCTGAAACCTACCTTCCTCATGTTCCCACCAATGCATTTTTAAAAGACTTGATTTATGACTTTTCTTTGTTCCGTTAGTATAAACTCTTCATGATGGCCGGGCGGTGGTGGCGCACGCCTTTAATCCCAGCACCTGGGAGGCAGAGGCAGGCGGATTTCTGAGTTCGAGGCCAGCCTAGTCTACAGAGTGAGTTCCAGGATAGCCAGGGGAAACCCTGTCTCGAAAACTAAAAAAAAAAAAAAAAAAAAACCTCTTCATGAAACTGTTACCATGGCAGAACACGATACTGGGGATATCCTTAACATGTGTTCCCAGGACATGGTCATTCATGTCTGGCTCTAGGATAAACTGTCTCTTATCCCCTTTGAGGTCAGAGCAGCATCTGCCACCTGCTGAGAGGGCATAAGAGTTTCTTCCACAGTGAAGAAGCCATAGACCCCAGGTCATTGTCACAATGAACTGGAAAAGCTCCCAGCACTCTACAGGAAAGATCTAATATGAGTGTGTGTGGGGGAGGGGGGGGGGGGGCAGTGAGGTGGGGAGGGCAGGAGGCTGCTAATTAAGGTCACAGTCTACTGTGACTGGATAGCTACTCTGAGCTTGGCGCACAATGGAAGACTCCCTTTACCAGCAGGGCTTTTCCTTCTCTGACCTTGTCTGGGGATCTAACACCCTCTACCTGGGGAAGGTTGAGTAGTCCTTAGCAGACCTACACCCCTCCCAAGAGGAACCCACCCAGCAGTTACCTGGGCTTCCTGGAATGTCTCTCCATACAAATGAGGCATTCACAGAACTTTAAACTCTAGCCAAGGATTCTCATTTACCCTGAAAACTCCTTTCCACTCTCCAAGGACCATATATACCCAAATCACCCAAATAAAGTGTATATGTACAAGGCCACCCCAAATAAAGGTATGCATACAAGCTAAGATCATCTAAAAAAGCTGTAATACTAAGATCCTGGGAGAACCGACCCCCTCCCCTAGCCAGACAGGGTTCCTACAGAACCCTACCCATTCTAGACTCTGCTTCACCCCTCCAGCCCCATGGTGCAGTAGTCTGGACACCCCAAGAGGGAGGAAGCAGAGAATGTGGAACTACAGCTGGTGCCTGGAATGTGGGGCACAGTCAGCTGACACATACGGGGGGGGGGGTGGGCACACACAGTATCCATCTATTTTTCTGAGACAGCATTTTTCATTGTTCTGGAGCACACACAGGCTGAGCTGGGTGACCAGGAGACCCCAGGGCTCTGCCTATCACCAATTCTTCTGTGCTTGGACTATGCGCATGTGCCACCATGCCCGTCTTTTTTATGTGAGACTGGGCGATCCACCCTCCACTGTCTCAGCTATCCCCTTAGCCCAGGGATTAGGAATCTGGTTCTCACCACTTAAAGGCATTGCTCAAACTGTCAGAAGATGAGAACAGGATGGAGGTTCTGTTTCTGGCTGTGCCTGGAGTATTTGTGGGATTCTGGGTGAGACACATTCTCTCTGCCTCTGTGGACTGGGTGCTGGCACTGTGTCCCTGCATCTTGCTCATGGCTCTGAGGGAGCTGAGGCGAAACACTTCCCATTGGCATGCTGGCATCACTTAGCTACCAACGGCCCAGTGGCCTGTCTGCCCAATGTGTAGCAAGCCAAGAAAATTCTTCCCCAATGGAGGTCCTGAGAAAATACCTGGATCAATACAGTTGTGGGGCCATGGTGAGCAAGAACAGTCTCTGAAGCAACTCTTGCCTCCTACAGCATCTCCATCTTTCCCCCATCCCCTCCCCCCGCCCAGTTCTAAGCAGTGTCCCTCCAGTCTACTGTCCTACTGTGGATGACAACAGCGCAGCATTCCTGCACAAGCCACAGCTTCCCACTCTTTGTCTGACAAGCACAAGCTCATCATGTCTGGGTTTTCCCTTTGGACTTCACTGTCCTGTGAGAATGAGAACTTAATACAATTCTTCTCCTTTCCTGGAGTGTCTCAGCTCATCAGTCCAGTCAAAACAGCCTACATAAGACTTAAGCAGGCAGAGATGCTCTCTCTCTCTCTCTCTCTCTCTCTCTCTCTCTCTCTCTCCTTCACATAGGTTTTGGATATCTCAATATGAAGGCCTTTTCAATAACAAATTTTACTCTAAAATTGTTTATATATATATATATATACAGGCAGATTCTCTATTTTCCAAATTCTCTGTCTTCTAGGTGACCTGTGACATGGCACGCTTTGGACTCCTTTAAACAACCTTTCAAACAAACAAATGAGCAAACATCCATAACTCTCTTAACAACTTAACAGCCCATGAACTAGAAGCAGCAAGAGACAGACAGGATAAGGGCAAATAAGTGGTACAGGGACTGGGTTGCTTCGGAGAACCTTCTAGAATGTGGAAAACAAGAACTGGTAAAAAGCATCTGGTAGTGATTACAAATAAATGAACATGTACTCTACAGTAGAGTGAAAAAGAACCTGGGTAATATGATGTGACATGGGACATCTCATTATGGAGTCTTTAGAGCCACTAAGTTGCTAAGTCAATCCATTCCCACAGGGAGACTGAGGCTCCAGGTGAGGAAGCAGGTCAACCAAGCACCTTTTGGTCACAAATAACAGAAGTCATTTTTCTAAGGAAACCTGAGGCACAGCTCAGTCTGGGTGGGGCTGGGGGTGGGAGTGACGCTGGCAGTTGGGATGAGGAGCACCTAGCCCACCTGTAGGTAGTCCCACCCTGCAAGCCTCCTTCCCTGGAGTGCTGTCGTAATTCATCTTTAATTTCTGCCACTGGGTCTGTGGAGCAGCTAATCATGAGAGCTAATTACTGCGACAGGCTTCTCCCTTCTCTTTTTATGTTTCCATATTAGCCTGTTTAGTATGCTTTGTGTCTGTTTATTTTATGGCCGGAAATACTTTTAATAGCCTAGTAAATTGAAAATGGACTTCACGACCATCTGACTTCACCGGAGTTTTACAACCATTCAATTAATGGTATCAGTAATCTTCCTTCATAATTAGGCGGTTAGTAGCTTTGTCAAGCACTGCTGTTAACTAAATTAGAACTCAGTAACCACCTAATCGTATTTTGGGGGGCTCCAAATGGGAATCCAGCCAGCTTGGGGGCTGCCAGAGTAGAGAGATACGATTAGCTGGCTGTAAATACCGCCTGCAAATATATGGTTTATTACGGTGATAACGGGCTTTGTAGCTCACATAAATCTGTGGGTTCCCGCTGACAGAGGAGAAATGGGCTCGCCTTGGTTGCTAGGAAATAGAGTTAGTTCCTGGGTCTCCCATGCTCCATTGCCTTCTCCTGGCAGCTGATGGATTCTCTACATGAGGGGGAGCTGCCAAGAGCCACCCCACAGTGGAGGGAGAGAGCATCAAATCCGGTTCCCTCTGGAGTCTACACCCAAGTGTGTCCGTTCCATGCAAGCTATGCCAGTGCAGAGCATGGCTGCTGATAAAAGACACTGGGGACCGGAAGTGAGATAAGAGCCCAGGAGGCCAGGGTGGATGGTGAGTGTCAGAAAACAATCCCATCCCGTCATCTGCCCAAGATTTGCTGCCAACTGTCACATTTTGAAAGGAGACAGATCGCTCCAGCGTGGGAGAACTGGTAACTGCTGCCTCTCAGTCAACTGATCCTATTTCCATGTATTTACAACAACTAACTCCCCCAGATGTGTTGGACAAGGAAGAAGTTACTTTAAATATATATATGTAAGTTTCCATTGTTAGGTATGGTTTAATAGCCCAAATATTTTTCATAATGGAAAAGCAAAAAAGATGAATTGTATAAGGCAGGCCCATTTGAATGGTGTGGTAATTTATAGATATGTGACATTTCCCCAGATGTCCAGAGAGCAGGTTCAAAACACTGGCCAGTTGTCTGTGCAAAAACAAACAAACAAACAAACAAACAAAAACAAAACCTCCAAATGGGAAAAAAAATCCACTGCCAACTTATGTCTCCTGGCTTTCAAAACTTGTGAAGTTGGTCAAAATTTGAACTTTGGCTAGCTTGTTTTTGCCTAACAAGAAATACTGGGTGGACATTTGGGGAAGAAGTATTTTAGGGGGCAGGGAAAACCACATATAGTATTTGGTTCACACTGTTCTGTTAACATGCATCGGGAAGTTAGTGTTACAGAAGAAAGCTGTCTGCTAAGATAGTGCCCTGCACACTGACTGTGTGACCCTAGGCAACTTGCACACCCTCTCTGAATGACTTGTAACATGGGGATCCTCTTTTCTTAAAGAGTCATCGTGCTGGTGAAAAGTGACTGAACAGAGAACACTTGCCCAGGGAGAATCGCTGCCAATCTGAGGCTAGCAGCAACTGCATTTCTGCCTCCTTTTCTCTCTCCCTAAAATACCCAGGCAGACTCGATTCTCTTCCATCCAGCGCATGGATATCACGTTCTCTAGGAGGCTCAGTGATTCCCGTGCTCAAGACACTGTTGGTCCAGTGGACTTCCTAGTTGTCCATAAATGCATGGCGGGGTCTCAGGGTGTCTTCTCCAATCTGCATAAAAAGTCCCTGATGGTTCTATTGTGGGCTCTCTCTGAAAAAACAAAACAAAACAAAACAAAAACTTCAAGAAAGATGCAATATTTCATGACTCCAGGAGACAGAAAAACAGAGATCAACTCTTCAACTGAGAAACTGAAGAGAAAGGACTGTTTGCGGCCAAGGGAGGGTGACTTAGCCAGTCTCGGCAGAATCATATTGAAGGACACAAAATCCCCACCACAGAGGACTGACTTCTAAGGGCTGCAGAAAACCCCTCTATACCTTAAACCCTGCTTGTCTACTTTTAATTTCCCTCCCCTTATTTGTGTGTACATCTGTGTGCACATATGTGTGTACTTACCTGTGTATCCGTGTATATGTGTACATACATATGTGTACATTGGTGTGTGTGCATACATATATGTGTACATGTACATGCACATATATATGGAAGTCAGACCTTGGGTATTTTTCCTCAGGTGTCTTGTTTTTTGAGACAGGGTCTTTCGTTCTCCTGGAACTCACAATGTATACCAGGCTGGCTCTCCAGTGAGTACCATGGACCTGTCTTTACTTCCTCAGTCCTGGGATTACAAGGACACACTGCCATTTTGATTATTTTTCTGTGGACTTGAACTTGGGTCATCACCCTTGCTTTGCTAACAGTTTACTGAGTGAGTTATCTCCCCAACCCTCAATGCTCTTTCCTTATTTTTGAGACAGGATCTCTATAGTTTGCTCAGGCTGGTCTTGAACTCTTGGGCTCTGGCAATCCTTCTGCCTCAGCTTCTCCAGTAGCTCAGACTACAGGTGTGCACCACCATGTCTGGCTCAGTTCACCTGTATCATTTGGAGGAAGCAAAGGAGGGAGAGCAGACACTGAATGTAAAGGACTTTGTAAGTTGCTTGAAGAAAGCCATACTTTAAGACAATGAAAAGCATGGAAGAGTCTAAGATGGGTAAGTGGTGAGATTGGAGCGTGTGTACGAGTGGGATACAGGGATGAAGTGGGGAAGAGTTCAGAACTCTGCTGTGGAGAAAAAAACCCTCCAGCCATCCTGGGTACCAAGCTTGCTGCATAGGATGGAGTGACAGCTGAGAGCGCCCAGCAGGACCAGCCAGCACAAGAGTCCCGAGTGCACAGCCTGTAAAACCATGCAGGGGACTCAGCTGTGTCAGGCCACACTGAGGAATGAGGCTATGCACCAGTAATTTATGTACCTGTTTGAACTCTGGGCTTGCAAATAAATTTAGTTCCTTGGCCAACAGCCTGAGCACGTGTGTTGGCTGGAGGGCTGCCACAGAGGCAGGCAGAGTGGTAATTGAGAGCAGATGACATCCTGCAGGGCTGCTCTTGGAGGGAAAGAGCCACCCACCACCGTCACCACCCCCTGCTTCTGCTCCACTCCAAGTCCTTGGAGCAGGGACCAGGCCAACTAAGGGGTAGAGCTTAGCTTCCCCTGGGGAGTTCTGTCTTTTTTTTTCCCCAGGTCATATTTACATTCCATGTGAACCTGAGCAGATGAATCTCTTGGAAGCTCAGATTGTTCACTGTCAGACGGAACAATGCAGCTACCTACACTCCGGAGCCATTGCAAGGATGAACTAACTCAATATATAGTTGTGTGCTGCCTGATATTGAATGACAGAAACACAGAGGAGTGTAGGGGTGGATCGAAGGGCATCTTCACACAGTCCTTGCTGCTACAGCCTGCCCTGCCTAGGCTCTGTGGCATCTTCATGGCATGGTCTATTGTTGTCTACATCAAGATGATCCAAACAACAGGAGCTGAAAGCAGGCACAGGGAAACTGAGGCAATAGAGATTCAACATAAGATGTCATGAGATGAACAGGAGTGCGTAGTAAAACGAAGAAAATATGATAGAGACAAAGTGCAGTAACGTAGCTGCTCACTGCCATGGTTGATCCTAATGCAATGCTCCAAACTGCACTGTTGTAGGTTTGCATGCATGCAAGTGTGTGCGTGTGTGTACAAGTACATATTCTTATATCTCTATCCGGTTTTTTCATGTTACCTCTGGGGCTTGAACTCAGATTCCTATGCTTGTATGAACAGCACTTTCCAGCTGAGCCATCTCCCCAGCCCTGATTGGTGGCTTTGCTACCTATATGTAATACCTTATGCTATGGCCTCACAACAGGTCACTTGGCCACTGGGAATTTTCAATTCTTTATAATCTTTCTAGACTACCATCATCCCTATAGTCTACCAGTAAAATATCACCACATCGTGTGTGTGTGTGTGTGTGTGTGTGTGTGTGTGTGTGTGTGTGTGTGTGTTCTTAATGATTCCACTAACTGAGTAATATTGGGATTTCCACTCCTGGAACTCAGGCCCCAAGTCACTGTGGGGTCTGTTGTCTCCAGGTAACGTGTGTTGGTGGAAGCAAGGAGCAGCTGGCGTGCATTGCAGCAACAGTAATTAAAGCAGGGACTTCTGAGAATAGGGACTAAGATAGATGGGCAAGGGTCAACAGGGGACATGCTGACATTCTCCATAAGTTTAATGTGTTCTGTCTAGAGGCAAGAATTCAATTAAACCATTTCTCAAGGTGCAGTACTGACTTCCAGCCCCTGGATGCAGGCCACTCTGCCATTCTGGGCCTTGGAGTTCATTCTTGTTATTTGTTTGTCTACTTGTGTTACTCGTGTTGCCTCTTGTGTCTTGGCCTGGACACCACATAGCACAAGGACATCTCCTGGCCAAACCCCCAGGAATGAAAAGTTGTGTGCACAGCTCTGAGCCCTGCCAATGCTTCAACACATGACCCATTAACCTTACAATGGAGCAAAGTAGGTAAGCCTTAGACTCTGGTGCTTGCAGGTGGCTACAATGAGGGTCAGAGCCACCTGAGGGTGCTAAGAAAGGGATGCAGGTAGGTGTGGTTGTCCCAAGGACTAGGAGGCTCCTCTGGAGGACAAGCCAAGGCTGCTAAGCCTCCTGCTATGTGTGTGACAAATTTTCTTGGTGTCTCAGTTTGGTTTCTGTTGCTGTGATAAACACTATGAAAGCAACATAGAGGAGGAAAAGATTTATCTGTCTGGCTTACAAGCTATAGTACATCATTGAAGCAAGCTATCCTGGTTCTCTCTCTCTCTCTCTCTCTCTCTCTCTCTCTCTCCCTCTCCCTCTCTCTCTCTCTTTTCTTTCTCTATCTCCATATCTGTCTCTATCTCTAATGACATAAGCTAGAGTCATCTGAGAAGGGAGAAGCTCAGTTGAGAGACTGCCCCCATCAGGACTGACCTATAGGCAAGCTTATAGGGCACTGTCTTAATTGATGATTAATATGAAAAGGCATTGACCACTGTGGGCAGTACTACCCCTGGGCAAGGGGTCCTGGGTTATATAAGAAAACCGATGGAACTCCTTCATGGTCTCTGCTTCACATTCTGCCTCTAGGTTCTTGCCTTGGATTCCTCTAATGACAAAACATAACCTACAAGCCCAATAAACCCATTTCTATCCAATTGCTTTTGGTCATGGTCTTTATCAAAGCAACAGAAACCGAACTAAGAAGTCCAGATATGGCACTTCCCACAGTAAGTAGAGCCGCCCACATCATTAATTAAGAAAACTTCCCACAGACAATCTACCGGCCAATCTGATCAAGGCAATTAATCAATCAAGGTTCTCTAGTCCCAGGTGACTCTAGTTTGTGTCAAGTTGACAAAACTACCCAACATACTTTGCAATGCTTGAGCATGTGGGCATCGTTAGGACCCCAAACTCCTCAAAGGTATCACATGACATGTCTTAGGGTTTTATTGCTGTGAAGAGACATCATGATCATGGTAACTTTTATAAAAGAAAACATTTCATGGTGCTGGCTTAGAGTTTCAGCTGTTTAGTCCATTATCGTTAGATATTTAGTCCGTTGTTGTCATGGTGGGCAGCATGGCAGCATCCAGGCAGACATGGTGCTGGAGACAGAGTCAAGAGTTCTACATCTTGATCTACTGGCAGCAAAGAGAGACTATGTGCTACAGTGAGCATAGTTTGAGCATAGAAGACCTCAAAGCCTGCCCCTCCACAGTGACACACTTCCTCCAACAAGGCCACACCAACTCCAAAAAGGTCAGAACCTCCTAATAGTGCCAGTCCCTGTGGGCCAAGTATTCAAACACATGAGTCTATGGGGCCATTCCTATTCAAACCACTTATGTGTGGCTAATGAATGCACTAGGGCAGAAGCCCAGTTCAGATCATGTAGCTGCGGGCCATAACATCGATCCACCTACACAATACTCCAGGATTCAGTTTGCAGGTACAAAAGCCTTCCATTAGCTTGCAAACTACTGAGCTTGGACTACCGAAGACTGACAAATGCAAACGGACTGGTGGCTTAAGCAATAGGTATTAATTTCTCATAGATCTGAAGGCTGGAAACTCCAACATCAGGGCTCTGGTTCTGATGAGGCACATGTTGTTGCCTCTGCTCCCATGATCTCTACATTTGTCAGGAGAAAATCAGGGGGGCGGGGACAGGAAGAAAGTTGGAAAGAGACGTAAAAGGAGAAAGAATGAGAGGCAGAGACAAAGAGGGACAAAAAGAAAGGGAGAGAGAGGGAGAAAGTCTGTCTGTATCTCGAGAGCTCCACCTACATGACTTCGCTTGACTCTGATTAGCTCTAAAAGATGCTATATCCTAATGCTGCTACACTAGGGGATGAGGGGTCCATTGTCTGAGTTATGGTGGCCATAATTTAGTCACATCAGCATCTGTGGGAAGTGTGCCCAGTGACTATTTGAAACCAGTAAAAGGAAAAATATATGACACCTTCTTCATGTGAAGTCAGGGGCCTCGGGCCAACAAGTGCATGGCTACGGGTCTCGGCCACAAAAGCACCAGCGGGCAGACAGTCTCTCTGTTTCTCTCTCTGTCTCTCTGTCTCTGTCTCTGTCACACACACCCACACACACACACACACAAACAGGCATCATATCCTGTTAATGAGTCTTATCAATAAACCACAAGGTCTTTTTTTTTTTTTTTTTTTTTTTTTGGTTTTTCGAGACAGGGTTTCTCTGTGTAGTCCGGGCTGTCCTGGAACTCACTCTGTAGACCAGGCTGGCCTCGAACTCAGAAATCTGCCTGCCTCTGCCTCCCAAGTGCTGGGATTAAAGGGTGCACCACCACCGCCCAGCTAACCACAAGGTTCCACATGAAGCAACTGTGTCCTCTTCCTCAAACACTTCTTCAAGATCCAAGTTGACACTGATGGTGTCTGCCTGGCTTCATCAGACCCCTTCAGTTTTCACACAGCAGAGTCTCCACTCAGTTACCTCAGCAAGAACTAGAATTAATGAGCACATGACACTGGACAGGAAAACCCAGAGGTGCTCTGGCTTTGTGCACATCTGGATACAGATGTCTGAACATCATCAATAGTCTGGGGCCCCATCTCTGCCTTTCTCTTCCCTTCCATTGCAGTTACCTTCTCTGGGCAAGCATCTACTCTCGGGGCCTCAGCTGCTCCAGCAGGGCAGAACTCGGTCCTCACAGCCTCAGGAGCACGGGCATCCTCCCACACGGAGCCAGTGAAAATCTGAGAGGGGACTACTCTTGGTGCTTCTTGGTCTTCAGTTCCCAGAGTTCCTGACCTGATTTCCTTTCACAAGAGACGTGATATGAAAGTGTAAACCAAATAAACCCTTTGTTCTCTAAAGTGCTTTTGATCATGGTGTTTGTCACAGCAACAGAAAACAAACCACAAACCAGGACATTCTCAGAAGAAGGACCTGGGACCCCTGGCAAGTGACAACTCTCAGAGTCTGCACAACACATTCTCCTGGCCACCCAACATATCTCTAAAGAAACCCACAAGTTAGAAGAGCCTTTTTATTTATTTTGAGAAAAGATCTCATTGTGTTGCCAAGGCTGGCCTTAACCCCTGAATTTAAATAATCAACCCTTCTGCCTCACCATAACTCATTAGAACTAAAGTATTTGCCCCCACTTTCCAAACCCCAGAAAGTGTGTCGAAAGGCTGAACTAAGAACATTTCTGCTTTGAAGTGGAAGCTACTATCTTAAAACTTAAAAAAAATATATAAAACAGAATACGAACCTAGAACTGAGGCTGTCGAGAGCAGGAAGGTCTGTGGCACCCATGTTCCTGGTTTGTGTCCAGGGCTCTCCCGCCTTCTGCAAGCCACGAGTGAATCTGACTCGTGTGTGTGTGTGTGTGTGTGTGTGTGTGTGTGTGTGTGTGTGTACATTTATTTTTGCCAGCACCAGTGTACATATCGAAGTCAATCTCAATGCTTACCTCTGCAACACAAATACCAAAAAAAAAAAAAATAAAAGTATGAAAGTCTATTTGACAAGTTAATCTCCAAACCACTACAAGTGATTAAAATCCATCTAAATCCTCAGTGCCTCTCTGCACTGCCTTAGAAATCCAGCCGCCACTGTTTGCTGAAGGAGGTGACGGACTGGCAGGGAGGTGCTGTGCAGAAGTCGCCTTCCTAGGACACATTTGAGCTGCTTCTAAAACATCAAACACGTCCACCCCCAATTCTAAGCAGTCTTCTAGACCAAGTCTTGGTACATAGAAGCCCTTGGGTCAAATCTGGACCACTGTCAGGGGTTGTCAATAAAGTTTTATTGGCCCAGGCCCCAAACCATTCATGTACACCGCATCAATATCTTATATATCTCTCTGCCTTATGCATCAGTGAGGCTAAAAGCTGCCACAGAGACTATGTGGCTGACCAAGTCTGCAATGCTCACATCTGACTCTTCAAGCACAATCTTGCCAAACCTCATTCTAAACTACCTTCAAGTGACGAGAAGTAAGGAAAGGAGAGGGTACAGAGAGAAGGGGAGAAAACAGAGCATATGTTTATATCCCTTAACTGGCACAGCAGTCCATCATACTGCAAAGATGCAATATCAGGAAACTAAGACACTGAGGCACTGAATGACTGGCTCAAGTCTAGGTCACATGACTAGTAAACAATGGGGCTGGGATTTGAACTCTTATCTCTCTCACTCCAAAGGCCCAGCAGACCTCTTCCAACACAGAGGTATCCAATCAGACTTCCTCAGAGAACTTGACTGGGTCACAGCACCCATCATCTAGGCGTGCCTGTGTGGGGGCTTTTCAAAGAGATTAGCATTCAACCAGCAAGGTAAAGCAGATAAAGCTCTGACCAGCATGGTAGTAGAGCTGGCACTGCCCCTTCCCACCCACAGCACTCCTGACTCTTACATTCAAACTATAATCTACACCCGTCAGCATTCTGCTTCTCAGGCCTTAGACTCTACACCAGCCTTTCTAGAGGACAGATGGTGGGATTTTCAGTCTCCTTATGTGTGAGCCAACATCTTACAATAAACCTCTCAATTGCATGTGATATATAATGTATTGGGAGATGCATGCAGATGAGTGTGTATGCCTGACTATATTCATATGTGTATACAGGCCTGAGGTCAACATACGGTATCTTTCTTTATCATCTCACCTTATTTCTTGAGGCAGGATCTCAAAAAAAAAAAAAAAAAAAAAAAAACCTGGAACCTGTTGATTCAGCTACACTGGCTGACTAGCAAACCCCAGAGAGGATCCTGTCTCTACCTGCCTAGTCCTGGGATTACAAATAGATGACACCATGTCCAGCTTTTTCTTTTTTAACATGGATTTTGGGCAACTACTCTCAAGTCATTGTTGGATGGTAAAACCATGCCAGGAAGCTTGGTAAGGGAGGGCAGGTTGAGACCTAGAGACTCAGTGGGCAACACGCCTGAGACTTAGGTGATTCCCCACTCCCTGTCAGATCCCTGGCCAGGAAAACAGTTCACACTCCTCACAAAAGGAAATGTGACCTGTGGTCACATGGGCCCAGAACAGAGTTGTCCATGCTAATGAGGTACCTAGAGGCCCAGAGGGCTTAGCCAATACGCTTCCCTCCCCAGACGTTCCTCCCTGCAAAAGGTATTTAGTCTCAGGTCCACCCTGAGAAGTGGGTGTGGTAGGGTTGCATCCATTTTCCACCATGAACATCCAATAAGCAGTTTAGAACCATGGACTGTCTCTTTCATCAAGATCCTCCATGGGGAGTCATGGAGAAGGCATTGGACAACAGAGCCACAGCTGAATTCTCCTGTAGAAGGCCTCTCTGCCTTCATTCACCACTGAGGCAAGCTGGGACTCCCCTTTCCCCTGGCCCAGGCTAAATGATGTCCTTAGCGCACACACACACCACACACACACACACACACACACCATTCTTGGCTCTTCCAAGACTCCCAGCTGTGCCTGGATGTCCAAGAGTTAGAGAACCCCTCAGCCCGGCCTTATCACAGGCCTAGGGACCCTAACCACCCCCCAACCCCCATCCCCAGAACTAGCTCTGGTTTTCCCACCCCTGGACTGTGCCTAGAGCTTCCCTAGAGACCAACACCCAAACCAACAGTGGCATGGGATAAGCACAGTCAAACTCCCAAAGTTCAGCCTCCCCAAGATGCTGTGCCAGCAGTGGGGTGGACACGGACTCATAGTCATAGGTCATAGGTCATAGGTCATGAGACTCATGCTTGTGAGCCAAGTATTTTACCACTGAGCCACCTTCCCAACCCACAATATCTTTATTAGATACAAGCAATATTTATTTCTGTAGATACTTTACATAAGATATAGAAAAATCCTATTCGCTCTATGCCTCTAGAGAATCCTAATGCACTAGTCAAATAAAATTTTTTGTTTAATATGGAAGTTTCTGGAATATTGTAAAAATTTGAAGACAGTCCCTTTAACTCCACGAGAAGCCTTGTGCTCACTATACAAACAAGGCTCTAATGAACTCACAGAGCTGAGCTGATCAAGTCAAACCCACAAAGTGCCTGTGCAGAAACTCTGGGCCCTCAGCAATGAAGTCTACATGGCTGTCACTGGAGCCATCTGAAAACCACATCAAGAACTGAATGCTGTCTGACTGTCCTTACCTCCTTCTGTGGCCACCCCACAGGTTACCCGCCATTTTCAAGCTCTGCTCCTCCAACTAAACATTGGGAGCATTGAGAACACAGAGCCTGAGGCTCTTCCAAATCAGAGTGAGAAAATTCACACAAGAGCCTTGCTATGTGCCCCCACACCAAGATGCTCAATAACGCATGCCTCCGAACTCGGAGCTTTATATCAGATGTCCACCACACGCACATGTTCATAATCTGATGTCAAAACAAGTCCAATGCAGCCTTGCTCCCCACCTCAAGGCTCTGACCTGCTTCGACTCGAGCAATTCCTGAGCAGCAGGGAGTGAGAAGGATATGTAAAATACATTTTCTTTTCTATATAGATAGACAATCTTTATTCTTCTTATAGAAACATAAAAACCACTTCTGACGGGATGAGAGTGTGGCTCAGTTGGAGAGAACTTGCCTGGCAGCACGGAGCCCTGGTTTGATCCCTAGCACCACATAAAAGGGCCCGTGGTACAGGACTATAATCTTACCACTCTGGAGACATAGACAGGAGGATTTGAAACTCAAGGTCATCTCATCTTCAGTTAAACTCAGCCAGTTAAAGGCCATCCTGGACCACACAAGGCTCTATCAAGGAAGAGGGAAAGAGGGGATGGAGAGAAAAGAACATAGAGAAAGAAGAAAAGAGGAAAGGGGAGGGGAAGGAAGAGGAGGGGAAGGAAAGGGGAGGGAGAGGGAAGGGGAGGGAAACCAACTCTCCTACAAATGACTTTCAAGCTCCTCTTTCCCTAATTTTCTACAGAGATGTCCCCATTGTCCCAAGCTTGATCCATTCTACACATGTTCAAGGCCCAGCCCCTCATTTCCAACATGCCACTTCCTGACCACCTCCCCTTCTTTCCATGGCTCTGCCAGCTTTCTGTCAGAAAGTCTTAGCCCATCTCTAACTGATCTCTTCTCTCCATTTCTTCTGCTCTCCAACTCAGCTGACCCAGATTTCTAGCCAGGTGACTCTGGGTCGAAGACCAGACAGCTTCTCTGGCCTTGAAACAGGTCCCTTCCCCAGACAGGCTTAACTCTACAGCCTCCCCGATGGCGGAGGTCATCGATCAGTTCAAGGGCCAGCCACAGGCACTGACTACAGATTGGAAGTCAGTAGTGCCAGGGCTAACCCCCTTACCCTTTGTTGGACTGGACTGCTGGGGTCACCACTGGAACAACTCTCTACCATGAGTGCAGCGATTCCACACCTGATGAGTATCAGCCTCCCTGGGTCACACGGAAGCATTGATTATGCCAGTACCATGGCTTTCACACTCCCTCCTTACCACCTAAGCTGTCACTTTTGCCACACAGGGCCACATGGAAGCTATCTTTATCATCCTGGATTATCACAGTGTTTCCCTAACATGTCTCTGTCCATTCAGAACTTGCATGTTTAGCATGGACCTATTACACCCTCCCAAGGCGATGGCTTGGATGTCTCTACATCCTCAATCCAGCCTGCAGATTCTGCAATTCTTTTATTTTCTAATGAGAATGCTCAGATTGCAAAGCTATGTGTTTTTGGCTTCTTTTGGAGTACTAGGCCAGTCCAGTAGCCACCCGGGAACATTGTAAAATAGACGCCCCACCCTTGGGAAGAAGTGTGTGTTCAGAATCCCAGGAGTTCACAACCCAGCCTGCTTCAATCCTTTATGCCCCTTGCCTATCCTCCCTTGAGTTTGCATCTCTGCTTAACAATTTGAGGGTGGAAAGTTTCCCTATTAATCTTGGTGCAGTGGGCCTGTTAAACGGAAAGGTGAGCCAAGCCCTGGAGGGTCCCACTTCCCAGGAATGTGCACTGCCTCTGTGTGTGTGTGTGTGTGTGTGTGTGTGTGTGTGTGTTGTGTGTGTGTGTGTGTGTCTGTTTTGTCTGTCTGTCTGTCTGTCTGTCTAGTTACCATGGACTATTTCCTCTTCGGTAAAGCATAATACCGAGGTACCTACTTTCCAGGGATCTCAGGATAATTCAGTGGAGTGGCAGATTAAAAAGCACCTAAAATTGTGCCTGGTAGAAAGGAAGCAACACAGTGCCAGCTTTACATCCTAGGAGGAGCTATAAGAGACACAGTTGGATGTTTCTCACAGAACTCAGCATGCCTAATTGGTAAGTGCCCATGGTTAGTAGGGAAAAAAATTAAATAATATTCCTAAGAGCTTCATAGAAACTTTGGGCCAACACAGGTGAAAGCCTATTGAAATGAAATTTCCACCATTTGGTTTCTGAATTAAATACTTGAGGGACTAGGAGACACTATTGTATTGTGTCTACTTTAGCCCGTGACACATAGTTATACATGTATCTAAGGGAAGAAAAAAAAACCCACTTCACTGGGTTAAACAATGAAGACTGTATGGTAAGTTATCCACTAAGCACACAAATCTTGGTTTCAATAAAACCATACGAATTCCTGGCAGTGGGTTCTTCACAATTCCTGACCAGAGATGTGTACATCCCTTTAGTTCTCTCTCTTGCCTTATTGCTCAAGCTAAGACGTCAAACATCACATGGCCCAGGAGGATAGAGTGGGTGCCTTTGTCTCGTCCCTGACTTTATAGACAGATTGCTTTTAATTCTTCCTACTTGTTATGCTGGCTGAGCCATCACATTCAGCCTTTATTATGTTGAAGTATGTTCCTTCTATTCCAAGAAATCCCTCTGGGATTTCTATTGTGAAGGATGTGTCAAAGCTGGTGTCAAAGGCCTAGGACAGTCATGTGATCTATCTCAGAGTCTATTCATTTGGTGAGTTATGTTTACTGCTTTCTGTATGTTTAACAGTCTTTGCACTCCTGGAATGAAACCAACTGGATCATACCCTGTGGTATTTTTACTGTGTTGTTGACATCAGTTATTACTGGAAATTTTTGTGTAATGCTCATCAGGGAAGCTGTTCTATATGTGTATTGTGTGTGTGTGTGTGTGTGTGTGTGTGTGTGATCCTTATCTAAGTTTGACATCATATTAATACTGACTCTCTAAGGAGCTAGAGAGATGGCTCAGCAGTAAAGAGCACACACAGCTCTGGCAGAGGACCTGGATTCTGTTTTGAGGCAACCAGGTACCTTTTTCTGGACTCCTAATTAACTGAATCCACATACACAAATACACATATATACAGATAATTAAGATAAACATATCTTTTGAAAGCACTGGTTTGATATAAGGAGTTTGATAGTATCTCCTTGCTATTTATGGAATAGTTTGAGGGGCATTAGTGTTTGTTTGTTTGTTTATATGTATGTGTATATGTATAGTGTGTTTGAGTGCTCACAGAGACCAGGTGTCATATCCCTTGGAGCTGGAAACACAGGCAACTCAGCAACCTAATGTGGTTCTAGGAACCAAAACTTGAGTCCTCTGAAGAGCAGCAAGTGCTCTTAACCACTGAGCCATCTCTCCAGCCCCCAGAGCATTGGTATAGATCATGATCGTTTACAGAATGTAGATCATAATAAAAATGATAGCCACATCCAAGTGCAGAGAAAACTGACAACCAGCTTCTAAAAACAGCCAGCTCTTTACATCATTCAGAAGAAAGACACAATGGCGACTATTCAAGTCTTCCATGAACCTTACCTATGCTAAGGGGTTTGAATTAAAAAGTGATTGGGGGCTAGGAGATGGCTCAGTCAGTATAGCATCTCTCTCTCTCTCAAACAAGAGAAGTTGTGATCAGACAGACCCCTATCACTCATGTAAAACGTGAAGCACATGCAGTATACAGATAGTGGGGAGGAAGAGGCAGGCAGATATCTAAAACTCTCGGCCAGCCAGCCTACCATAATCAATGAAGTCCAGATTCAGGGAACAACACTGTCTGAAAATAAATAAATAAAATAAATAATGTATTGACCTCTGGCCACCATGATATGCACATACCACATAAATACACAACCACACAACACACACACACACACACACGTTTCTCCAGGGTGGATACCTTATAGATGAGATTCAGTTAAGTTCAAACAGGAGCGAAGATATCAATATGAGAATTTTCCTGCCCCCAAAACCCAACATCTGGAAGGGATTTCACACACTTTCCAGTCAAGGTAGATGCTTTCCTTCTGGAACTGCTTTAGGGTGACCTTGGGAAGAATAATGTCAATGAGTAATCATCTCCAGGCCAACATTCCCCTCCCTTCTAATCCCAGGAGCTCTCCAGAACATCTCAGCTGTCCTTTGGGTACCTTTACCCAAGGGTCACAGTTCAACCATGAGTTAGAGAAGGTGAGCTATGATGATTTCTGAAAGCCCAAGTCTGATGTAACCTGAAATTCATGTGGAAACACGTTCCTGGACTCTGATTTGAAAAGATCTCCAAGGAAACCTTTCTCCAGGGCATGAGGAAGCCAAGAGAGATTATGGCAGCTGAGCCAGGACCCCTGGTGAACACAGGGAGGTGATGACTGTTCAAGCAAGTAATTTACAGTGGCCTGTGGAGAGAAAGAAAGAGGCAGAAGGGAGAAGCCAGTGAAGGCAGCCCCAGTGATGGCTGGCACCAGGCCAGGCCCAGGACCTGAGTGAAGTTAAACTGTTGCAGAAGGCCAGAGACCCAGGGCCTGGTCCCGGCCTGACTGATTCTTTCCTATTCACCTCTTTACTATGTGGGAGGATTAGCTGGGCCTGGCTGTCCTCCATAGCGTAGGAGTGGGGATTAACTTGGCAGTCAAATCTGAACACTTTCTCTGTTCAGGCTACAAGTATCAACACATGCAGAAAGCCAAGTGAGCGGCTATAGGACAGCAGGGTAGGGCAGTCTGTGACCAAACAGGGTGCCCACTTCCAGTGCACTGTGGGTCCAGTATAGCTATGAGTCTACACACTTCTGTCTTGGCCAAGGTCACATTTGCTGTAAGTATCTCAAGACTCTTCTTCTAAAATGAGTCTAATAAGGCCACAGTCATGTCTAAATACAAAGAAATGAGGGTCTGGGAGATGCCTCAGTTGGACCTGAGTTCAATCCCCAAAATTTATGTAAAGTAAGCTTGTTATGGTGTCATGAACTTGAAGTCCCAACTGCTGAGACAGGCAGATCCTCAGAGCTTCTGGCCAGCTAGTCAGACTCTTCTACTTAGTAAGTTTCAGGTCAGGCAGAGACCTTGTCTCCAAAAATATAAATGGCACCTGAGAAATGTCAATCAAGCTTGTCCTCTGGTCACTTTTAGGCTTGTGAACACACTGTGTACACATTTGAATACACATATGCACGTGAGCATACACATAAAAGAAAATTACATCACAGATTGTTTGAATTAAGAACACGAGGTTTGCAATAATCTGAGAGGTGGGCCCCCTGCTTTGTCTTTAGGAATCTATGTTCTATGGTTTGTGCTTCCAGCCGTGAAAAACAAAAGATTCTGTTGGTTTATGCAATCTTTATTTGGCCAAAGCATATATACTTTTTAGAAAGGTCTCTGATATGAGAGGCTAGTGGAGTTATTTTTTTTTTTTTCTCCAAAAGGCCAGACAGTGTTTTCTGCTTTGCAGGATAGAGATCCCCAGCTCCACCACCTCAGAAGAACAGTGTCGTAGTGAACATGGCCGAGTCTGTGTGAGCCCTACCTTACATGAGCAGATCGGACTGACCTGGGCTGCAGCATGTGGCTCCTGATCTGTGGCGTTTGTGTGGATCATTCCTTCCCTCTGACACTTCTGGGGTACCACAGAAAGAATCAGAGTGCACAAAGACGTTCATGTCTTGATCTTACCTGGGAAGGTATGACCTTGCATAGCCAAAGGGACTTGAAAATGTGACTAAATGTATGGCACTAGTCATAGACATATTATCCAGGAGGGTCTTTTAAAGAAGAGAGACAGAGAATGGCAGGACAGGGATGTGGAGACCCGAGTGGTGGTTAGAGAGGGAGATAAGAGACTACAGTGCAGGCTTTGAGGATGAGGCAGGCTGATTGAGAGATATGGTAGCTTCTAGAAGCTGGGAAGGTGTAAGGTTCTAAAATGACTGTCAATTTGACAGGATTAGAGTCACCTAGGGAGACAAGTCTCTAGGTATATCCAAGAGGGATCTAGGTTAGGTTAATTGAGGTAGAAAGACACATACTAGATATGGGTGGCACTATTCCATAGGCTGGGATCCCAAACTAAATAAAAAGAAGAAAAGCAAGCTTAGCCCCCACCACCACCACACACACACCACCTCTGCTTCCTGGCTGTGGCCACAATGTGAGCTGCCACCTAATGTTCCTACCATGTCTTACAGGACAGGACAGACTGTACTCTCTGTGTGCCAGAGCAAAGCCTTCCTTCCTGAAGCTGCCTTGTCAACCTTCCTCAGATTTTGTCATGGAAACAGGACAAGTAACCAATATAAAAGGAAACAGATCCTCCCCTGGAGCCTCCAAAGGAAGCCAGCCTTTCAGCTGTGGACTTTAAGTTTCTGACCTCCAGGAACTGCACGAGCTAAGCAGTTCCCTTTGCTGCACTTTATTCTTGTGCAAAAGAAATGAACAAGGCAGTGTAGCAGAAGGAGTAAGCACTACATTTCCTTTCTAGAACATCAAACTTATGAGGCTGAGTACTCTTACCCTTGGCTTGGACTGAGTGCTTGATTCCTAAGCAGCCCCTTGAATCTTGGTTCCTATCTGTTAACTGGAAGACACAGTGGCCCCAACTGTTGCCTTAATCTAGCATCCCAACTTCACCTCACAAGACACTAACCAGCAAAGCCATTATCATTGAACATGTATCACAGGGCCAGCAGGAAGATGGCCAGGGAAGCCAACCAGGGTTTAGAAACTTATGGAAAGACACTGCAGAGTGGAGAGGTCACCTCACTGTCTTAGTCACTTTTCTATTGCTGTGATGAGAAACCAAGGCCAAAGCATCTTATAAAAGAGTGTTTAATCTGGGGCTTATGGTTTCAGAGGGTTAGCATCTATGACCATCATGATGGGGAGCTTAGCAGCGGGTAGGCAGGCACAGTGCTGGAGCAGCTGCTGAGAGCTCACATCTTGAGACACAATCACGAGGCAGGGGAGAGGAGGGAGGGGAGGGGAGAGGAGGGGAGGGGAGGGGAAGGAAGGAGGTAGAAGACAAGAGAGAGGAAGGAGAGAGAGAGAGAGGAGAGAGAGAGAGAGAGAGAGAGAGAGAGAGAGAGAGAGAGAGAGAGAGAGGAATACTGGGAATAGCTTGGGCTTTTGACACTTCAAAGCATAGCCCAAATATTCCACCAATTAGGATCCAAGCAATCAAATAGAGAGCCTGTGGGGGCCGTTCTCATTCAAATCACCACACTCACCAAGCCCAGCCTTCTGAAACAAATGGAGAGGTTGGGAAAAGATGAACAATTCAACTTCAAAAACTTCAAATCAGTATCAGTACAGAAAAGCTTTGTTTTTATGTGTGTGCATGTGTGTGTGTGCCTGCTTCTCTGTATGTGCATCGCGTGCTTGCAGGTACACGTGAAGCTAGAAGGAGGTTTTAGATCCTCTTGAGGAGGAGTTGAAGGTGTGTAAGATGCCTGCTTTCCTGATGTGGGTACTGGGAACCGAATCTGAGTCTTCTACAGGAGCCAGAAGTGCTCTTAAACACTAAACCATCTCTCCAGCCCCCAGTTCAGAATCTCTTCAAGTTACAGACCTCTCAGAAGAAAACAAATCTCTAGCCACTCAATGAACCTATTCACTAGAAGCCTCTGGCTTCTCTATGTTTCTTTTAGGAATTCTAGAAACGTCAGCAGTAATAGTAGCCTGGGCATTTGCCACTACCCTCTGAAGATCCATACTGTGTGCATTCCCAACTGCCTTTACTCACGAAGGCCATAGTTTGGAACTGAGTATTTCCTGAAGGCCCATGTTTTGAAAGTTTGGTGCCCAGCCTGTGGTGCCAGTACAAGGTGGTGACAATTTCAAACAGTTACATCACAGCTGTGCCACTACTGGGACCCTCCTCTTTTTCTCTTTTCTTCTCAGACACCATGGGCGGAGCAACTTTGTTCTTCCAAGTGGTCCTCACCGTGACGTACCACTCTGGCACAGGTCAAAGCCATGGACCAGCTATCATGGATTCTGGAACCATAAGCCAACATCAACCTTTCCTGCTTATAAGTTGTTCATCACTGGTATTTTGTAACAGTGAAGGAAAGCTAACTGATATCTCTAGGATGCTGCCTAGGTCCCCCCAACTGCCCCGTAGTTTCCACTGTGCTCTGGGTCTTACTGAGGTCACAAACATGTAGCCAGAGAACACCTGAGGAACAGAGGAGAATAGTCATGGGAGGGATGTCCCCAGTGTTTTCCCTGAAAGCCACTACCTGTGGGTGGCATCTCTCTTACACTGCTGCCAGGTAACGCAGCCCATGTAGCTCTCAGTACCACATCCCAGGAATCTCTACTTCACTCCTCCTGACCCAAGATGCTAAAACATTCAATGAGTATTGTACCTTATAGTACCTTCACAGCCTCTCACACTCTGTAGAAAACCCTTTGTGTGTGTGCATGTACATGCACATATATGTGCAGAAACCAGAGGACGAGCTCAGCTGTCCCTTTTCACCTTATTTTTTGAGACAGGGTCTCTTGCTATCAAGTTAGTCTGGCTGTCCAGCAAGCCCCTGGGTTTCACCTGGCTCTGCCTCTTCAGCACTAGAATTACAGGCACATGTCACCACACCTGGCTTCTGGGTATGGAACTCGGGCCCCTGCTTGCATATTAAGCGTTTTGCCAACTGAGCAAGCTCCCAGCTCCTAACAGTCCCTTTATTAAGCTTGCCCAACAGTACACAGAGTCTGCCACGTGCTTCCCGCTGAGACCTCACTGACATAAATGATATGAACTTCATCAAGCACCTGCTGTAAGCTCTGCAGCCACTGTCATTTAATATCAAATCCCCACCACCACCACGAATTCCAAGTGTTGTGCATGACAGGTGCAGTGCACAGACGAGGATTCTAAAGCTCGGAGAAGTCACAGTCACAGAGCTGAAGGCAAGCCAGCAAGAATGGATCTCTGACCTCTTAAGCCCCACTATGCATGTTCAGCTGCAGTGCTGACAGACATGACAACAGCCCTCACGATTTCCACACACAATTAGCACACCACTGGAATCCTTTCGGAGACTTTCTCCAGCATCGAATCTAACAACGTGCTTAGAATCTGTCTTATGTCCTTGAGAGCCGACAATGTTATAGGTGATGATCCTCCAAGATGCTCATACCAAGCAGCCTGGCCTCGCCTGTTTCAGGCAGGCTGAAACATTTGGCATCTGTGAGGTCTATAATTGGTGGTGGGTGAGGAGGAATGAGGGAGCCAGAGAAAGAGGCAGAGGAGTGGAAAGGTCTAGACAGGCAGGTCAGGCATAAGCAGCAAATTGGAGTCCAGCTTTGGTAGCTTTGCTGTTCAGCAGGAGGGTGGCAGCCACACAATGCAGAGGTCTGACCTTTGAAATAAGAGAGTAGCTTTTGCAGACAGGACCTCTGCTCTGTTTCACGAAACAATGGGCCTGGCGTGAGCTCTAGAAAGAGACTTGTGTGTCCACCAATCAGAATAGCCAGAGAGATTTCATCTTCACACCAAGGTTCTGAAGATTCTACTAGTGCCATCAAAGATCTTTTGTGTGCTCACATGTGTGCATGTGTGTGTGTCTATGTGTGTGTGTGTGTTTGTGTGTGTGTGTGTGTGTGTGTGTGTAGGCCAGGGTTGATGTTGTGTCTCTTCTTCAGTCACTTTCCACCTCTCTCACTGAACCTGGAGCTCACCAAATTGGCTAAACTGGAAGGCCAGTGCATTCCGAGGATCTTGCTGCTTGCCTCTCCAGTTCCAGGACTACAAGTACATGCCACCGGCTTTTATATGGCTGCTGGGGACTGAACTAGTTCTGGTGTATGCACAGCAAGCACGTTACAAACTGAGCCATCATCCCTAACATCTCGTCAGAGATCTCTGTGGTTTTCATTTTCTCTTTTAAAAACATGGTTGACTGTGTGTTCATGAAGATGTCCTTGAGACTCTGCTGAGCATGCTCAAACGACTCCATCCAGGGAGACCCTGGATGAAGCAGTGTGAACTTGGCTATTAATTTCAGTGAGATCCACTGGGTCCATCCAACTCTTACTAACTTAAGCAAAGGAAAAACTCATCAGAAAGATGTCAAGGAGTTGGAGAATATATGGGGAGATTTAGAGAATTTGTGGGGGATGGGCTTGAGATGGGCTGAATTCATAGGAAGGAGGGATGCTCTTGGAACTAGAAATGATCTGATATATGACCCCAAGCCTACCTTTAAAGTTTCTCATGTGGTCCCCACCCTGGAATGTCTAAGGGAGCCAAGGAAGCATTCAAGACTCAGCCATGGTTCCTGACTTCCCTCTCCTATGTCTATTCACAACTAAAGGCTGGACCTGCATTCCCAATGGGAAGAGATAGCTGTGAGCTGTCATTGGTAGAGATGCTGTCGGCACACTCCCTTCACCCTAAAGCCACCATCATCACTCATAGATCAATGGCTCATTTTTGTGTCTGAAGTGCCATCTAAATCAAGGGAGCCTGGACTTAGATGATCAATAGCCAGGCATCCTCCATCTGAACTCCGACGTGGCCCACCTACTTTCTCATATTCCTATATGTCCTAGAAACCATGGGGATGATGCCCACAACAGTCACAGTGTATCCATGCCCTTGAGAAAGCCTTGCTGCTTCCCATCCATACTGCCTGTGAAAGATATCCTGCATCTCCTTCCCAATCATATTCTCATCCCAGAAAGTCCAGGGTCTGCTATCAGGTAGATGAAGGCTTTCAGCCAGACTCTGTTCTAATGGAAGAGTAGAGACTGATGGGAAATAGGATTGTATGAATTAAAGGAAGGGGCTGATCACATAGCACAAATGGTTAGTAGTCCCCAATATCCAACAATAATCTGAGCCAAGGGGGTTGTGTTTTGTCATGAATGGTCCCTACTGAAACTTATTTTGTTGCTTTGTTTCAAGATGATCAGAAGCCTCCTCCAGCTGTAGCCTCCATATGTGCACATGCAAACACACAGGCATGTCATATGCTTGTGTGTATAGAGACCATGGGTCAGTCAACAGTTGGTGTCATTGCTTAGGACAGGGTCTCTTAATGGCCTGAAACTTGCCAGGTAGACCAGACTGGCTGGCCAGAGAGCCTCAAGGATCTTCCTGGATCTACTTCCCCAGCATAGGGACTACAAGCAAACACTATTTATTGTACATGCCTTGTTGACATGGGTTCTGGGAATCTAACTCAATTCCTCATGATTGCCTGAGCCATTCCTATATATTTCATAGGTATACCTGTATTTGTCATTACCTACGTTACAAACAGTTCTTCCAATTGTCCAAATGCAGGGAAACAACAGTAAGCAATTTATTTGCTCATAGAGTCTGTGGATCAGAACTATGGAAGCCACCACTTACCAAGTAGCTTGACCTGGGCCCCCTCATGAGGCCACAGTCATCTGTCTGATGTACTCCGTCCAGATGAGGCATCTAACTCCCAGCTGCACTCTTTGTAAGGCTGAGGGCAACAGGCCTTAGATCCTCCTAGCATAAGCTCTCCTTCCAAGACAGCTTGAGTGTGGTACTGTCACCTTTAAATCATAGTGACAGGATGCCTGGCATCATGGCCGCTGGGAGGCAAAGAGTATGCTGGCTCGTGGTTACTTTTCTTCTTTTCCTCACTTCATTCTGCTCAGGCTCCAGCCCATGGGGGAGTGTACCCCTACATTCTCAGGTAAGTCTTCCCCTCACTTAGAACCCTTAGTGAACAACTCCTCACAGACACACTGAGAGGTGGCCTCAGTTTACTCAGTGATTCCAAGTCCTCTCAAGGCCACTGTGAAGATAAACTATGACCAGTGTCCTCCCAGCACACAACCCAGAGGAAGGTCCAAGAAAGGCATGGGATGGGAGGAGGGGAGATACATGGGATTAGGGGAGATACAGAGGTGCCTTTTGTGGCCTTATCTCAGGTGACAGAAGCCAGCAGGTCCTATATGTGATTGTCCGAACATGAGTATCGGGAGCAGGGGAATGTAGGGTCCTCTGAGAAGTCGGTGTGGTACAGAGTTCTGAATCACTGTCTGTTTTGGATGACTACATGAATCAGAATGACAAGTGAACAGTCCTGCTATGGACCAGAATCAGGAGCTCCCATCCCCAGCATCCTCCCATCTAGCAAGTTCATGATTCATGACAAAATAAACACAGAGGCTCTCGACTCGGCATCTCCCTCACTCACACTGTGAGAAGAGAGGACGTGCACACAGCTCATCCCTCTTGCGCTGTGATTCTGGCCTGGAGTCAGCCAGTTTCCAGAGATGGCAGTGAAGTGTGATGCATGCTGGGCAGACTCGTTCTGGACCAGTCGTGCCTCCCTGCCAGGTCTCCTGGTCAACCCCTGCAGGGATGGGGGCTCAGCTCCAGCATGAAGTAGACAGAAGAAGCATGCCTCCGTGTACCCACGGGGATCTAATGAAAACAGCCATATGCTGCAGAAGCTGCCACACAAATTCCAGCACAGCAGGAGAAGTTCCATGCCAGCCTTGGCATGCCACATTTCCATGAGGAGGATGGGTGACCCTCTCAACCCAAATAAGTAGGAGTACCCAAAGTATGAAGGGGCTATGTACATCTTAGAACTTGCCCTTTGCCCTCCAGACCATAAGTCCAAGTTAGAAAAGTGTGGAGAAGGCTGAAGTTCTCTGTATTCACAAAGCACATAAGAAGCCCAGGCATCACCGACTCTACTGACCTCCCCCTCAAGCAGAGATGACAAGGCACAGCCCCTTACAGCAGATAAGTCTCTCTGGTCTGTGTTTCTCTCCTCATATCCACTGCTCTGACACCTAGCCTTGTTTCTGCATCTCACAGGACTCTGTGATAACATAGGACCTACAGGATTCAGGACCCAACTCCAAAGCCTTCATTAAGCATCCCTGTAAAATTTTTTTACTCACATCAAAACATGGACTTAAGGACCCTGGAATAAAATGTAGACATGTCTAGGGACTCTTGTCTAGAATGTCTACCTGATGTCCCATTGTCTGTTTGTAAAGAGAAAAGTATTTTGAGGTCCTGTGCAAGCAGGACCCCCTTCTGGGCCTGGGCCCAGCTGTATATACCTTAGGGAGTATTTGGAACTCCTAAACCTACAGTGGACTTCCCCTCCCACTCACTTATTCAGGATGGCTGTGTATATGGGAATGATGTAGGAAAAGGGTCACATAGCCCCACCATGCTATTATGCAGATTAGAGATGGGATTTGTGGCCCTCTCTCCCCTAAGTTCCCCCAGCCCCATGCCTTCTTCCCTAGACCATGAACCCTGAGGAAAAGAGGCTAAAAGCAAGCCCCAGGCCTTTGCTTTAAATCATCAGGTTTTTGTCTCTAGTCAGGAGGGGAGGAAGAAACCAGCCATCTTGGCAGTTCACCATCTTTAATATTTGGTCACAATCCCTTTCCCTGTCAAGAGTGCCTATCAGGGGCTCCACCTAACTCCTAGTCTCTCACGATCAGATTCCATTTGTCCTTATCACCAGTATAATTCAGAGTCTCAGTTAACACCAAAGCTTTCTTGTCACCTGTGTTAGACATGAAAGGTGACTCTCAGAAGCCCCCTGGGGATCAATCATTTGGTTTTCCTTGGAGACAACCTGGCAGGAGCGTGAGGCAGGAATGACAGGCCAACAGGAGCCAGGAGAGACCTTGGAAAGCAATCCTTGCTGTGCAGACAGGGCTCCATACTCCTGGAATTCTGTACTTGTACCAGGAGAGCCCAGGCCAAACAGAAAGGTCTCAGTGGGTACTGGTCAGGTCCCCAGGATGGCATATGCAAAGGAGATGGAAGCACTGTGTCAGTCGTTCGGAGGGCCACGCACCTCCTGACCCAGCACTTCGAGGGCGGTTTCCTCAACTTACTAGTTCACTGCCATTCTTGAGCGTGTTTTCTCTTTTTTAATAAATTATTTCTATTTCTGTTCATGTGTCTTTGATCCAACTCATTGCCTTGGATTTAAGAACCTGGCTCTTTTAACAATGCCCTGAGGACACTCTGCCAGGTACCTGAGGACTCAGATCCATGACCTTTACACCTTCATGGTCAACCAGATTCGGATATTAAAGTCATGGCCAAATGTGTCGGATTCCAAGTTGGCATTCCAAAAGTGTCTACTATCTGTCATCGTTATATATCCAGAACCTAATGGCTCACAAGTGCTGGGAAATCTGGCTTTTAAGGTAGGCATTCTCAAGAAGAACCCGACTGTCCTCATGAGGGTCGATACACACTCAGTAATAGCACTGGTAATGAACTGAGTCCACAGTTAGATTGCTGCACTTGTCACTGAGCTGAAATTTGTTCAAAATGAAAAATGTCACCAAAGACCAGAGGAATTTAATTTGATCGAGTGAGAGTGGTTCACCTGCCCCAGAATGTAGAAATCTGAGACTATGCCTTGCCCCTCTATACCCACAGTGTAGCCAGAAGCAGGAGAGAATAAAATGGCATGGTGTATACTACCCAGCACTGGGAAGGGCTGAAGCCTATCCAAAGCTCACATGGTTCCTGTACAAATACCATGGCCGGTGACCTGATGCATGTGGCCTCGAGATTTCCAACAGAAAAGCTCTTTGACATTAACCAAAGACTAGTGTGCACACACAGCACAGATTGTCTGGGGCGTTAGGAAACCTCCCCAAGGTCTTTGTGGAATCAGAACGGATCCTAGAGGCATGACAATGGTACCATCTCTGTAGAATTGGACGGAGGGCTAGAGCAGAGTGTGCATGGTGATGGCATGCCTTCATGTCTTCAAAGAGACAGGGGGATGGGGGAGTACAGGGCAGAGCAATCAGTACCCTGAAACCAGCCCTCTTCCACTTTCTTTTGTAAGATTTATTTTTATATTTTAATTATCTGCATGCATATGTGTCTGCAGGAGAAGGATGTACACATGAATGTAGGTGTCTGCTGGAGCCAGAAGAAGACATTAGATCCCCTGGATCTATAGTTACAGGCAAGAGCCTCCTGACATGGATGCTAGGAACTGAATTTGAGTCTTCTAAAAAAAAGTAGAATATGCTCTTAACTGCTAAGCTATCTCCCCAGCCCCTCTCCATCTTTCATGTAGATGGAAGGCCCCAATATGCTGCAGGTCTTGTAAACCATCGATTCTGAATCTTTTCAACAGTGGGTCTGAAACAGGACCTGGAAACAATCATTTCTTTTCCTTTTTTCCTTATTCCCTTTCCTTTTAAAACAGGGACTTTCTATATAACCCTGTAGCTAAGACTAGCTTCCAACTTGTGATCCTCTTTCCCCAGTAGTCTGCTCAAGAATACCAGGATTACAGGCAGAAGCCACCACCCCTGGGGAAGCCAGCCTTCCTAACAAGCTCTGGGCCATACTGATGCATCACAGACCACACTCTGAAGAGCGGGTCTATCTCGGTATCTGCACTGAAGTTCTGCCTGCATGGAAACTTGTCAAATCAGCACTCTTATGGGAATGAGTGGACAGGGACTGGAAGAGGCTAAGTGACTATTTGGTGAGAGAAAGGAGATGCGATACACTCCTAGAGGCCACTTTCCAAGTCAGCACCCAGCCTGTAAGTACTTGGCCTCTATGATGGAGATGGCAGAGGACATGCATCCACAAGGGCCTTAGAGAGCAATTATGATATCTGCCAAGGTCCTCAAGGGAGGCGTAAGGAACAGACTACCACTGGGAAACTGTCAACTGAAGCCATTTAGAGACATCCCGGTATGACCATATACCATGAGTAAACAGGAATGTTTTTTACTGTTGCCATAACTGCTACTAGCAATGGCCTGGGGTGCCTGCCAGTCTGTGTCCTACCTCCCTAGGTGTCATGGACTTCCTTGGCAGATATCCACCTCATTGGGGACTTTCTAGTACTTCTGATCACTCAGTCTCGGTGGTCTCCACTCAGCACTGGTTTGTTTAAAAGTCCAAATACCCTTTTTTCCTTGAAGTCTTGCCTGCCCTTTTCCAGGGAGGGACTCCAAGGGTCACAGGTGATTTCCTTAGAGCTGGGCAACCAGGAAGGGGAATGAATTGGCTTCTGATTTTTCCTCTGCCATCCGGAGCTGAGGCCACTGATCCTTTTTCTGGATTCCCTATTCTGCACTCTTTGAAGGCTATTCCCCAAGGCTCATTATGGGCAGGGATATTTATAGAGGTTAAAAACCTGCCCATTGTCCCCGAGTCTCCTGACCCTTTAGTATCAACCAGATGTAGAAATTCATTTCTAGCAATAGAATGTACCAAATGTTATGTTGGGTTAGTTCCCAGGTGGGTTAGAAAGTAGGATCCAAATTTGACCTGGTTGTTTCTTGGGACCCTGGCTGTGGAGACCAAAATGATGCTATGAAGAAACCAATCATGAGAAAGACAAGCAGGTTTGCCAAGCAGTAGTGCTAACAGAGGACCCAGCTAACAGCAGCATCCTCGGCAGACAGGAGTGAGGGGACCCTGAGCTGGACCTGGCTCCTAACCTCAGATTCACTCTAGCACTGATATATCGGGCGATGTTTCTGAAAACTGCCCAGTCCACATTCATCAGCCATATGATGAGTATTTTTTTTATGATGTTGGTTCTTTGGAAACCCAGTTATGCTCTCCCTGGTACCCAATTCCTGGTCTTAGGCAGCTAGTTCCAGTATAGCTTCCTCCTTTTCCTGTCTCTTAGATCTGTGAAACACCTGACCCATGACTTCCACTGTTAAGTCCCTGTCTCAGGTCCAAAACTCTGACACCATTCACCCCCAAGCCTGCATAGCGCTACCCATATGGTTGTTAAGAAATGCTTTAATTAGGGGCTGGGGAGATGGCTCAGTTGGTGAAAGTACTTGCTCTGCAAGCATGAGGGCCTGAGTTTGGATCCCTAACATTCCTAAAGAGCCAATAGTGCCAGGGTGTGTCTGTAATCCCAGCACTGGGGAGGAGGAGACAAGATCCATGGAACTCACTGTTAGCCAGTCTGACCAACGGGTAAGCTCCTGTCTCAATAAGAGACCTTGTCTCAAAATCTGATGTGGAGAACAATAGAGGAATATACCTAACATCAACCTGTGCTGTCCACATGGCCCGCACACATATAAATACATGCGCACACTAATATGAACATGCGTACATGCTTGTACCACACACATATAGACGATATACACAAAGTATTCAATGTTTGCCAAAATTAGGAAGCTAAGATATTTCAAATAAAATGTATGACGATTTCTCATGTATGAATCCTGGTCCCTAGGGCTGAGTCCTCAGTGTTGCTGACAGCTGCTTCCTTAAATGGGCATGGCCTTCTCATCTTGTCTCAACCCTATCCACTCCCAATCACCTCGCTCCAGGTCAGAATCACCGGCTCCCATCCTCCATCTGACTGATGCAGGTAACAGAGTTTGGGACTCAAAGCCTCTCACGAATTTCACCCCACAAAGAAAGAAGATAACTGAAGACAGAAAAGGAGGAGTGTATTTGGTGACCCTATTCCAAAAACTATGTGCACCAAGGTAATAGTTACAGATGCCCCGGTAGCTTCCAGAGGTGGCTCTTTCAAACTCTACCCTCTCAGACACACCATCATCCTCCTGACTTGTAGAGTCAGCCTTCGTGGCTGCCTTTCCCAATCGAATCAGGGATGAGACTCCATTTGGATACTCAGCCTGGTCTGGGAACCCAGAGCCTGGACTTAGCCTAACGGGGGGTTGGGGGCCTTCCTGTGGTGTTTATTTACATTACTTTACCATTTGTTGAACTTACTCAATGAGAAGCTTCCACAGTTCAAATATTTAATATTTGTGTTTAAGCATAAGATCACAAAACTTCTGAAAAATTAGCCCTGGCTCTTAGAGGCTGCTACAGACTACCCCAGCATATTATGTAGAGGTATAAAGAACTCTGCCTGGCCCCTGAAGCAATGGCTCAGCTATTAAGGCCACTTGTTGCTCTTGCAGAGGACCCGGGTTCAGTTCCCAGCATCCACGTCAAGAAGCTCATGACCAGTTTTATCTCAAGTTTTAGGGGACCCAGGGATCCAGTGCCTTCTTCTTGGCCTCTGAAGGCACTGCACATACATGGTACACACTCAGACAAGCAGGCACATACATATGTACATGCACATATATAAATTAAATGTTTTCTTTTGAAAGAACCTAGCCTGTGAGAATTAGAGAGACATGCTGCCTTCCTTATCCCTCTCATAAAGTGTATGCAATTGCAATTTCCCCAAATTCTTGGAGATGTTAAGACACTCAAAGGATGATTCTGATGATTCTAAGAGGGTAGACAATGTCCTGAGGAATGACAGGAAGGAGGGACTGAAGGGAAACATTGTCCCAATGTTGGTTTCAAGTTCCCCCTCCTCTTTATCCCCACTCTCTGCCACTCTGCCCAGGCCTCGGCTAGCACAGGGCACCAGCCCCGAGGGAGCAGCCCAGGAAAGTCCTGATGGCTGTCAGCACCAAGCTTTTAATCTCCCTCTGCAAAGATCGGGCCCACCAGGCTAGTACAATCTTATCAGAAGCTGACGACAGCCAGAGTCAAGAGAGGAAACGGAGGTGGTTTATCTCTCTCCCTTGCATCTAGCTGGAAGGTGAGCTGTTTGTTCTCAGGCAGTGGGCAGAGAGCCCCAGGTCACTGTACTTGGTCAAGAACAAATAAGAAGGTCAAATGTCCTTAGAAGAGGGGGGCCTCTGAGAAGAAGGGGTCCTCCAGGCTGAGGGAAGAGGAGAATCTGTGTGCTTTAGAGTCGTCAGCTACATGCCTGTGAGTGAAGTAGACAGAAGGGTCATCAGCACTTCACAGAGGATGCCAAGGAAACATCTTGCTAGGAGCCCCACAGCCATAGAGCCAGACACAAGTGTGGATCTGTCAGCTGAATGAGCGGAGCAGCCACCGTCATCCTCGCACTTGATCCTCTCCCCACTTCAAAAGAGAAGAGAGAAGTGTTCTAGATGCCTCAGGAGGACAGCCAAACCTCCACAAGTAAAATGAGTCCCCAGAGAAGGGATACATTCTTTCTAAGATGGGGCATTGATTTCTGCGTAGGCAAAAAGAGATGAGACAGGGAGCCGGTTGGGTTGCGGGAGGACGGAGAATAATCAAAAGAGAGCAGCAAGAACAAGGGCAGCTGGCATACCTGACCAGCTGTTCTTGTTATGAGTGGGCGAGTGGAAAGGGAAGGCAGAGAGCAGAGCGCTGGCAATTACCGGGCACTGCAGCTGAGTCTAAGGACTTCCAGAGACAGCATCTCCATTTGTTCCCATGACAACAAGGCCCGGCCCTTCTAGGCATTGGGACTAGAAGAAAACAAAGAATTGTCAAAGGCAGTGACCATGGTAGTAGTTACCATCACTGGCCTCTATCATCCAGTCTGCACCCAGGGGTAATCACAGCAACTATTGGTGAGAGCCATCACTAAGATGTCACTATCCTACCTAATAGGTAGAGCTCAGAGACTTCACATCACACCAAAAGCCACCCCAAGATAGCCTCACAGTCTCTCTGGTCTAGTTCTCCATCTAATCCAGGCTTTCATGAGCTAAAGTCTAGTTCTGATACGTGTAAACTTGGGCGCGTGACCTAACTCCCCTCAGCCAGTGTCCTCACCTATTCTTGTAAGCATCAGTTGATGGTGGTGTGTTAGCAATGTCATTATTCAAAGAATAGGCTATGCAAGTCACCTACAGACAGAAGGTCATACCTGGCTGTGAGCCCTAGATCTGAGGACCTGTGTTTTCTGTTCTTTACATAAGCAATGTTTTGATCTCAGCTCTGTCCATGCACCTTTCTTGGGACCATTGTTTGTCTGAGACTACTGGTTTGTGGAGAAGGGCAGATAGAATATGCTTTGACAGGGTAAATATTTGGGGCTTTTTCAATAGTCTCTTTTGTGACTATTCAACTCTAGCCTTGTACTATAAAGCAACCATGACCATAAGTAAACCAGCGTGGCTTGGTTTTAATAAAAGTTTATTTACAAATATCGGAAGTTGGGCGATCTGTTCCAGGAGTTATATTTTTCTAGCCTTTGGGAACATGCAGGTAAAACAAAGAACACATTATACACATTCAGTAACAGCAGACTGCAATCACTATCATCATAGCTGAGAAGAAACCAGGCCCCAAGTTCTCCACCACTCAGCTTGGCTCAGCTTCAGCATCTTCCTTGCCCATGTTACGTGTCAAGCACACCATGCACGAACCTATGTCCGAATCCTTACCACTTCTTCCAGAGCTGAGGATCTGCTACCCACTCACACCTGGAAGTTCAGTGAAACGTTGACTCCTGGGCCTCCTCTCGGATTGGCAGAGGCAGTACCTGCATTTGAACAAGATCCCAAGTGCCATCTCTGCTCTTAGCTGTCACCAGGCTGAACTTCCCCATGAGACAAGGCTTCCGATGGAGCTGGTTTGCTCCCCAGCTACAGCTCACCATCCCCTCCTTTATCTGAGTACACACCCCAATTAGAAGACCCACAGTCGGCATGCTCATGTGGAATCCCCCTGGTGGCACCCAGAGAGATATTCCCAAGGCCTCTGCTTAGTCAAGATGCCCTACACCTTGCTTATGAAAACTGTCTCTCCAGCAGCAGGTGGCTCATACTCTGTTTTGGCAATTCATCTAGGCTCCACCTCACAGTTACCTAGCAACAGCCAGCTGTGCCTGACTCACTAGAAAAGGGGCTGCTTGCCCCTCCTTACTCTCTTGTTCTCTTCTCCTCTTGTTCTTGTTCCCTTACCCTCTTCTCCCTCTCTCCCTGTTCCCCTCCCCCCACCCTCTCCACATGCTCATGGCCAGCCTCCTCCCCTCTCCTCTCCTCTCCCTCTCCCTCTCCCTCTCCCTCTCCCTCTCCCTCTCCCTCTCCCTCTCCCTCTCCCTCTCCCTCTCCTCTCTCCCTCTCCCTCTCCCTCTCCCTCTCCCTCTCCCTCTCCTCTCTCTCCTCTCCTCTCTCTCTTCCCTCTCCCTCTCTGTCTTCACTGTTTCTACTCCCTCTACCTCCCCTACCATGCCCAAATAAACTCTATTTATACTATACCATCCTGTGCAGGTACCTCAGGGAAGGATGTCACTGACCTCAGGCCCTCTCCTCCACACCTACCGTGGACAACATACTCTTCCTCTTTTTTTGTTTTAATAAACATGCACACACTAGACTAGGTACATCCTGATTATCCTCGCACCTCTGAGCGCTTAGCTGACCTAGTGAACAACAGCTGCGCTTCACTGCCCTAAAGTAGGTACACAGGAAGTACAAATCATAACTCAATTTCCAAGCCTTGGTAGAAAAGAAAACAAAGCTCTAACTTGATAATTCTGTGCTAGGCATGGTGGCTTATGCCTATCATTCCAGCACTTTGGAAACTGAGACAGGAAGATTACTATGAGATTAAGGCCAGCCTGGAACACATAGTAAAATTTAAATTTAGAATGATCTTTAAGTACTCATTCCATGCTGAAATATCTCAGCTCTCTTAGATAGGACTCTTTAAGTTCACATGCTTCCGTTTCCTCTTTGAATGTGACGTTTGTAGATGGCCCGAGTAGCTTGTTGCACAGTTCCACTGGACAGCTCTGGTGGTGGGATGATGTTAAGGTGGCCAGCTGCTTATGGAGAGGAAGATCTTACAACTATGGCAAGATAGGTGTTGTGGGTCACAGGGTTGTGGGTCACAGGGGTTGTGTGTCACAGGGTTGTGTGTCACAGGGGTTGCGGGTCAGAGAGTCTCACGAGTGCAGCCGGGATGAGTGGGGAGACTCTGGAGCCAGAGCAAGGGAGTCAGTAGATGGAGAATGATCAAGGAGAGACATAGAGGGTGAGGAGGTTCTTGTTACAGTGGCCTCGGTAAAAAGTGGATGGGTGACTTCCTTATACACAGGAAGTAGGGATGAAGCCAGACCAACCAGATCTTAGGAGAGATCAAATGAGGGTGAGTGTAACCAACACCCACAGAGCAGTATTTGGGCTGAATGGTATGGGGCCGGACCAGGAGCTCACTGAAGAGAGGGCTCCAAGGAGCCTGGTTACAGCCTGGTCGAGGAAAGAATGTGTACTGGCCTCACTCCTAAGGGCTGTTCAACTATGGGCCTTGTCTGGATCTCAGTTTTCTCATCTTGAGAATGGGTCCTCAGAGAGGACCCATTCACTTCTCTGCCAGCGCTGTTATCCATTTATTATGTTAGATGGGCCTTAAAAACAGAAGAAACACAGCAGAGGGTGTCCCTGGCCTTCCGTGGGTAAAGTCAGTTCTGCCCACTAGACCCACATGTGACGCCCAGTCCTCGGTGGATAATGCCAGCTCTAGTCAGTGGATCCACATGTGGCCCCGAGGCCTCTGAATGAAACCATATTTGCCCCTGGGCCACGCATGGGTCTTTGACTCAGGTAGCTAAAACCCTCATCGTGCCTAAGACTTGCTGGGGATGCAGGTTCTAGGGCCTAGCCCTCAGGTTCTGAAAGAAGTACATCAGGGGATCTGTGATTTAAAAATACCCAGGCGAGGCAAAAATTCCAACAAACTTTCCTTCTGGGCTCTGCAAAGCTAGATGAATCCCAGTACTGGGCTTCGGGTGCTCTGTTGGGTACCACTTACTCTATGCATGATGGGAATGAAGGTCGGAGGCCATAGGGAACATTTCTCCCCTCTCATGTCCACAACAGAGACCTGCCTTGGCCAGGAAGGGCAGTAGTCCAGTGTGTACTTGTTCCGTGTGTGTGGTGTGTGTGTGTGTGTGTGTGTGTGTGTGTGTGTTGAGGGGGGTGGTATTAAGAACTTTGTTTCACTGGGTGGTGGTGGCACACGTCTTTAATCCCAGCACTTGGGAGACAGAGGCACGCAGATTTCTGAGTTGGAGGCCAGCCTGGTCTACAGAGTGAGTTCCAGGACAGCCAGGGCTATATAGAGAAACCCTGTCTCAAAAAACAAAAAAAAAGAACTTTGTTTCAATTGCATTTCATGACATTCTTCACACTGCTGATGCCTAGTGTGGTAAAGGGAATAAATCTTCTGCCACTTCTTGCTCTTGCTCCTTAGTCCTCCCCAAGGCTCCTTCAGCATTGCACTCCACACCCAGCCTGCCTTGGAGCCACCCAGACAGCTTTTTAATACCAGCATCCAGCGTTTACTTCACATTGAGAGGTCAGAGTCTCCCAGGAAGTGTGGAACTTGAAAATTGGCTTTGTGACCACTCCATGGGCAACTACAACTGTAGTCATAGTCAGAAACTTCTGCTGGGTTTCCACCTGACTGGCCATTAGGTACCCTGGGAGCTTTAAAGTCCTGATGATGCCCAGAGAATCTAAATGAACATGTCTGAAGGGCTTGGCATGTCTTCAGAATCTTGCTTAGTCAAGAGCCACTGCATAAGCACTCAAGCAAACTCCTGGAATCATTATCCACAAAGACATGCTAAGGCTCTCTTGGAAGCTTAGGACTCAAATTCAGCTCCCAGACTCTATGATGCCCCAGGGACAGGGACGTTGGACACAAAACTCAGCTCTGTGCGTGTGTGGTAACATAAGTTAGCCAGAAGCAAACAGCATAGGCTAAGTTATACAAACTCCAGGTACTGCTCAATATGTGGCCCCTGGGACAGCAGTAGCATGGAACATTGTTGGAAATCCAAGTTCTTGGATGATAGGGAAGACCCAGGGGACCAGAGGGAATTGCTGAGGTGACCCAGATAATGGCATTTAAAGAGCACACATACAAGTTCGCCTCTGAGGATTCCATAGGAGTCTCTAGCCAGCTCTGCTAAATACAAGAGACATACTCTTCCTCTTGGGACAAGGGCCCCAGAAACACAAGGCTTGCAGGGACCACAGATTAAAATGTTTCTAGCATGATACTTTGAAAAGCCCTGGAGAACCCAATTGTTTATTCTGCATGGTCCCTAGGATCCCTCTCTTTGCCTTCTCTCCCAAAACTTGGAATCCCACCCAAATGACTCTAAAACACTAATACAAGTTGTCCAATTCACAGGGGACCTATTTGTATACAGGGCTCCCCAGAAGCTTCTAGAAAGATAAAAGTAGCCAAAAACTCCCAGACCTTGCTGGGTGGGACTCATTTGTTTATAATAAAGCTCCTGGCCCCGTGCTTCCTGGTAGACTGGAACAGCACAAGCTGGCTGGTCTGTTCCCTTGCTTCCTCCTCCACCACGCCTTCAGTGGGGCAGCCGGTCCTGCGTACCATGTGCTGACTTCCAAGTGCTTTTTTATGGCCGGTGCTGGCAGCTCCCACATCTCCCAAGGAGTGCGTGCTGGCAGGGGCTGGCTCCCATCCAGCCTCACAGAGAACAGCAGGCACAGGCTGGCAACTGATAGAGTAGCAAAGCCCTGTGTCTCCAGCTCAGACTTCCTAGGCGTTCAGCCTCCCGCGCTCAGCTCCGTAGCTGCTATCTCTGAGGGGGCTTGCCTTTTAATTCGTTTCTGCAGCAGCCATGCTAACAAATGGGACCCAGCTGAAGAGCTGTCTCAGGAACAATGGTTGCTCAGTTCTGAAGCCAATTTGTCCCAGGAACCTTTTGTTATGAATCCTCAGAGCCCATTAACCCCTGAACCTGGGAGATGCTATCTCCCAGGGATGAATTACCTTTCTTTCCAGACACGTGTTTGCTCATTTAGTTCCTGCTTCATAAAAGCAACCCAGTTTGGAGCTGTTTTCCAGCAATTGAGGGGAAGAGCTTCCCCAGTGCCCATAGGGCTCATAACTCAGATAGAACAGCTAGCCATGCCCTCCAGTGACAGCTGGCATTTGCTATGTTGCTGCTATGAGCGAAGGACTATGCAAAAATTATTATTTAAGCCTCACCAGTACCCTGGGTCCTGAAGCACAGAGAAGTTAAGCTACTTGCCCAAAAGCCCTCAGCACTTTAGTGACAGAGCAGTGATTTGGAAGGCCACTCTCTCATCTGCAGGCTGATGAGGTCTGCCCCCAGATCTCTTCTCACTGGGAATGTGCTCTGGGTTGGGCTTTTAAGTGTCAGGAAGGAAGAGGTGGCCAGTCTCTATGGGTCTCAGGAAGGCAATACACTTCGCTTTGAGAAAGGATGCCTGTTGACAACAGTGTCGTGTGACTTGTGGGCTTTATTTTTAGTTGTGCACATTGTGGTTTTGTTTTTAAAAAAAGATTTATTTATTTTATGTATGTGAGTACACTGTAGCTGTCTTCAGACACACCAGAAGAGGGCATCAGATCCCATTACAGATGGTTGTGAGCCACCATGTAATTGCTGGGAATTGAACTCAGGACCTCTGGAAGAGCAGTCAGTGCTCTTAACTGCTGAGCCATCCCTCCAGCACCTATGCACACTGTTTTAATCATGTGGGTAAAGGGAGAGAATGCTCCCAAATGCTGCACATCTCTGTCATCAAATAGCATATTAGACCTAGGAGGAAGTGACCAATTAGCTTTTTCTCTGGAAATCTCTGAAGTGGCTCATACCCCAAACTAAGCTTCTGGTTGTTAAGTGTTGGGTTAGCTTGCATGCAAAATAAAATTAATTAAAATGTAAATGATTCTGTTATTCAATGGGTTATTTTAAAGCATCTATGTATGTGTGGTATGTGAACACAGCTTCTTCACATGTACAGAGCAGCTTCTTAGCATGTATAGGTGTTTACATTCATGTGAAGGACAGAAGTTGATATCCACTGGTTTCCTTGACTATTCCAAACCTTACATTGAGACAGGAACTCTCACTGAAACTGGAGCCTATAGATTTGGCCAGTCCTGCTGGCTAGCTCACTCTAATCATCTCTCCACTTTCTGGGGGCTGGGATTATAGGTAGCCTCTAGACCTGCCGAGTCTCTCCAGGGGTGCTGGAGGTCTGAACCCTGATGCTCATGCTTCCCTAGCAAGCACTTGACCCACTGAGGTGGCGCTCCAGCCTGTAAGGGTTTATTCTTTAACCTTCACATGCTATTATCATCAGGTGGGATTTAAAAGAAAAATCATGGCACTTAAGCTGTTCCCCAAGGAACAATTGTATCAGTGTCTGGCCATGAGCATTCCTACCATTTTTTTCAGTGTTCAGCATGGTTGAGAAGTAAAGCTTTATCATAAAGCAAATCTAGCAATTCCCTGACGATGTGATAGTGTTGCAAAGTCAGCCAGGGTTCTCTCATCTTTCCATACTTCCATTTCAAACAGCTGGCACTTGTTCTCAAGGTGACTATTTGGTCAGCATAGCTACTGAAGCTCTAGCCGCTACATCTGGATTCCAGGTGTGGTGATTTGAATGTGCTTGGCCCACGAGAAGTGACACTATTAGGAGGTGTGTCCTTCTTGGAGTAGTAAGTGCGTCACTGTAGGGATGGGCATTGGAGGTCCCCTCCTATGCTCGGGCTCCACCCATTGTGAAAGAGAGCTTCTTCCCAGCTGCCTGGGGATGCCAGTCTCTCCTGGTTGCCTTCAAATCGAGATGCAGAACTCTCAACCCCTTCTCCAGCACCATGTCTACCTGCATGCTGCCATGCTTCCTGCTATGAGGATAATGGATTAAACCTCTGAAACTGTAACCCAGCCCCCAATTAAATCTTTGCCTTTAAAAGACTTGCTTTGGTCATGGTTTCTCTTCACAGCAATGGAAACCCTAAGACCAGATGAGAAGAAGGCAGAAAGAAAGAAAAAATGTAATACCTAGCTTCTGTGGGCTGAGTTGTGAACATTTATTTGTTCAAGCCTTTGACCCTGTTTGGATGCAGTAGTTAAGATTGATTAAATAAGGTCTTAGCCATGGAGTCTTGACATCACAGGATGGATGCCTTTTCCAATGTGGAAAAAGTTTCTTTCTTATTCTTACATGACAATGTAGACGAACACAGAGCAGGGTAAGAGCTGTCAGTGTGACAACCCGGGCACCCTCCGAGCACTGAGATTGTTAAAATCTGTGGAGCAAACCCAAGACAGAGCCATCAAGACTGAGTCTATTCACAACCCTTCTGGGAGGCTCTATCGAGGTATCTTATTGGCCAGTCTCACGACTGCAGAAGAAGCTGGCAAGAGACATCATTTCCCAGGTCCACGGCCACCTCCAATACAGTTGAGGTCCTGTGACAGAGGACAGAGGGAAGGCTACTCACTGCCAATTAGCAGCATCTTGTCCAGCAACCTAGAGGAGGAGGGCAAGAGAGTGAGAGAGATGAGGTTTAGAAGATCACCATAGAGTGGGGAGCGAGCTTGGGAATTTCATGTGATTTAGGGAAAGCAGGGATAAGGAAAACGGGCCTCCCCTCCCTCTCCCTCCCTACTCTTCACAGCATGCCAGCTGTTGCAGGGCAACCTTGTACAGGATCCAGCTGTGAGAAATGCTGCCTGTCCCTAGCCTGGCCTTGAGTTACTGACATGCATCATCAGTGCACGTGGAGAAGGCAGTGTCAGGGGCCTGGGTCCAAGCTGGGCAATCAGAGGTAGCCAGTAGGCACTGCCCGGAGCACAGAGTGGGAGTCCCTTCCTCACTGAACAAACATATCAAGACTGCTGATTACCATATGTCCTGTGTGCTGGTCTCAGCACACAACCAGGATCTCAGTCTCACGGACCTTACCCTTCAGATGTGAGGACAGACAAGCAAGTCAGTCAGGTGATACTCCAAGAGAGCTGATGGAGAAGGAATGAGGCAGCTGTAGCGAGAAACTTAAGCCGCTGTTGTTGGGAATCTGGATGACTAATAGGAAGACTCTAGAAGATCCAGGGAAAGAATGTTCCAGGTCATGTTATGAAGAGGAGCAGGTATGTAGGAGGAATAGAAGGGAAACCAAAGACCACTACCCTGTGGTAAGGGGACAGAGATGAGGACACAGAAAGGTGCATTGGACTTGAACAATACAGAGATGATGGGTAAAGATCATGCCTTACATTGAAATACAATGGGGAGGGTGGTACAGAACCATTTGAGCCAAGATATGGCATCCCTCAATTATGGTTTCAAAACCACTGTGGCCACCATGATTGGTGCTTGGCAGAATGGCAAGGTTGGAAGCAAGGGACCAATGGGACATTCTTCCTTGACCCACATAAGACACATTACAGGGGCAGAGTTGGACAAGCAGAGTTTGGCGTGCTTGGGGCTCCTGTCTTTGTAAATACAATTATACTGGAACATAGGCATGCCCATATTTGTGCATCATTCCTTACTTTATTGACACCAAAGCTGAGCTGAAGCATTATGTCAGAGATGTGTAGCCTGAAAGTATTTCCTATATGGCCCTTTAAACAAAAACACTGGCATGCCAGAAGCAGGAGTGGGCAGAAGATCAAGGATATCCTTGTCTACATAATGAGGTCAAGCCTGGGCTATATGACATCTGCATCCAATTGAGAAGTTTGCAAACCAGGACCAGAAAACAGTAATGATGACAAGAAGTGAATGGGGTGGGAAGACATTGGGTTCATTCCAGAATGTGGGCCACAGGATCCATTGGTGACATGGAGAAGGGAAGGGTAACAGACGACCACTGTCCTTTGTGCTTGAGGAACTGAGAGCAGGGCAGAGCCATTTGTTGAGATGAAAAGGTCATGTTTAGATGTGGAAAATAGTTAGATAGGCAGATCTCATCTCCTAGCCCCAGACAGCTAGCTAGTCAGCCCCTGTGATGGCTGGGAGGTAGCCAGCCTTTCCCATGAGCATTCAGCACCTAGAAAGGCCAGAGACATGATGGGGCTAATACAGGGGGATGAGTCTCCCCAATAACAGCAGCAGCTGTGTTTTACACCAATATGCAGCTACTGATCTACCCACCTCACACATCACCACCCACCTAAATTAGTCATGCAATGACATCAACAAGGTTAGCATCTCCCAGCTTGATCTATGGGGATATAAAATAGAAAGAGTTTAAGTACTGTGTGTGGTGTGTGTGTGTGTGTTATATGTATGTGTGCGTATAAAGATTGCAGATTCTTTGCTCAATCACTCTCCATCTTTTTTTTTTTTTTTTTTTTTTTGAGACAGGGTCTCTCCCTGAAGCTTCCTATCAAGCATGGGTGTCTGGCCAGCAAGGCTTTGGCTCCTTAGCACTGGGATTTATAGCCATGTCTCCACAGCTGGCTTTTTCCACACAGGTTCTGGAGGATAAAGCTCAGATCATCCTATTGACTTGGCAAGCATCGGCTCAATAGGATTATGATGTCACCTATTGCCTTCTCCACTCTTAGGCCTGTAAGATGGCATTGGCTTCCTGTCAGGGTCTAAACTGCACCAAACACTTCTGCCCCAGGGCCTTTGCACGTGCTGTTCTGTCTGCCTGCAGAGTCTGTCCCTTGGCTGTCCCCATCTCCCCAGTCCCAAGTAAGTATCTCTTCTGAGGCCCCACATCAGGGTGGGAAATAGGACAGAGAGAGAGAGAGAGGAGAGAGAGAGAGGAGAGAGAGAGAGAGAGAGAGAGAGAGAGAGAGAGAGAGAAACAGTTTCTGGGGAGCAGGAACAAGCATCCCTGGTCACATGCCTCAAACACACATCCTCCAACAGTGTGGCTGTTTCGAGGATCAAAGCTGACTTGGCTGAAAGAGCTGGTGGCTGAGCCCTCTTCTGCACCCAGTATCTGGCACACACCGGCATTAGCCAGCACCCTCCCTAAGATGGCTCTGCTAAGGTAACCTGGGCTGGTCTCTCACACACAGCAAACGGAGCCGCTGCTTTCTGCCTCTCCTGCTGCCTTTCCATGTGGCTGGATTTGTTTTCACAACAAGTTATAGTTACATTAAATATTAAAGGCACTTTGCAGGTGTGTGTTTACTGTTTGAGGAGTTACCAAATGTATGTTATGCTGGATAAAACAGCAGAACCTATTTGGAATGCTGATTGCTGGGGCTGGGCACAGGCAAGGTGACAACCATTTCCATATTTTAATGAAACAGTGGCTTCAGAGCAGCCCTTTGCTGTGAATGGACAGGAAGATCCCACAGGGTGACAGAGCTGGACCCAAGGATGAAGGGCCACAGTGCATAGGGCTGCCTGCAAAGGCCTGGGTTCACAGCCCAGCCTGGGCTGCCTCTTGGCCTAACGAGATAATTACATGATGCTGTTTGTACTGTGGAGTCTTCACTGTGAACCCGGGACTTCGATGAGTCTCTCTTTTATTTACATCATATACTCTTTCATTCCTATTGTGAGTATCCACCGAGCTCCCTAGCACCGAACAAAGGGAGATGCAATTCCACCTTCTTAGAGCTTCGTAGCTTAGTCCTGAAGGCAGACCAGAAGTCAACTCAAAATAAAAATGAAAACTGTCTGATGAGGGAAGACCTCCCCTGAGGATTTGCCTAAAAGAGCAGGAATCAGCCCTGGGGACCGCCAAGGGGCAGACTCTGCAGGCAGACAGAACAGCACATGCAAAGGCCCTGGAGCAGAAGTGTTTGGTGCAGTCTAGACTCTGACAGGAAGCCAATGCCATCCTACAGGCCTAAGAGTGGAGAAGGGGATGGGTGACATCACAATCCTATTGAGTTGATAAGATAGCCAGAGGGTGGAGATAGATGTTAATGGGTACCATTGAGGTCCCATAGACAGGAACTTCTTTCTGACTGAGGTCCAGGAGTACCACAGTACCTAGATCTTGCTCTGTGGACCACTTTGGGGGTGCTGAGACTGTATATATGGAGACTGTATAATGATCCCAAGGACAGCAAGGAGCCTCACTTGACATCTCTGCCACATTCTGGACGTTGTTTTCTGTTCCAACTGTCACCAATCATCAGTCAAGGGCTCAGTTGTTTACCCAAATAGAAATCATGGTGAGCAACAAAAAACTGGTCCAGGACTGCTCTCTGGGAGCTTCTCTTATGCTCAGTGCTTGGCAGTGATGGGCAGCAGGCAGTGGGCAAGTGCAAGGAGCACTGGATGATGTTACTATCATGTGCAGACCTTGGGAACCAAGACCTTGGCCTTGGCCATTGGCCAGTGTTAAAACTCTTGCCCTGGGGTCTGAGACCCTCAGCCCTGAAGGCCTGGCAGCCCTCTGTACTCTTCTGGCGCCAAGGCTGCTAAATGCCTGTAGGTACCTGTCCCTTTGGTATCTGTGTTTAGAAACAAGGGCGGCCAGCAGGCCACTCAGAACTGGGCATCAGACATGATGAGCAGTCCTCAGGCGTGGGCACCCACTGCCTGTGGGATTGGCAATCCTAGAAAGGAATGGCCATAGATGGATGGAATCCCTGGCCGACTGTCTATCCGCTGTCCATCTTCAGCTGTCAATCAGCAGAAGCCAGATCCTTCATCTGTCAATCTCTCAGAAGTCAGGGCCTGCATGCAAACTGGACTGTTGAGGTACACAGGCTCAGAGCTGAGGATTGAAAATCAGGCACAAGCTGCTGGACCCTCTTCAGCTGTCAAGCTGTACCAATTCTGACCATTCCTGTCAATCAACGAGATGTAACATCATTCGGCTGTCTGATGTCTCTGGCATCTTCTGTCTGTTACTGGTGCAGTCTTACCAGGCATGGAAAGGTCATGGAAAGAAGTCTTTTATGGGGCCTCATGGTACAAACCTGGGGATGCAGCAGGAGAAGTCTTTCAGATGGCTCACTCACTCACCCTGAGCAACCTTCTTAAACATAAGGCCAAGAAGGGTGTTTATTCAATTACCAACATTTCTGGAGCCAATCATAGTCACTGATCAGTCACAGCCTTGCACCTTAGCACCAATCAGAACAATCTCTCTGACAGGGGATCTGCTCCCTGCTAGCCAAGGCAAAAATGGTCACGAAGTCAAGCAAAGTCCACTAAGGCTTATACTTGCAAACAGTCTGACACAAACTATTTCAAATAGCCCTGGTTGGTCCTTATGCCTCCTGAAGCCTTGGCTATCAGCTGCTATCTTTACACAGATATCTTCAAGCATCCACAGAACAATCAAGATGGCTCCCACAGGCAGGAGTGGGCAAGCTGCCTGCTAGACGCAGTGTCCTTTTGCTCAAGACAGCTCTCACATCCGACAGTCCAGTAGCTGCTAATTAGGGAGTCAATTACCCCAGTCCAGCGTCTTTGTTTGCTTACAGAAAAAGACCACCAGGAGTGCTCACAATAAAAACTTACCATTAACGCAGGAGTGATTTCTAACAGATGTTAACGCTGTCTAACCCTGCCCAGTACTCAGGGGAAGGTGCTTTCCCTCTGCAGCCAGCCTCTGTCCATGTGTGGACACATGAAGAGCACATGCACTGAATTTCAGAGGAACCCTTCCAGACAGCTATTGCTCTCTGCATATCTTTACTTCTATAGATGGGGAAACCGAGGCAGAGAAGTTAGAGAATTCTGCCTATATTCCCACAGCTAGTATGGGCTAAGTATAGACTTGAACCCAACTCCCCCGGGCCTGCCATTCTGATTCCCCAAGGAAATGTGATATTTTTGTCTCTGGTAGGACTCCAGCTATAAACAGAGTGGGGGTTAACCCTACAGTCAGTCCCTTTCCCCACACCCCAAAACACTGAGGTCATACTACCAACTGCTTCTTTTCCCTTTCTCGTGGTCCCTTGCTGATTTGCTTTGAGCAAATATCCCACAGAGCACACACACTCCCTGGACTGTGCATCTGATTGATGGGATTGTCACAGACTCCCGGAAGGAGTTTGCCCAACTGCCTCTCTGTAGATAATGAACTTGACCCAGGAGCATTCCTCACGTTTCCCTGCTGCTATCCTCCTCTGTTTATCCTGGGACTGCTATAGACAGAGGGCCAGAAGTTCAGAAAGGGCTAACCAGCCCCTTACAACCATGCTCCTAGAGATAAGTCAGCTCCATGCCACCAATCCAGAAACAGACGCTCAGGACAACAGATTTGGCAAGGGATGGTACTTAGTCCTCAGTTGCTCTGGGCCCTAAACCCTACCTTCTTCCTAACCTCTTTAATCCCATCAAGATTATCTCAGTGAAGGATTCACAGGGCCCAGAACCAGGGTAACCTAGCCAGTGTCAAAGAGTAAGAAGGGAAGATCAAAGAGCCCATCTCTGACAAGTGGGAAGACATGCCTCAAGATGGACAGGATGTAGTTCTACACTATGCATTGGGCTGGATAATTCCTTTTGTAAGGTATGGTTGTATATCATAGGACATACTTAGTGGCATCTTCAGCTTCAATTCACCAGACATAAGTAATGGGCATCAGTCAGCCCTCTGCATCAGCCTGTAACAATGTACTCTTCAAACATGACCAAATGTCCTCTGGGGTTACAGGTGGAGTGGGAACCCCTGGGTTCCTTTGCTCAGATCACTCACTCACAGACATTTCCTCATGCTTCCAGTGGGTTCTCTGGATATAAACCAAACTCTTGCTTGCTAGAGTTGCTTGCTTCTATAGAAGAGAAGGTTCTATAGTATCTATAGTGACAAGCAGTGACAGGCCCACTGACCTCAGATTTATCCAGCATCTCCAGCCTTTACCCAAAGTAAAACCAAAATAAAACAAAACAAAAAAGTCACAATAGCTGAATGAAGTCAGGTGGACAGGAAGGGTCGGACTGAATCCAGGAGGAGTGTGGGGGTGTGTCAGGGGTGATAAATCAGATAAGATGACAGATAGATAGACTAGACAGACAAGACAGACAGACAGATAGATAGATAGATAGAACAGACAACAAATACCAAATTTTCTAGGTGCCAACTCACATTGAAGGTGACCATCCTCATGTCACAGAATAGAAAATAAAGGTTTGGGGAATTTAAAAAACAAAACAACAAAAAAAAAAACCATAGAGCATCACAAGGTTAGGTTCTGGCAGCCCAGGGTTAGAAAGCTGGCATCCTCCAGCCTTCTGCTTGCTGTTTGCCTACAGGAGACACCCTGAGGGCTCTGCCTCCCAAACCCTTCTCTTTTTGGAGCCCCTCCCAGCTTCTCCCTGCAGGGAGACTCCTTGCTGCCCTCTCTGATTCCAAAAAGCAGGGATTGTGCCTCTTTCCCACCTCCCAGCATCCTGCACCTGCATAGGCTTAGCCAGGCTTAGAGAATGCTCTCCTAGTGGAGCTTAGTCAGGAATCACTTGTGTGGTGCAGACTGCAGTGAAGGGATGGCCAAGGGAAGAGGGAAATCATTGGCAGGTGACAATTCACACAGCAACTCCCTCAACACTGAGGGTCTTCCCTGGAGGTGGGCACTGGGAACAGGGAGTTGGCAGGAAACAGTGGGCTGCAGCTGCTCCTCCTCTCTCTCCTCCTTGCTCCTCCTCTCTGCTCCTCCTCCTGCTCCTTCGCTCCTGCTCCTCTGCTCCTGCCTCCTGCTCCTCCTCCTGCTCCTCCTCCTGCTCCTCCTGCTCCTCCTCCTGCCTCCTCCTGCTCTCTTCTGCTCCTCCGCTCTCCTTGCTCCTGTCTCTCTCCTCCTGCTCTCCTCTGCTCCTTCTGCTTCTGTTCCTCCTGCTCCTCCTCCTGCTCCTCCTGCTCCTCCTCCTGCTCCTCTGCTCCTGCCTCCTGCTCCTCCTCCTCCTCTTCCCACTCCTCCACCTCTTTGGCTGTCAAGACCCTTTCATTTCTCTGTTCCATTCTCCTCTTTGGCCCCTCAGAACAGATTCTCTGGGACACTCCATAGTCAACGTGGCCCCTAGTGTCACCCCACCATCCCAGCATACACATCCTCTGTTCCCGCTGCTCTGCAGTTGATTTATTATGGCAGACTATTTTCGCTTGGAAACAGAAAGAACAATCCAGTTTCTCTGACGGGTAAAGGGAAGAGAACTCTAATCGCCTCTTTAGAAAACTTCAGGCAGTCTTGATACACCAGTACAACTCACTCTGTGCTAGGGCTCTGGTTTGGACTTTTGTTTGCTTGGTGGTCTGTATTATTATCAGACTGGATCTCACGTTAGCCCAGGGTGGCCTGAGGCCCTCTGTATAGATGAGGATAATCTTAAACTCTTGATCCCCTTGCCTCCCTCTACCTCCGAAGTCCTGGGAGCACAATGACAGGCGTGTGTCCCATGACCAGATTATGTAGTGCTGAGGATGGAAACCGTGGGCGAAAATCTCTACCAAATGAGCCACATCCCCAGCCCCACGTTTTAGGTTTTTTAGATAATCCATTATCTGAATTAACCCATTCTGTATAAGCTTACCTTTTCACTTACAAATATCAAGGACCTCCATTCATGTCAAACATGTAAGTAGCTACTGTTACCAACTAAGCAGGTGCAGATACCGTGCTCCACAATGAAGACTCATCAGCTCATTTCCATATCACTCTGCATACCAACTAAGTCTACAGTATCGTTTCCTCTCTGCAAATGGGGACACTTGCACACGAGAGGCTTAGCTACTTGCCCAAGGACCCACAGCTAATCAGGTGATAGAGACAATTTCAAATTCAGACCTCTGGTTCTAGTAGACTTTACAGTAATCCAAAGTATGGAAGTCCTCAGATCTCTGATACTGAGTATTTATAAGACTGTGCTTGGGCTAGGACTTTGGTGAGGAGTAACTAAGCCATGAGCCTGGCCACCTGGTTTGCATACCCATGAGAGATCACCCACTTGAGTTAACCTGTATATCTTCATATACCTGATGTGGTTTAACTCCAAGAGCTGAGAGCACTGGATCTTTGCCAACACACGTTGTTAAGATTTGGTGGATACCAAAAGTTGGACATGCCTTTATGAGCCCCCACACTTTATTCTAACATCTTTCTCTCTGATCTCGTTTTTCTTTAGACCATGTCTGTAGCCTAGAGAGCTGGCTCCTGGAAGGCAGGAGCTGACTGAAAATTCTGGGGAAGGAACTGTAGCCTGCTTGTACCCCCAGCCCCCGATGTGCTTCGGCACTCAGCACCCTGCACCTGGTCTTCATCAACCACTCCCCACACACAGCTGGAACCTGCTCTGCCTACATCCATCTGGAAACCTCTGCCCCTCTGGAGATGACCTGAACACAGAAGTATTGGCAACACAAACAGAAGCACTCCCTCACGTCACCCCTCATTAGGCCACTCCAGGGACACTCCACGATGACCCCGTAGGACTGCGTCACAGGAGGACTATGTCACAGGTACCCTCCATAGGGTTTGGTCCATGCTTTCCTTACTCTCTCTCTTTTCATGCCTATTGCCCTTCCCCACCTCCCTGTCACCAGCTCCTGAAGGTTGTTCACAAAGCTTTCCTCAAACTGTTGCCCCAGGCTCTCTTCCAGGGAAAATTGTGTAAGAAAGCCTGGCCCCGGGCCTTAAGTTCCTCCACTCTCCCATGCCTCTGTAGTCATACTCTATATGCTGCATGAGGGAATACCAGGGGCTTAGAATTCTAGCACTGTGAAGCAAGAGTGAAGGCATGGAATGTTAAGGAAAAAGATGCCATCCCAATTATAGTTTCCAGACAGCTTAGTGATAAAGCCCTCTGATAGGGTGGTATCACCAGGATGCCTGGGAGCGGGTAAATTGGCTTGTGAATGGCGACTAGCCAATACCTAGGAATGTAGCTAGCTAGTTCAATCTTGGGAGCTTGGATTTGGTCAGAATAGGGAGGTTTACACTGTTACAGTGATTGTGAGCTACCATGGGACTATTCTCATCCCACCCCTAGGGAGCCGGTTTACCACCATATCACTGCACACAACTCTTCAGGTTACAAAGAACCTGAGCAGCAACACGTAGGTGCTTTAAACTGTGAGTTCTGAAGTCAGGCAGCCTTGAGTCTAAACTGGATTATTGCTAGCTACATTTGTGATCTTCTCTGGAGTAAGGCCTCTCAGCTATTAGCACGATCAATATGAGGACTGCTGAGCTAGTGCCCTGTTTGCAGAAGCAGCTCAAGGCATGCCAGCTAGAAAGTTTTTAAAAACCCACAAGAAGCAGTCTTGAGGAGATAGCTCATCGATAGAGTCCTTGCCTTACACGCATTAGGACCTGAGTTCAATCCCCAGAACCTACATTTTTAAACAGCCCATCATGGTGATGCAGTCTTGCATCCCATAGCTGCAGAACAGACAGATTCTATGGGCAGATCCATGGGTATGCTTGCCCAGCCACCTAGTTGGATCAATGAGTGCCAGGGTCACTGAGAGACCCTGTATCAATAAACAAGGTGATAAGTGATACACGCACACACACTCATACACACACACAGAGGGGAGACGAAGAAAAGCCCAGATTATGGTATCAGAGATCACAGCCCAAGTGCCCACAGGATAGCAGTATCTACCCCACGGTTTCCCTTTCCAGATGTCAGCTCAACCCTTTTCCCAAAGCAATGATTCTGCGCTGCTCAGGAAAGCTGATCTGATGTTCTCATCTCAGGCTTGCTGTGCAGAAGCTTCATCTGCCCATTCTGTTGACTCCTCAAAGGGAGAAAGCACTAGAATGTGTTCTCAATGACTTTGGGGGCTGGTTAATTAGTAGGTAGCTGTGTCTGGGCAGCTGAAATCCCACAGCCCTGAGCACAGGAACCACACTCCTGAAGCAGCACAATAATACAGAATCCACCTGTCATATGCAGTGTTAGGAAGGTGTGGCCGATCCTGTCAATCACAAGCCTTGTCTCTGCATTCGCTTTCTACAGCTGATGGCTTCCCAGATCTAATCACCTCTGGCTCAGACACAGGATACATATGTCTGGAGTAGCCCTTCTCAGTTGTGATTACCAGAACTACGTGGCTCAGTTCCCAGCTTTCTTCCTCTTGGATAAGGCTGCTCTGGGGTATGATCCACAGTGTCTTCTGGAAGGTACCACTAAGACAGAGCCCAGCTATCCAATAGGTGCAGTCATTCCTGCCGCTTTCCCTCCATTTCAATACCCCATTCCCCAGCCAAAGCTTACCTACAAACATTTGTATTAGTCCCTTTCCAGTTGCTGTAACAAAAGGCCCCAGGCTGGGAACTTACAAAATTAAAAAGATTTGCACCAAGCATGATGATGCGTGCTTTTAATCCCAGCACTCAGGAGGCAGAGGCAGGCAGATCTCTGAGAGTTCAAGGCCAGCTTGTTCTACAAAGTTCCAGGAGAGCCAGGGCTGTTGCAAAGAGAAACACAATCCCAGAGAAAGGAGGGGAAGGGAGGATAGGAAGGGGAGAGAGAGAGATGGGAGGAGAAGGGAGAAAGAGAGAGACTGATTTATATAGCTTATCATTTTGGTGACTGTATAGCATCTACAGTATGGTACTGGCCTCCTAGCCAGAGTCCCTTTGACTGCTCCAAACATGGCAAGGAAGGGAAACAGAACCACTGTGTATGGAACGAGGTACACAGGCAGAATCATTTCGCTATACGATCACCTGCTTATGTGAGAACTCACCTACTCAGTGAGACCAACACCAATCCCTGGCAACGATGGTGCCTGATGACCTCATGACAAGACCCCACCTGAGGGTCTTGGCATCCCAGCACATACACCTCTGGGTAAGATACTCAACTCATAGAAGACTATAGCAGCTTCCCACATAAAGCCTTCCCACCCATGAACAATGGATGGTAATTGTTCATCACTTGTTATGTACCTTCTTCTGGGGAGTAGCAGGCTCGTGCAGGGCCAGTACACAGCCAGTATAGAGGTGGGAGGTGAGCTGAGCAGACAGTGGCAAATCAGGCTGGGATTTGGGGTGAGGAACCATCCATCTTCAGCTCCCCCTCCATCCTCCATGGGTTGAGAATGCAGTCCATACATCACGCTTGTAAACGTTTACTGCAGGTGTTTCACCAGGACCCAGAGTTATGGGCTTGCTGGAGAATCCCCCAGGAGAACAGAAAAGACATTTACTGTGGAGTTTCCAGGCTGGATTTTCCATTAGTAATTGTGAAAGACAGCTTTTATTAAGCGCTTACTCTTTGTCAGATACTGTGACACCAGGAGACGGCCTCATTCGGCTGCCACAGCAAGGGTGTGTGATAGGCACTGTTCCTTTTCATCCATGGCTAAAGAAACTGGGTCTCAAAGATCATTTGTCTAAGGGCCACCAGCTCAGTTAAGAGCTACATTAAACTCATGACCAGTGTGCCAAGCCTCCATCTTATAATGGTCAATGGACCAAAGCCTCCTGTCTCACATGCCCATGGACAACAGCATCCAATCCATGGGGCATTCCTCTGGCTTGTTCTGTTTCTGAAGAAATACTAATGCTCCCTTGAGACTGTTGAAGAATTCCCTCATCTGTCCTCTACCCTTCTGTTTGGTGAGCTCATCAGAGAGAAGGGACAAGAAGCCACAGTGACAACGAAGACAAAGAAAGCCACCACTATATCAGTGCCCCGTGCGAATCCCCTGGGGCTGGAGAACATGACCCTGGGCCTTACATTTCTATGGAAAAACCCTCAAAGGTGCAGAACCATCTAAGTGCTAGCTATGGAATCCACACTGTGGCCATTTTGTTCAGGCTGGTGTGAGCCAGTACTTCCCCCAAGAAGGTGCCACTCAGCATTTGTGGTGTCTTTGAATGAAAGAGAATCTCATTCTTCCCTTTGGTTTCCACCAAAGCAATAGGAGACTCTGTCTCCCCAAGCAAAGAGGTGATGGAGGTCAGCTCTCTCCAGCTTCCTTGAGTACCTTTGCCAGTACCACATCCTAATATGGAGCTACAGTATGCATCTGCCTGGCACTGGATCCCTGATGAGCTTTGAAGCAGCCTGCTGGGAAAGGGGCCAGCTACCAGGCCTGCAGCATGCATATTCCTCTGAGGACAGTGCTTGGCAGGGGCCCCAGTGTCTGAGAGACAAGGGTCACCATGGCTGGGCTTCAACGAGCTGGCTTGGATTACTTGGTGATTGGCTCTGTGCTCTTGGAGCCTGGTCAGGTCAACCTGACCCCAGAGGCCTATGAAATAACATGAGCAGTTGGCTGGCCACTCCTGATCAGGGCCAGGAAGCCAGAGTCTCAGTTGCTAAAAGCTTTAGCTGGCTTGTTCTGAAACCCATTCATGAAGCCTACAAGTGGCTATGGGTTTCTGAGGGAAGATGGGGGAGGGTGGTGGAAATGTGGGGTCAGGAGGTGAAAGGAAGGGCAGGGGATGAGAAGAGGGGCTGCCCCTTCTAGATTGGATTTCTCAGGCCTCAAGGTCAGTTGTGGCTGGAAATGGCCAAGGAAAAGACTAGAAGGAAATTGGAGCTCTAGAAGTCAGTCAGTCAGTCTGCCTATCTGTCTGCCTGTCTTTTTTTTTTTTTCTTGACTGATCAAATATTTCAGGAGGGGCTGAGGAGATAGCCTGCTGCCTGTGCCCTAGACTACTCACTGTCTGACCCTACCTGTTCTTAGGGGTTGGAGGTGAGGTAGCTCAGAGTCAATAACACAGATCCAGGAGCAAGTGAGAAATGCCACAGCAAGCTCCTTTAATACCCTCCCTCCACACTCAACCCCCATTGGTCCCAAGAAAGTGTTTCTTCTAAATAGCAGTTCCCGATTGACTGGTATTGTCTGCACCAGCAATCGTTGGTCTCTCAGGCAGTCTTCAGTTAGGTCCTCCTGCAGGAGACCCTTTGCGGCTGCGCGGGTCCCAGCCTTTACAGAGTTCCTCCTACAGTGGCCCAGTTGGTAAAGTGCTGGCCTCGTGAGTGTGAGGGCCTGATTTGGGTCACCACAGCCCACATATAAGGAAATGGGCATGGAATCATGGACTGAGAAGTGAAAACATGCAGATCCCTGGCTGGTCGGCTGCAGCAATAAATAGGCCACTAGCCTACTTAATGATCTCCAGACGAATGAAAGGCCCTGTCTCAGAGGAAAGGGGAACAAACAGCACCTGTGGAGTGACAGCTGAGCCTCCATACGAGTACACCTGCACAACATGATCACACACACACACCACACACACACACACACACACACAAACACACAATGAGTTTGACAGAGTCTGCCAGCACTGGGGTGGCTACATGAGAACCAACCGTGTACCTGTAAGGTCAATCCC